>OY744613.1:11986418-12038918 GCA_963556255.1 Allolobophora icterica
CTCCTCCTTATGCTTCTGCTTCTCATCTCCTTCTGTTTCTCCTCCTCTTTTTCCTCCTCCTACTCCTTCTTTCTTCTCCTCCTCCTCCTTTCCTCCTCCTCCTCGTCCTCCTCCTCGTCCTCCTCCTCGTCCTCCTCCTCCTCCTGTTTAGTTATTGTAAGGGTACGGTTCCGTTAGAATTACGGACAGGTATACGCTGCAGGGACATTAGTCGTGCTATCATGAAGAGCTACTCAAACCTCGATGGCTTAATCGACTGCATAATGGGCATTGACCTCCTTAGCTGTGAGGCTGTCGTCCGCTACAGGTCCATCTAACGAGACACACACACACACACACACACACACACACACACACACACACACACACACACACACACACACACACACACACACACACACACACACACACACACACACACACACACACACACACACACACACACACACACACACACACACACACACACACACACACACACACACACACACACACACACACACACACACACACACACACACACACACCTAGGCCTACACACACACACACACACACACACAGGCACACACACACACACGCACACACTCACTCACTCACTCACTCACACACATGCACACAGACACACACTCACACACAAACACACACAAACACACACACACAAACACACACACAAACACACACACACACACACACAATGGGCATTTCGACTGAGCGTGCTGACTTTCTACAGCAGTCTATAGACCTATATAAACACACTTTGTCTCGACAAGAATGTCATCGCAGGATGGAGACAGACCAAGAAGCATTTCCAACTTAACTATACGAGTCGCACCGTTTTAGATCGATCTGTGAGATCAGGGACGTCGTTCCAGGTTTTTTCAGGGGGTGGGGGGGGGGGCAAGGACGTCAAAAAAGAGGCTACAATTTTTTATACATTTTTTGGGTGTTTCTTCTAAATTTTCGGGAGGACAACAGCATAGTGTGCCCCACCCACTGTCAAAGAGGTGTGGTCTTGTGAAAAAACCTATGCTTACTCTAGTTTTGTTAATAGTATATAACAATTTCATGAATTTGAGTTTCTTTTTTTCTTTTTTTACCCCTTTCTTCTTCCTCCTTTTCTTGTTCCAATTTTTTCATTTTTTTTTAAAAAATCAGGGTGCTAATAATTTTGGTACGGTACTATAATTCCTTCACGCCCTTCTCCTTTCGTAAGAAATATTTTAAACCAGTGTGAAAAGGTGGAAAAAGTGTGGTATCCCTATACCACAGAACGCTTGTATTTTAAAGAGGTTTCTAAATTAAGGCGTTACACGATTAGTATACACACTAGCGCCTACGTGAGAATATCAATGCATAGATCTCATTATTGGCCTCCAAGAGCAATTAGGCAAAGTAACCTATCCTTCCGACCTATCGCCAACCGATCTCACTTCCCCGTACCTTACTCTTCTCCTGTACGCAATCATCTTCGATAAAAACCTTACCTTTGCCGACCACACCACTGCAGCTATTAAATTAGGCCTATATCTCGCACCTGCTATATGCAGATTCGCGACCTTCGTCGACTGCGCCCAATAAGCCTACTTGATTACAAGACCGCCTGCACAATAGCCACCTTAATTGTCCATTCCAAACTCGATTACTGGAATTCCCTTTTCTACAACATCGACTCCTCTCAAATAAAACGCTTGCAAACAGTTCAGAAAAATGCCCTCGCCCGCGCAGTCACCAAAACTCCCAAACACCATCACATAACCTCTGTTCGTAATTCATTGGCTAAAAGTCCTTCAGCGAATCCATTACAAAATTGTAATAGCCTCCGACAAATACCTACGGACGGATAAGTCTTGTTGCTCAGGAAAACCCATCGGCAGCAGCAACTAAGTTATGCCGTAGGCCTATCTGGAAGCCCTGCCGAGACTTTTTCTGAAGCCAGACGGTCTAATAAACTATGGGAGGATTCCAAAAGGCTCACGATTTGTACATTTAGGCTACATCCAGTACTGTGTGTGCTAGCGACTTCGATCAGCTCCTATAGAAACTTTTTTCACAATGGCGGAATTTTTATGAGGCCCCACAATTTTCTTGGACAGAAAATTCTGAGCGAATTGGTTTTTATAAAATACAAAAGGCAGTTGGAATCAGGGGCGTCTACACCATAGAAACCTTGGAGCAAATGCTCCATCCAAGAAATAGGGGGGGGGATTTGTCAGTGTGTGTGCCACCATTTTAGGGGGGGAGGAACGGGGAGGGGGGAAGAAGAGGGGGAAAAGGGACGTTGCTCCAATGACTTAGGGGGGGGGATAGACGCCCCTGGTTGGAATAACATTTTGCATGAAGGACTTTTGTAAATACGAATTCGGAATTCTCTGCAGTCTGCATTTAAAGTCAATTTGCTTGAATTAAAGACTCACGTTTTCATAAAAAAATAGCGAGTAGTCCGACTTGACGATTTTTTGGTAAGTCTTGGCCTGGATGTGATTTTTTGGGGGTCTTGGTTTCGGTCTTGGTCTTGAGGTTCAAAGTCTTGGTCTTGGTCTTGAGGTTTAAGGTATTGACAACAAGACTGCAAATTTAACAGGTTCAAGCGTTTGAATCGAGACCAATATGCTTCCACGCAACATAACAAATAATATTTCCTGGTGTCGCTGGAGGCGCCACTTGTATGCGATCGGTCTTGTATTTCTACTGGGCGGTTTTTATTTCGTCGCCGTAATAAACCCCATAAAATAGCCTACAAGTTATGAGTTTTGAATATAAAATGGGTCAACATTCAATAAACCCTGTTTTCCATGATTGGGACATAGCGTCGTTGTTACGGAATGCGCTATTGTGGCAGCCTATGACGACCAGAGCCAGATCTATACCGATAGATGGCTCCGATGACACAGGCCATTTGAGAATGATAGCGCTATAAAATTGAGCGCCTGTTAATGTGGTTGCTTCCGGTTGCTGCAGGGACGATGTCAGTGATGCCTGTGACAAAGAAGGTGATTTAACAACCGAGATAACACCGTGTTGTTTTCATCGGAGTTAAATCGATCGGCAAATGGGTTGCCTCGATGCAGTGGCATTTGACGTTGTCTGCGATACCCCTCCGCTATAAAAAGACGCCCTTATTGATATTTGCCAGACTCCCTCTTCATCTCTGCAAGCCAAGTTGACAACATCGGACTTATGAAGCGCTACAATTTTGTCTGAGAATCGGTTAAAGGGTGTCGAGAACTCGAAGTAGTGCTATAGAATGATGGAAGCAGTTCTGTACTCCGTCCACTGTCTGAACGAGTTGAATTGACGTGAAAGCCTTGCGAATCTTTAATTCCCAAACTTATACCAGTACGATGTCAGAGAGGTATGTTGGACTTTCAAAGGCTTTATTTTGGGTGGGGAGAAATCAGTCACTATGGAGTAATAATTAACGTTTTCACAAAGACGCAGTATTACATAAAATGTGTTATGTTTGTAACTGAACATTGCTAGGGGACATTCTAATCGTATCCTGATTCCTCCTCTTTCCCTTACCTCCCTCGCCGTTTCAACTCTAAACACCATCCACCTTAGCCATCTGACTGTCTGCCTGCCTGACCCTTTGGATCTTGAACTGGAACTGATTTCACTCCCCGTTGCCTGTTGATTATGTTTTGACAGCACCTGTGAATAGCTAGTTCCTGCAACTTTGCTTTTGTGGGCTCTGTAGAAATTTCAGGATAACAGTTACTAGGAACACTAAGGCTTAAATGATATTAGAGTTCATTGATCATTGCAACTTTAGTATTTTGCATCATTTGAAAAGATGCCGATATAACTGCAGAAGTCGCACTTGGCTGGTAAACATGTGGAATTAAACCCCTGGAGTTCCATCCGGTTGTGACAGTTGAAACCATGTTCAGAATGCCTTGCCAGTGCTGCATTGAGAAATGGAGAATGATCGCAGCTGAGCTTAGAGTATACAGTGACAGGTTTTATGCCCATCGCTTCTGGAATGGTGGAAAGAGCTACATAAAAAACATGTAAACGGTTAACGGGGCGTGGCACTTGTAACATCCGCATCGGCTTGGTCTATCGTGGGTCTAAAATTTGTTCCAGTTTGTCAGTGTTGTTCTGTACAACTGCATTTAATTTCTCTTTCTGATTTATTCAGTGTTGCTGCCTAAATCAACCAAGTCTCACTATACAGTGCTGATTTCCTAATGTATGTGTGTGTAGATATATACAATTACAGACTGAGTTATAATACATTGATGACTAGACCTTATATATATATATATTATACATGTACATAAATATGTAAGCGTGCATAAATATACATTAGGGTGTGTCTATAATTTGAAGTTTCAAAATTAATATCGGCCAGGTTGTTTTTGTGTTCCACCTTGAGAAACATTAACATTTGCCAAATTAGATGAAAATCAAAAGAGATTTAGAACTGGCGCAAAGCCCTGGAAAAATTACCACTTAGAAAACAATGTCATACATTGTAATTCTCGAAGATCCAAACAATTTCAAGACTTAAACATAAAAAATAAGGCAAAAGCAAACCAAGAACCTTCAGTTATTTGTCATTACTTAGTCCCTTTAGTGCTTTTGGGTATCTATTTCGATGGTATTCAACCATTTGAAGAACAAATTGTTTCTCTTCCTCATTTCGAACCAGGGCTTCATTGAAGGACTGCATTAGAGCCACTCCTCTCTCCGCTAAATCGTTCGTGACTCTTAGGGCGGATATGATGTCTTTCGCCTCATTGAACGAATGCTCTGACTCCCATTGTTGTGGATCTCGATCAAGAAAAGCGTAATCGAATTTGAGGAGCTGGAAAAGTTTGATGGTAGAAGTGGTAAAAAAATCGGATAACGCTTTTGTAGATGGATCATGTATGGGAGGAAGCCTCTTTGGAGGTTCGTCGGATCCCTGATTGTTGCGCATGTTATAGACCATGCGCTGTTTTTCGTCGAAGGTGACTGAATCGTCAAAACGGCTGAGGCCAACCAAGGTCTCCGACAAATACCAAAGGTGTCGGGAAAATGCTGTTAGGGCGACCTGTGAGACTTCCTTGTCTGGGTAAGTATGGATTGCCTTCAAGAATTGAAGATCGTTCCTTGGGGCTTCGTTGGGTGATGTACAGGTGAACCAGTACTCCACGTAGGTTGTGGTCACAAAAAGTGAAACTCGAAGTAGATGATTCCATATCTTTTGAGAGTAAGATTGTCGAGATGCCCTCTGGTGTTGTTGAATGGGAAACTGCTCTCTGAAAAGCCACACCTTGATTGCATAAACCGCACGTGCCATCCAACGCGCGCGGTGAAATGCCTCTGGGTACCTGAACTTTATTCCTTTCGGTGGAATTCCTCCTAGGAAAATGACTGTTAGTTCTAGTAGCTCTTCGTAGTCGTCTCTGTGGTATTCAGCATTCAGTTGCTGCAGTGCGAAGGTGATGACATTCTCTCGAATTTCTTTGACTCTTTGTGCTGCGCGTCTTTATCCTCCATTGCTGTGCGATACTTGGTCTGATCGATTTGCGGCCGGAAGTCACGGAAATGACTGAAGAGTTCCCTTTTTTGGAGACCTTACAGAATCATGCAGTGAAAATACCTTTTTCAGAACAATTTCAGAAACATGATGTCGGCAGGCAAGGTTCAAGAGGTCTTTTCCTAATTCCGTTTCCAGCTTGATGCATAAGGCGCCCTTGCAACCCGTGTTACTCGCCGTTGTGTCGAAACACATGGCCACGATTCTGTCTTCCAATCCCCTACTTCTGATCTCGGCCAAACACGCATCTGCCATGAAGGCAGCAGTCCCGGATTTGAGTTTGGGGATGGCCAATAGTTTGGTCACATCCTTACCAGATACCATCATTGGAAGACGATCAACGCACACTCGTCCAGTTTCTGTAAAATCTGGCATGATCTTGATGTCCCAGTGGAGATGAGGGGAACCTTCGGATCGAAAGATTCACGAATCTCAGCTGCTAGGGCTGCACGGTTATCCTTCCTTGCTCGATGGATAGCAGAAGGACTGATGCTCAGCTCACCAGCTGGTGCTGCATATAGATTGGATGCAGCGAGAGCAGAGAAAATGTGAGAGCCATTCCTGCTGCTGGTTTTTGTACGATCTAGAGCTGCTGCAACATCCCGGGTAACTACAGAGATTGTTCCCTTTCGCCGCTTTGGTGGTCCAGCTGACGATGAAGGTTCTGGTTCTCTTTCTGAGCTATTTGATGACGCCTCTTCCTCAGATGATGTAGCCAACAGAGAAACCTCCGTCGCTACCGCCATACTTGCACGATATCGTCATGGGCGAGGGAATTATTGTTGTAGACAGATTGCTCCGATCGGAAACCACGACATTATCTGATTGGCACAAACTCATTCGGGAATCAAACACATACTCTTACCAAGGGAGACAGCCACTCGCGTTAAATGCCATGCTATTGATGTAGCACCAGGAGTCTCCTCTAGAAAACCACAATAGCTTAATTAATTACTATAATTATGTTGAAGATCGAAAACACGAAGAACAGACATCGTAACGTCTAAAATTTTGGTCAAACCGAGACAGGTCACCGGGTTCCTAATTGCGGTCGCATTGCGCCAGTCCTAAATGTTCAGCTATCGCGATATAATTTCGGATATGGCGTTTATACGCTAATTGGCATGATAATTAGACCTGGCCGTTAAAAGATCTTTGAGTTAAAAAAATCATGTGCATCATAAAAACACCCTAATATACATGCATACAAAAGGCTCTATATAAATGTCCAGATACATACGGAAGGCTCTATATAAATGTTCAGATACATGAAAGAGGCTCTATATAAATGTGAGATACATAAAAAAGGCTCTTTATAAATGTTGCAATTCATCATTTCAAGGCATCTTGTTGCGTTATTTTGACACTGTAGTAGGTTGTAGAGATTAGATGAGACTCTTTTGTCTTTTTAGTTATAATGTTTGTATAATTATGTGAGTAATTAATGTTTTGTAGGTGGGAATGGGTTGAGATAATTGAGCCGCGGACAAAGGAGCGCATGTATGCCAACCTGATAACTGGTGAATGCGTTTGGGAGCCACCAGCCGGTGTGCGCATGTAAGCAAAACGGTGTTCACCTCTGACCTTATACAACTGTGTTTTATTTGTCTCTGGTGATTGTTTTTACTTTACTGTGCTTTGTATTGCTAACGGATGTAAGATATTCTCGTTCATAATGACATTTAGCATCATGTAGGTTAGTGCAGAGAGCGCCTTTGATTTGGTTTTGAGCGGTGCTGCATAAATGTCCAATTACAAAGGATTTTGCACCGATATTGTGTACAGTGGAACCTTGTAGTAGTTGTTTTCAGTGTTTAAAGACATCTTATGAATGTAATGGCCATTGATGTTGCCCCTTATTTATCCAGGCTTTGGACTGGTACTACCAGAGTATGGGAAATGGTGGAATTTCACAATGTGACCTCTTTAGAGTGCTTTCTTTTGGATCCATTAATAAGGTTTCAGTATACAGTAATAACTTTGCATTGTAAAGCTCAGTTTAGTTTTGGATAGTATTCTTTTGCTGAGCACTTTATATCAGAATTTGGGTTGTGATGATGCATAATGAGGTTTCAGTGTACTGTCTGTCTTTTGACTGTCCTTGTCATGGATGCGAGTTAGTCTGGTCTTTGCAGTTCTAGTGCTTTCTATGACAATGGTTTCTTATTTTACATCTTTGTTTTTGCGTGTTCTACAATTTCCTATTGTTATATCTTCATCAGTACCCTATTCTGCCATAATATCTTCATTTCTGTTACTTGTGACATCTTCACTGTTTGACTAGATCATAATGTGTCTTATGCCATGGGGTATTCTAAGCTGATTATATGTTAAAATGTCTCCTATACTCTGTAGTATTATAACTTCATCTGTTAAATGTCTTCTATGCTCCGGATTTTTCTCAGTTGATTGCGTATTCAAATGTCTCCTATACTATGTACTGTTATCAGTGATTCACTCAAATGTCGGCTATGCTGTGGGGTGTTCAAAGTTGATTACCTATTCAAAATGTCTCCCATATTCCTCAGTTGATTTATATAGGTATATTCCGATGTCCTCTGTGTGTTGACCTGACTGTGGCGTGGGGTGGTGTACCATCAGTGGATATCTTGTGCATTGGAAACCAACCCACTATATAAGGTTCTTGTTAGCTCACAAGCTGTGCAGTGGTTTACATTTTGGTAATGGTAACTGCACATTTATATAGCACCACTTCAAGTGACGTTTTGCTGCTAAGTATATGAATGAATATTGTGCAAACATTATTAGTACATTACAGACTGAGGTTTATGCATACATGTATTTGCAAAGAAGACATGTGACATCGTGAGTGATAGATTATCTTTGGTGTATGGTTCACTGTGAACGGCGTACTTACTTACTTTGTTTATGCCATTGTGAAACTGTGATTGATCACCAGTTTTAATTGCATGGGGGGTCATTTAAATTTGAAAGCCCGTTGCTGAGCAACTGTTGGCTCGGTGAGAGTCTAATTGCTGGGTAATTGCTAGCCTTCAATGGTCCATTATATTAGGTTCCTGGGAAAGCCGGAATTAGTTATACACAATGTCGTATACACACTGTAATTGCAAAGTACCTGTTGGCTTACCTTTATACATTCATAAATATAATGCATGCATGCATACATCCATGCAGTTGTGCAGTGATACATTTGTGAAAATGTATGATGCAAGTGTGAAAGTAGGAGGCTGTTGGTGGCCTGCCTTGCCCTTGATTTTTGTATGTATGTGTGTATGTGTGTATGTATGAATGTATGTATGTATGTATGTATGTATGTATGTATGTATGTATGTATGATGTCTGCTTGCATACATGCGTGCATGCAAGCAGTATGTATATGTGTATATATGTACACATATGTAAATACATATTATATGACATACATGCAATACACACTACAATACAATGAAAATATGTCGTAATATGATAATGCCCCTTAAAAAATTCAGCAATGTGTGTGCATGCTTATGTTCTGGAACAGGCATACCTGCTTGTACACACACACCCACATGTACATACACCCACCCACCCATACACACCCACACACAACAAGTATCCAGTTACTTACATACATATATACATACATCTATACTCACACACACACACACACACACACACACACACACACACACACACACACACACACACACACACACACACACACACACACACACACACACACACACACACACACACATGCTTGTAGATATATTTGTGTTTGTTTCGGACATACACAGGGAATTAGAAGATGCTTAGGGCAGCAGCCGTGACCCACTGACTTAGCTATTGATCTGTGTTATCAGTTTCATTGAGATGGAGACAGCTGCAGCAGTCAAAGCCTTTAATTCTCTCTGGAAGTTCCTAATATGGCTGCTTGCACAGCAGCAGTGCCAAATGCATCCTGTGCAGCCGGTTTCACTCCCTCAAAATTAAGGGTCCGGTTCTGCTCTGCTCCCCTTCATTACCCCTTCCACCTGGACAGATGTTGGGGTCTAACGGTGCCCGGCCAGTTGGTGTTGGCAGAAACTGTGAGATAGCAAAGTATTTCCTAACAGGATCGTATCTGCTTAGAAATCTTATCTATTAATGGCCCACTTCCCTGCTGTGTCCTGGCCAGGTTCAGATAATGGGAGGGTGGATGGGTGGGTGGATTTTGGTGTCAAGCATGTCTGAATAATTAATGACTTTCAAGCTTCAGATTTCCTTTGTGAGCCTGCCAGCTGTGGAGCTAGTGCCTCTGTGTGAAGCCAGGCGAAATTTGTCTGCCCCCTCCCCTACTCTACCCTCTGAAAATGCTATCTCTGCCTGAGCTTTCTGTCTTGTTCTTAATAACCTTTGCCTTACACAGATTTTTTTGCTGTTTCTTTCACAAGTTTCTACACTTCGTTGTGTAAAATTACTCTGGTAATGAATTTGTTGTTTCTTACTGGAGTTTTCTTGTTTGTAAGATATCTTTCATAGTTCATTGAATGTTGTAGTCCTTTCCCTGACGCTCTTCTTTGTGTAAAGTTGCTCTGGTGGCGAAGTTGTTATTTCGTATGCACTTATGAACCTTGGAAGGAGGGCAATATCAAATACAGAAAATACAGTTGTATTGTATTGTATATTCATACAGAAGAGTACTCTGTTTGTAGGATATCTTTCATAGTTTATTCAGTTTTGTAGTATTCTCCTTGGTGCTTCCTTGCTGGGAGAACTTCTGTATAGTTTGTTCAATGAGAGGAGCTATGCTGATTGACAAAATATTAAACGGTGACATTTCAAAGGTCCTAAGAGGTGTTACATACGTGTAATTCTGTTAAGATGATAACACACTTTCGCCCAATTTGGCAAAGCATTTTTCTGCCATTCACACGATGTGCCTCAACATAAAAACAAAACCGGTTTATTAGGATATCACGACGTTATCTGGCTTTGTTTCAGCATTCTGTATGTATGTGTAGCTACATGTGTGTGTATGTGTAGCTACATGTAATTGCATTCAAATAAAAATATGGACACTAGATCCTGCTACAGTGGTCTTTAATGCTGCCAGCGGGAACCAAAACTGAGCACAATGCCAGATGGAGGCAACCTTATAATGCAGTTGCTTTCTACAGCTGGGTGTTTTTTCTAGATCGGTGTCAAAGTCTGTGGTGTAGAGACAAGCCCCATATTATAAATCAAGGGTCTGGCATATATCTGTCTGTACCGGTATATTTGGGTGGAGACAGTTTTAGTTGAAACGTGGGATTTGAAAAAATTTCTATAGTTTTTGTTAGACATGCATCAAATTCTCTTTTATTAAGGATTATAAGCCTTTATTTTAAATAGAGAAAGTATTCCTACTTCTATGTTTTGGTGATTCTTTGGTTGTTGACTGTATACATGGTTCTGTGTGTCAAAGCACAGAACTTTATGTGTTATCGAGTTTTTAAAAACCGCATAGGATAGATTCTGAGTTTAGACATGAACCTGATCCATTTACTTCCAAGTCAGTAAACAGTTACTTGAAGTTGATTAAGAATTTCTTTAATTGTTAGAGACAATTTGCATGCAGTGTTGGACTAGGAATCATGATTTAAGGTCACCACATGCAGTAGTAGTCTAACATACCCTATTGTCTGATCATGATTAAAGGTCACCACAAGAATTTAACAT
This sequence comes from Allolobophora icterica, assembly GCA_963556255.1. NCBI lineage: Eukaryota > Metazoa > Annelida > Clitellata > Crassiclitellata > Lumbricidae > Allolobophora > Allolobophora icterica. The sequence goes on from OY744613.1 coordinate 11,997,607, forward strand.
TGTCTGATCATGATTAAAGGTCATCACAGGAGTCTACCATGTACCCTATTGTCTGATCATGATTTAAGGTCACCACAGGAGTCTACCTTACCCTATTGTGTAATCATGATTAAAGATCATCACATTAGTCTAACATTGTCTGATCATGATTAAAGGTCACCACATGAGTCTAACATTGTCTGCTCATGATTTAAGGTCATCACAGAAGTTTATACCCTATTGTCTGATCATGATTTGAGGTCACCACATGAGTCTAACGTTATCTGATCATGACTAAAGGTTACCACATGAGCCTAACATTGTCTGCTCATGATTTAAGGTCACCACATGAGTCTAACATTGTCTGATCATGATTTAAGGTCGTCACAGTAGCCTACCATACCATTGTCTGATCATGATTAAAGGTTACCACATGGGTCTAACACTGATCATGATTTAAGGTCACCACATGAGTCTACCATACCTATTGTTTGATTTCCTTTTGATGCCTTATTCCTTTTGGTCGTTTCTCCTAAGACAGATTAAAGCTGTGCAATGTCCCTTTTTCTGTGTAATTTTTAGGGCATAGCCGGGTACTGACCCGGATACCCGGAAATTCCGGGTATCCAACACCCGGAAGACACCCGGACCCGGAGCTGAAAGGTCTTCCGGGTCCGGGTGGGTAAATGTCAACCAACAGTAACATAATGTAATGACATCAGGAACAGTAAGTTGCCTTGGCGACGGTCTTTGGCTGTCCATGATCTGCCGGCATTTTCTTTTGATTATAGAGAACTCCAGCAAGTCCCTCTCCCCTCCTCCTTTCGCGTAGACACCGACAATTTCCTTTGATGTTGAGAATTCCATCAAGTCCCTCTCCCGTCCTCCTTTCGTCTAGACACCGACAATTTCCTTTGATGTTGAAAACCCCATTAAGTCCCTCTCCCCTCCTTCTTTCACCTATGACAATTTCCTTTGATTGTTAAGAACTCCATCAAGTCCCTCTCCCCTCCTCCTTTCGCCTATGCACCTTTGATTATAGAGAGCTCCAGCAAGTTCCTCTCCCCTCCTCCTTTCACCTATACGGGGACAATTCTCATTGATTATTGAGAAAGCCAGCTAGTCCCTCTCTCCCACCCTTTTCGACCATTGCAGATGTTTTCCTTGTTTATTAAAATGTTCTGAAGTTGATTCCTAGAGGGTAGAGTGGAGTTATTTTTCGCGACATTGTGTTCGGATTAGAGATTTTAGATTACTTTTAGTTTTAATACCCGGACCCGGTACCCGGACCCGGCAGGTTTTTATTCAAACTACCCGGACCCGGTACCCGGTTGAAAAAGGGCACCCGGCTATGCCCTAGTAATTTTTGATTGATGGTGGATCATAGGATGATTGATTGCTGTCTGTGATCTTGATTGGAATGTGCTCTGGTTGAGTAAATGTTTTGTTGATAAAAAAGCGGATGATGTAGGATGAGGTACTGATCCGTTGTTGAGTGCCATATCTCTAAATTAAAGGATCTTTTGACTGATGTGTACAACTGCCAGCTGCCGTCCAGCAATACAGGACAAGCTTTGCTTTGATATCTGACAGGGCTTTGGATTGTCTGTCTGGCATGAAGCAAGAAGTTTTGAGTACCTGAAACAGAGATTAATTGCAGCACATAGATCATGTACCCATTGTCTAGAGTCCTGGCTTGTGGTTGATTGTTTGATGTATCATTTTGCCTGATTGGTCCAGTGTTGTAATTGAGTTTTTGATTGATTTTTTGATTTACTGTCATTTGCTTAACTACATGGCAATCATATCGAAATTCAATCAATCGAAATTTATATGGCGCCCCTTCGAGGTCTCTACTCAGAGGCACAAGTTGAGTTGATTTATGAGTTTCAATGATTGATCGAGTGCTGTGATTGCATTTTGTTTGCTGATTGATTTTTTGATTGATTGATTGCTTGATTGACTGATTAGTAAGAAGACGGATCAGAACCAGTGGTGGGAGTTGTTCGATCAGAACACGTCACGCTTCTACTACTACAACGCCTCCACCCAGAAAACCGCCTGGCACAAACCGCACAACTGCGACATCATACCTTTGGCTAAACTGCAAGTGAGTATATATCCGTCTCTTGTTTTACTTCCTTCTTTATCCCACCAACTCCTTATGAGGATGAACCTCTCCCTAAAGAGCTGGGAATCTTGTAAAGGGATAAGTAAAATCATCATCATCATCAGTTCCTGATCCTAGCCATTTGGCGGCGATGGGTACGAATAAATGATCTCCATTGTCCTCGGTCATTTATCAAGTCTATTCCCCCTTAGTGTTAGTGCAAGTGATGTTATGTCCTCAGTTATAATTAAATAACAATGGATAAATACCGGTAAGCAAGTTTTGACAGCGTAGGTGGTAGTGTCTACCACGTCACGTGGATGGTGATATGGTAGTCGATTGGTTTGAGTGTTCGCCTTTTTATGTGGTGTGTAGGGATTTGAACCTCCTTGAGACAATTGCTGTATTGGGACCTTGTGCAGATCTTTCACTAGCAATTGCTCAGCATCGTGGACTGATGCTTTGCCTACAGATGTTGTTGGTACTTTGCGAATGCAGAAATAACATAACCTAAACTTAACCTGTTCAATTTTTGTAGTGTGATTCAGAATTTATTGGAACATATGATTTATTATATAATTTATTTACAAATTAGGACAAAACATCACTTGGATTAACACAAAGGGGAGCTATGGACTTGACAAATGACCGAGGACAATGGAGATAATTTATTCGTACCCATCGCCGCCAAATGGCTGGCATCATGAACTAATGATGATACTAATTTATTACAAATGGTGTATATGGTACTTGAGGTTACTTTCTGAAAGTAATGCGTATATGTGTCTGGATGCTATTACAAACTGTCTTTTGAAAGTATAGCTTGTGTGGATTGCAGACAGACAGACAGACAGACAGACAGACAGACAGACAGACAGACAGACAGTGTACTAGTATATGATAGCCGTACAAAAATTTCATACTTTAATTGCCATACTATCATTAGTTGGCAACTGTGTGTATGAAGTCTGTGAACTAACTATACGAGTGTAATGTTTAAACAGTTTACTTTTATGGCACTAAGTGATCAAGCAAAATTAATTTTTCGGTTGCATGCCAGTTAGCAATTGTAGTTTTAAGCAATTAGCCTACTGTTAATTAGCAGATTTAGCATCATGTGTTGAACAATGATAAGCAAATCGGCAACTGTCAGTATTTGCCAATTATGCACTTAATGAGACTGTAGCCAGTGAGGTATGACATAAGTTTGTCATAGCCCATTTCTACGTTAGTTCCGTTCATTCGTAATTGGTGGCAAAGGATCTAACTCCATATATTAATTAAATAATTAGCAGTCATTATCGAAGAATGTTTACATATGCATAATATGTTACCCCAGCTTAATGACACATGACATTTGTTTTGGCAGCAGATGAAAGCGGCAATTGATCCAGACTCTGATGAGTATGTCTTGAAGAGGCACTAGATGTAAATCTGTGATTGTATCTACAGTTGGAAGAATGAATACTATGCTGAGCCTGTCTTGCTTTTGATAAAATGAGTTCATGGTTTGGTTCAATGAGTTCATGATACACTGCACAAGAAAGTAGCAGAAGAAACAAATGTAGAGCTCTGGAAGAACTGGAGGTTGCTACAATACATTACAAGTGGAGAGGTTAAAGTGTAATGTAGTGTATGATTTATATAGCTCATTTTGAAGATCTCTTCTTTATCAGCCCTTGATTGAGGCCCTAGGAAAGTATCTGTTTACTATTCCACCAGTGACCCCAGCAGAAGTAGAGCTGGAGAGGCTGTCCATATAAAGATCATGCCATTACTGAAAAGGCAACAAGAGTATGGTAATGATGACTGGAATGGTTATGATAAAATGATGATAAGTTGGTGGTAGATAAGATGGTTGTTTTGGTGATGATGGCGGTAGTCATGGTGGAGAATAGTGATAAAAAATGGTCCCTGGTCAGAAGAGCTCTTCAGTTTTGAGGCAGGTTAGTTGTGAATGTGTCACAAAATTATAACCTGTAAATTGTAACCTGTAAAGTGTAATCCATTTGCAATCTGCTTTCAGACCCTTAAACAGAACACTGAAGTTCGCCAGTCTGAATTGAGGCAGCCAGTGAAGCGAGAAATTTCAACGCAGACTGCTGCGGTCGTGTCGTCGGTATGCAACAGTTTATGTCATGCAGTGTAAGGTAAGGTGAGGTATGGTATGGTTATACCCATTTAGTAAACGGCTGCTTTACACAGTCGTCAGAGGCATAGACCTAGTGAGAGGATGGGCAGGAGGCCATTTGTCATGATTAGAACAATCATCTTTGCAATCTCATGTGAATGGTGAATGTTTTAGATTTGGTCAGTGGTGCTGTAATTTATTATTTAATATTGTTATTATTATGCATTTTTTAAGCGCCACTATCTAATGACCAAGCATCAATTGAAGGCGCTGAGCAATTGTGAGTGAAGTCACTGTCCCTACACAGTAACCGTCTCAGGGAAGCTTGAACCCGTACTCTCCACGTTTCAAGGCGAGTGCTCTAACCAGGGACTACCGTGTCCCACATGGACTACCGTGTCCCACGTACTGCATAATTGTTACTAGTAGTATTTGTATGGGCCTAAGATATTTACTGAATCATGAAAGAGTTTGAAGCAAAACACTCATTCAAAAGCCAAAAGACCTTTTGGAATTTTGTCATTTAGTTCACCTTTGTTGGGGGACCATCTTTGCATGATGAATTTTGGATAAATGAAAATAAGGATACTAATGAGAACATGGTTGTTGGTGCTCGACTGAATCTGTTGGCACTTGCATTGTTAGTTAGTATTGTGTCGATTGTTTCTCTTGTGGGTTTCTGCGATTTGATTTGCCATAGACTGGTGTACAAGATATAATAGTTGAAAGGCCAGAAATTCTTTTTAAAAGTATTGTGATTTACTGGATCTTTGTAGAAAGAAGACCCGTCACAGGTCCAATACGGAGCGAGCCATGCCGGTTCTCACCAGTTTGGCCGACACGTATGCACTTGCAGTTTTGTTTTCTCTGTAGTTATTTGCATTTACATCTAGGACCATTTGAGAGCTTAGCAACAGTGGCTATGTTGTTTAGAGGAATTTGGCTTTAATTCTTGAGATGGAGATTTAAGCCACAGTGGATGAATTGACTGAGTTTCAAAGTCAGTTGGTTTGAAAGTTGTAGTTAGAGTGAAACCTGTATCTTTCTGTATGGCTGCAAGGCAGGTTAGTATGTGTATATGTGTGCTTGTATGTATGCTCATATGTGTGTATGTATTTATGTTTCTAAGCATTTGTATAGCACCTTTTAAGAACGTTCTAGCAGTGCTGTAATTAATTTGGTGAAGATATTGATGTTGATGAAGATTTGGATGATAGTGTTGATGACTGTGATCTGCTTCTTGTTACAGCACTCACGTCCTCAGCAGCCTTCACCTAGAACAGGTGGTCACGTGGCTGCCTCGGGTCCGAGCAGCAGCAGTGATGCCAGATCGGATCGTCGTAGAGACCAGCCACCTGTTGCTGCAGACGAACTGATCCATCACGGCTACGACTGTGGCCAGCGATCTCGCCCCTCGGGTCACGCAAGTCACCAGCGGCGCGAGTCGACCAACGCAGCCGTCCAGCGCGTTCCCGAGTCTCCGCGAATGCAGCGATCGCACAACTTGCAACATGCTCACCAGGTGGCACTAGCAGATGTTAAAGTCGCACCAGACATGCGAAGGTTCTACGGGGCAGAGTCTCCGTTCGACGACCAGAGATTGTCGCCATATCTTGGTCACGATCCTTTGGATGAAAGCCCGCTTCATTCACCTCCTCATCTCCAGCAGCATCCGGTTTTCTTTGCCCGTCAGGAAGGCTATCCGCTTGCGACCTACGACAATCCGGCGGACTATTTCGGCGATCTCCGTTTCCAGGACGTTTCGCAGATTGCCGCCGTTACAGCGACGCCGCGGCCGAAGCCTCGAGCGTTTCCGCGTACAAATCCTGCGTACATCGGAACTCGACGGCAGGACGGCGGACAGTCTTACCGAAAGATCTGCCAGGAACTGCAGTCGTCACCGACGGTTGTCTACAACCAGCAGTTCTTTGACGTGCATTCCCAGGCGCCAGGACCCGCTGCAGGTCGGATGCAGCAGATGTCACAGAGCTACCTCAGCGACGCCGTCGACCGGCGGAAGATGTTCCGCCATGAGAGGTCGGACAGCGACACTTCGCACTCGTCGTTTGGCATCGGACGCCTCCAGCAGGATGTCGTCGAAAGCCAGACCGCTCGCCAGCAGTGCCCTCGCGACCAGTTCTCGGACAGTCAGTCGTCGGAGGGATCCTTGCGAGGAGGAATCCATGGTGCTCACTCGTCGCATGGATCGCTGCGATGCGCCGGTCACGAGAAGGAGTATCTGAACGCGAAGCTGTCGCCTCACGATAGTCTGTGCTCTTACAGCTCATTCCAACACGGTGCAGACTTTGCCAGCCAGATCGCCGGCTATCAACAGTTGGAACAGTACCACCATCACCAGAAACATGACTATGAAAAACAGGCACAGAGTGCGCAGAGCACGCCGATGATTCGAATTCGCGCCCGCAGAAACTCCGAGCCCGACTATGCAAACCTTCCAATCATCACGCAGCTCCGAGCGGAGAAAGGAGCGCGAACGGACGACGATAAGAGACCAGAGGCTATACAACTACAGGCCGGGACTGTTGCAAACGACGAGCCAAGAAGCGGGGACAGTCTTCCGAGCGCCGACAGTCTGTCTCCTACCGAGTTCTGTAAGCGGCACGATACCCCGAGCAGCGTCCGTTCGAGCTCTACCCAGAACTCGGAGGGGTTACCAGACCAGGGATACGACGACTCAGACAACAGTAGCCTCTTTTCCAGTCCATCTCCGAAGACTCGACAGCGACATACGGCGTTTTCCCTCAGCCTGCAGCAGTCGGTTCGTGAGAGGAAGACAGAGAAAGGAGAGCCTGGCATGTCAGGGAAAGGCCAAGTTACGGAAGGTGATCTCGTGCAGTCCCTAGCTCTGCTTCTGTCGCATTCTGAAGAGGACTTGGCCGAAGACTCAACATCTGCTGACCTTGCTCAGAGACAGGTGGGTAACAGTGAAACTTCCCATCTATCTTTATTGCCAAAGCCATGGATGGATTCAAATTTACGGATGGGAAGTTTAGCCCCAGAATCCTAAATTGTAGGCTAAGAGATATTTATTTTAAGACTATACTCAGACTTCTGTTGCACTATGACCAGCCTTGGAAGTTTCGATGAAACAGTTGGGAAACGAATTTATGCATGACAGCATTAAACGAAGAACAGCATATCTCTTGTGGTGCAAAGAGCTCTCAAGAAATCATTTTCATGCAGCATCACATAGTTTTTTTTATTGCACTCAAAATGATTTCACAGTAAAATTTTACTGGTAAGCTTACAGGACCATTGCAACAGGAGTTAGGTTAAAAGCTACATGTTTAACAAAATTGTCCATTTCATAGGCTGCTGAAGTTGGTGGGGGTTGGACGAAAATTGTACGTGAATTTTTGTCTGCAAAATTTGTTTCCATTTCATATATATTCAGTGATTCACTTATTTATACTTTGTAAATTTTCTGAGAGGTTTTCTAACTTGAAACTTGCCCAGTGTATACTAATTCAGAGATAATTTGAGATTCTTAAATTGTAACATTGATTTCTCTGTAGGTGGCCATCGAACAGTTTGCTGTGGAAAATCTGAACGAACATCGCAAAGGTTTTCTTGGTAAAGCTGTTCCAATTGGCAACATGCTGACGTGGACTAAGGTAGCAAATACGATGATTTCTTCCCAGAGTTTTATGACTTTCCTTGTTGTTTGAATTGTAAAGAACCCATCTTGCTGCAAGAAATGAAACTGCCTTTTCATTTGTAATTACTTAAGTGTTAATTAGTGACTTCTATTGTGCTGGTATCTAATGCACAAGGCATCAACCAATGGCACAACAAAACCAAGCCGTAATCAGGTCAATATCCAGAAGATCAGGCCATAAGACAGAGAGGCAGCCTGTGGTAGATAAGCAATTTGAAAGAGTTATGTCTTAAGTTGTGAACAAAGTGACAAGCAACTGAGCAGAATGGACAGACACAGGGAGAGGGTAAACTTCAAAACTAGGTCCAGCAACTGAAAAAGCTCGTTAGCCAAATGCAGTTCTTGTTTTATGTATGACCAGGGAAAGATAATCAGATGACCTCATTGAATAATGAAAAAGTCTGTGGAATGAGTACTGATTTTAAGTATTGTGGTTGGCGAGAGTTCAGTTTTATGTAAGACTGAGTTCACCGTTTTATGTCCATATCGATTGATCTGTACTCTGTCAAGATTCAGACAGTTTTGTATTGCACCATACCTTTAATGTGGCCAAATATTTATGCAGCAAGGTCTTGCAGATGCAGTGTATGTATATCTTTGCCTTTAGTTTGAAATCAGTGTTGTTTAAGTGTTGAACACAGTGGCAAGACTTGATGCTCCTTTGAATGTTTTCCTTAAGTGGTACCGTATGCATGTGAACAATCTTAACATTTATATAGTGCTATTAAAAACCTCTAAAAACCTATTATTATGGTGGTGGTGGTGATGATGATGATGATGATGATGATGATGTTGATGATGATTGTATATTATGTGTATGTGTGTGTGTACATTTATGTATGTGTGACTTTATGTATGTTTGTACATGTATATATTATAGTGTTGATGATGATAATGAATCATGATAATGATGAAGGTGATTATGATTTCTCGCAGGATGTGATTACAAAGCCAATGATACGTACAAGTGACAAGGTGGTGAAGAAGGAGGCGCCCGAGGTCTTTCGTCTCATCCAGATGTACATGTTGGATCGTAAGGCGAAGGCTCCTCTCATGCAGGTCGCGCTGGAGGTCGTCACCAGAGGGTGGACCAACGTCGAACTCCGCGATGAGATCTACATGCAGCTGTGTCGGCAGACAACAGACAACCCTCGAGAGTATGTTGTCTCTATTCTTATTCTTATTCAATTCTGTTCTTATTCTATTATGTTCTTATTCTATTCTGTTTTTATTCTATCTTATATCTGTAATGAACTTATATAGCGCCCCTTCAAGAAATCTACTCAGTGGCGCTCCCGATCCAGGCCCAGTGAAAAAGAAGTCCAGAGCCGAACCGAGTCGGTGTTTTCACGCCGAAGCGCCACCTATCCCTCCCTTCTATTCTATTCTTATTCTTATTCTATTCTTATTTTCTGTTCTTATTCTATTCTTATTCTGTTCTTATTCTATTCTTATTCTGTTCTTATTCTGTTCTTATTCTGTTCTTATTCTGTTCTTATTCTGTTCTTATTCTATTCTTATTCTGTTCTAATTCTATTCTTATTCTATTCTTATTTATTCTTATTCTGTTCTTATTCTATTCTTATTGTATTCTTCTTTTTATAATCTTCCTATTCTATTCTTTGAGCCTCCCCCGAGACAGTTAGTGTGTAGGGACCTAGAGCAAGTCCTCCACTCGCAGTTGCTCATTGCCATCGAATGATGCTTGGTCTTTAGGTAGTGGTGATTAATAAATGCATAATAATAATAATAATAATAATAATAATAGTAATATAGTAGTTATGACTCTTCAGACAATGGTTTCATTTGTTTGTTTAGTTCATCAGACAATGATTGAATTTCTGTTTCCTCTGTTATGCGTTTAGTGAGAGCCTGATGCGTGGTTGGGAGCTGATGGGCATCTGTCTGTCGTTCTTCCCTCCATCCGTTCGCTTTCATACGTATCTTGAAAGTTACATCGGCCGACATCTCGACCTCGGTCAGGAGACAGAAAAGGTCGGTGAAACTTGATAACAATACAGAGGTGGTAAAGGAGAGGAATAGGCTAAGGAAATGAAGTCACTAATACTTTATACCCATGATTGCCTCTCTGTCTTTGTTTTCTTATGGTTGTGATAATTTTGTTGCTTATAGGTCAGTCAGTTCCCAATTTTCGAACAGATGTTACGGGTCAAAATCCCAGATTTCTTTTCATTAAGAGTTTACCGATTTCTTTCTCTTTGTATTAATTTAGCTTTAAGTATTTCTTCGTATTATTTTCTCTTTATGATGTTGACTCTTTTCAAATGGGAGAGGAATGTGGAATTGGACTGGGATGGGTAGGAGACTAGAGACTGTTTTCTTTTGATACGCTTCATTAGTCTGGTTTTAGTAGTAATATTGACAGTTATGATATTGATGATTATGGCAATGACTAAACGACTATGGTGATGATAGTAACGATGATGATGGTGATGACGATGATGGTGATGATAAAAATGGAGTGACTTTCGGCAACTAGCGGCAACCCTGTTTTCTGCACTGATAGGATGGATGCCGTAGAGGTTGGGAATGAAAACATGTTGACAATATAGCATCTGCTATGATGGATATACACCAAAATGCAATTAATCATTGGTCTAATAGAGGATATTCTTACTTACTTACTTACTTGCTGTTTTGTTTTTTCTCGGAATGGCTTCATTAGGTATTGATCAGTCACTTTGCCACTCACTGTCAGAGAAGACTCGATCGAATCTCTCGATCGGGAGCGAAGAGTGGTCTGCGTAAACCGACCCCCGAGAAAATCGAACAGGCGCTGGTAAGACAAGTTGCTTTAGAATATTAATTTGGTGGACACATCTATGATTTTCAGGTGCCTGTGTGGGTGAGTTCGCCTCCCAATGGGGGCTTATGTAAGAGATTTAAATCTTGGGTTAGCACGTTCTCTACATAGGATACTTAAATGGTGTGACACCCATTCAAACGGTGGTGAAGGATCTCACTCGATCAATTCATTGAAAAATGAGCTGGGTCAAGGCCATAAGGTTGCTATAGAAAAACATGCTTATTTCTTTTTGCACAATGTCAATAGGATTAATTCACTGTCAATCAAAGCAAGATTGCTGAGATGAGTGGTAATTAATTTTGGCCACAAGGTCAATCCGCAAGCTGAATACTTAGTGAGCCATGCGATTGTTCTTAATCGTAGAAGTCAATATTCCGGCCTTCGATGTTTGGGAATACGCTGGAGGATGTGATGCAGATGCAGAAGGACAGATTTCCCAATCGGAAGTTGCCGTGGATACAGACGATGTTGTCCGAAGAGGTTCTCCAGCTCAACGGTGCTCAGACGGAAGGCATCTTCAGGTGTGTCTCCGAATATTTAGAGTTTTCGTAACGCTGCTTATTGTTCAGTAAATTTTGATGTGTGGTATATTAATTAATATTTGCATAATCAGTTTAGTTTGCCGAATTTGACCCATCAGATTCAGAGTGGACCAGGGTAATGACACTGTCAAATCAGAGGCGTTCCTGCATAAAAAATGCATATCTGAGGCATTTCTGCCTCCTCTCCCTGGTCTTCCAGCAGCCAAACTTGGACCTCCACTTGGTATTTCTGGACACGATGCAGTGCTTGTGAATAATCTGGTGCCCTGTGCTTACCTTTTAAGTAGTGCTTTAGTAATTTTGTGATTACAATTACAATTCCATTGAGTGACCCTAATCTGATGCGGTTGACAGAAGCTGGACCGAACGTGTACGTTAACGTGGTCCGCTTCTAACAATGAATTTTCGATCAACATGAGTTCGTCTGTGGTGCAGGGTTCCTGGTGATATCGACGAGGTGAACTCGCTGAAGATTCAGTGTGATCTCTGGAACGTCCCGAGTGAATTCACGGAACCGCACACGCCTGCGTCGCTGCTGAAGCTCTGGTATCGTGAACTCTACGAACCTCTGATTCCGCGCGACTTCTACGACCAATGCATTGCCAGCTGCACCGATCCGGAAGCCGCAATCAACATCATACACAGCCTACCCCACATCAATCGTCTTGTTCTCTCCTATCTCATTCGATTTCTCCAGGTTAGATTTCGTGAAGAGGCGCTATACAAATTTTACGGCTAGATAGGTTAGATAGATCGATACAGACAAAAAATTTCATTCAATTTTACAGAGTATTCGTAGATTACAGCTGAAGTGTGATGATCTGACCTAATCTCAGGACTTCCAGAGTCCCATTTTGCACCACACGAGGTTGTTTTATTGGCTGCATCGTGGTGAAAGTACAATCAAAATTCACTGAAGACTGGGTGAAATGCTTTATATCCCCATTATTACTGGTCAAAGGTGTGTTTTGAAACATGACATTGGCATATGTGACCTTAATTAGGGTGAAAGAGGTATGTTTTAAGCTTAGTGTGGAGTATTGATTTTGAGAAACCATATGTAGTTGACGTCGATAAGGTGTGTTTTCGGCTGAGTGTATTGTATCAGAGCAGGAAGACAACCCGAAGAAATTTGGTAATGGAAACAGTAGTTAGTCAGGCGGAAAGAGATGCAGTTTCAGCTTATCATTGACGAACAGGCTCGGTAATTTATTTAATCATTCTCATGTTATTTTTAGATTGTGCTTTGGGCTCTAAAACCCTACTTCATGTTTTATAGGTGTTTGCTGCTCCTGAAAATGCCATCGTTTCTAAGATGGATGCAAGTAACCTGGCAATGGTCATGGCGCCAAACTGTCTGCGTTGTGACTCGGAGGATCCGAATGTCATATTCGAGAACACTCGTAAGGAAATGGCTTTCATTCGAACCCTTATCGAACACCTTGACACAAGCTTCATGGACAATGTTGTCTGAATATTCTTTGAATGTATTGGGATTTTAACCCAATACTAAGTAATTTAGTACCAAGTACCTGTACTAAGTACTGTAGTACCAAGTACCACTCCTCAAGTATCAGTTCTTGTACCAAGTACCAGTGCATATACCAAGTAGTGAAATGAAGAATTTGTGTAAGTACTTGTGGGTTGTTATGTTCCCGTGACGAGTAAGAAGTGTGAAAAGTAGTCTCTGCAAAATACTCATTTTTGTGGTCTTTAGGAATCACTCTGTAACTGCCTCGATTTTCCGTGTACTCTGGAAATCCTGTCATTATTCGACTCAGTAATCCCATGTTTAGTGCAATAGCGCTGTTGTGGCGTATCAAAACAGTTCTATATCTGAAGGTGCCTGATACAATCATTATGTAAAGAATTTTGGGAGACTGGAAATTTTACCTATCATTTACCAGACTTTCCGTTATTTCTTGACTTTGTTTTGGCTTAGCATGTGACATTGTGAATGCAACTACAACAAGTTTTTAAACTCTGCAACCGGGATTAAAACTCTGGTACAGCATATGAAGGAGCCAAGTAACTAGCAGGGACAGGTTGTTCAGTGTTGTTGCGGTTGCTAAGGACTAACGTATGTTGATAGAGACACATAGTGAGTTACCATATCTTGCGTTATGCTGGTCACGTTTATAGAGGTCATAAAATGTAACGGTGCCTACAGAGTTCTCTTCTGTTACTCTGACCTCGTGTCAAATTCCTTGTGTTCAGCTTTGTATTTTTAATTATTTTCTGTGGTTGCTTCCTTTGGTGTGGGATACAAACTGCTGCTAGGTTTGTGAACTTATCGTAAGTCATTTGATCTGGTCACTGATATGAGTTTTTGACTGTCTTATGGAATTTGTTGACTCGTATAATTTGCATCATGTGTAGGCAGTTGAAGTGGGGCATCTGTTAACTTTCTGACAAGTCATTTTTGACTACCGTTGAATTTAAATCTGAACATTTGAGCTGTTGTTCGTGCTGATAAGGTTCATGTAGTGAACATTATGTGGAATTTGTGGCCAGTACATTTTACAGTAGTTAAGATAAAGATCGTTGACAACCCTGAATATTTAGGCATGTGATTTTGAAATCAGCGATTTTCACAGCCAGTTTAGATTTGACATTTCTCTATTTAAAAAACAGAAGCTGATTTTAATTGTGATTATATCTGTGTTATTATTAATTCTGTATTCATCAAGGGCTGCATTCTACTGACAAAGCAGCAGTTGATGTAACCGAGCAATTAGTTATGCCTGAATGCCGTGTTCTGGGTTCCTGCGCGGAGGCTTGAACAGCAAGGCAAGCAGTTGCGTCTGTCACACAACTGACTGAGCACACCTTGTAACGCGGAGTGTGCAAGTTCGAACCTCCCATGAGGCAGTTAACGTGTAGAGACCTTGAGCAAGTCCTTCAGGCACTGCTGGCGATCTTGTTTGACAGGTTGGGGGGGGGGGCTAAGGGACACTTTGAACTGATCTGGTCAACAAAGAGGTGAAAAATTTCTTCGTGCAAGAGTGCGAATAAAAAAAAATTGTGTTTCTTCAAAATTGGGGGGTGGGGAATTGTTTACTGTGTCCCCCCACTGCTAAAGGTGGGGGTCTTGTCCCCCTCGGGTCCCCCTGGATCGCCGCCCATGCCTTCAGGCACAATGTTGCTCAGTGCCATCAATATATGCTTCATGGCTGATTGCAACTGCAATTTCTTTAACCTCTGCATTTGGGGTTCAAGTCCTGTGCTTGTAACACTGACTGCTTATTGCCGAACCTTGTAACCCATAAGGGTTGCCGAGCCTTGTAGCCTTAAGGAAAGACTTTCTGGTTGTTAAATCAGTGAACTATCGTGTTTCCTAAACCAGACCATGTCCCCCTGATGACTAGTGTTGCCAGAATCATGCAATAAGCGATTGATTGCCTATTCATACTTTACCATACGATAATCATGGGAGAGTTTCACTGCATTAATGCAGACTTAATAATTGCAATGACAATGGTTTAGTTTTCTTGTGCAAGGAGCAATGAGCACTGGGTCTTGTAACGTGATTCATATCGGTGTCCATTCTCTCTTTACCATTGTCAAAACTATATAGACCAGTTTGATAGCTGTGAAACAGCACATTTCTGTGGGGTTCTACCTGAAAGGAGCTAAATATGTAGGTTTTTACATTACATTTAATATGTACTCTTGCCTGGTTGTATACTGCTTGAGTTCTTAATGAGCACTAATCAAGATTTTAAATTTTTTTGCTGTGCTTGAAATTTATCAAGTTTCTGAATGACTGTGTGGTCCGTGACTCCCGTAATTTATTGGTAATTGGAAATATTTTTAAGGAAAATTATTTTAAATTTGTGTGTTTCGTGGAGCCGTCAGTTTTCTGTCATAATAATCTCTTGCCATGTACGTCGCTGCGTTTAAGTTTTTGTTCGAATCGCGAGTCGCTGGTTTCTCTCTCTTTCATATCACAGATTTTTCTGCAGTGTCAGTCGACAACTGCTCTGAAGTGTTGTAGTTTTTTTAGCTACTGGAGGAATTTTCTCCAGGAAAATTGTGTCTAACTTGTGCTTCCTTGTGGCATGTCTGTGTAGATGGGTGCGTTAAGTGTAATACCCAACTGTATCGTTCTTGGTTGGAAGAGGGGTTTAAGAAGGCCAGGTTTTGGTCAGTTACTTGATTGTGTGGTTGATCAGAAGCTCCGGTGCATCTTATGAAATACGTGTGTGCCAAACTGATCCTCCTTGCTATCAATGCAGAGTCGATAGTATAGAGGTTGACAGATGGTGTCTGGTTCAGAGGCTCTGAACCTGATGCATCAGTGTTGGGTGGGCTTCACATGTGTGCGAGGGCCAACGTCTGGTGACTATTCTGGTTTTCTGTGCATAGTTTACTTACTGATAACATTTTTTAAATTAGTATCTTATTGAAGTGACACTGTGTGAATTTTTACTTACAGCTATCCTACTTTTGTGCCTCAGCTTTACGTGTTCCTTCGCCTTCTATTTTCTCGTTTTGAGAACAGTTTAAAACTAATTTTCCAGATACGTGCTCTTTAGAGTTGAGTTAGCAGATTAACACAAAATAGTAATATAATGATAGTAATAATTATGTGAAACCACATGCAAATGTTTTCTGAGCAGTGGTTGGAAAATAGTCAGCTAAGGTTCAGTATTCCTTCACGTTGCATTACTGATTATCGTTGGAAAATGCATAGGAAATTTTTGTACCATCTTGTAAGCTGCACAGAGGACAAGGCGCTTACGTTTTCATTGCTGGGGTGTGAGCAGTTTTACGATTGTGATTTTATTTAAGTTTGACTGTAGTAATTTTTCAGGTTTGTACAGTCTGTGCGTAGCTAGTCTGGGTAGTCTAGTATCGTCTATTACGTGATCTACAGGTATTTATTTTACGAAACCAGTCCGTATTTATTTTGTGTTCAGTCTTTTATTTATTCGTTCTTGCCTCGTCGCTGGCAAGGATTTTACATTTTGTATGCGCGTGTACCGGTAGTATTCGCTTACTTGTATATTCTCCAGTCCACCTTCGTTTCTGCTTTTCAGGCGTTTTGTAATCGGCGAGTTTACTGGAGTTGCCTACAGTTGCAATGTAGATACAGTTTGTTGAATTGTGAAACAATTTGTATGGTACGTGAGTTGATAATGGTTGTCTGTATAGCAAGCTAGCATGTGTTAGTCTGATCTCTCTCTTCCTGCGTATGCGATAAGGGGTCATCCATGTAGTACGTTGGGAACGGTCAACTCACTCCTTGTCTGCAGTATTATCTTCACCTTATCGGCATTATCTTCACCAGTATCTTTTTGGACGTCGGCACTGCTACGGAGTGCTAATGGCTTAGATTAGGGGTCTGGTTGATCTTGTAGTGCTAACTGTGCTGTGAGGTGGGGTACTTTGTTACTGCCTCATTCTGTAAAGGGACTCTGGTTAGATCCAGCGCAGTGCAGACTATCCACTGTCTGACTTGTAAGTTGATGTCTGTAATGAAATAATTGCTTGTACTAAGTTTAGATGCGGACATCCATGTTGGACAATACTCCCTTCCTTTTTTCCTGATTTGTTTCCCCTCCCTCCTTGCCACCTCTTTGCAGACGTCCTTAGTGGACGACCCCTAACTTCCTTATAACGTGACCTTTGGCATATGTTGCGCTGCTTCAAGATTGCGTTACGATGTGGTCGAGTATTACTGTTGTTAATTAAGGTGTTGCTGGTGGCTTTCTGTGTAGTTGCTCTTCCGAATGTCTGAGTGGTTGTTGCTCATTCCCAAGATGGAAGGATTCACGTTGCTTCAAACTATGTGTCTGTGGTGTTCTATTAGTCAAGACTAATGTAAAATTTCTGCCTTTGATCATTGGAATCTTGTACTTCTGCTTCTCGCACTCGTTTTGTGATGTCGGCTTAACTGTGTAAATGGTGGATTTTTCTCAGTTAGGAACAACTGTCATTATGGGAACGGGAACTTACTGCAATCAGTGTAAAATAGGAGACAACTTACCAGAAAATAACTCTGGACCCATTTTGCTCATAACAGGGGATCCAGGACCAAATTTCCAATTCAGGACACTCTACTTGGGCCAATGTGATTCCGTAAATGGAGTCGGCTAACAGAGCCTGTTATACCCTAGTAATACCTTGTGTTATACTTTAATACCTTAATATCTTATGTAATATCTACATGTACTATCTTGAAGCAACTCTGTATAAAGTTTGTACACAACTTTATAAAAATAATCTCAGCTGGCAGATCTTTAGCTACAGCTGATTTTTATTAGATTTTGCAGATAATGAGCACTGTTATGAGTTATTTTAGAGTTTTGCGTAGTTGAAGATCTTTGCAAGTCTTCTGTACCACCTTGAATTGCACAGTTTGAGTGAGCATATAGTTTTATGTGATTTCCAAGTGTTTTTTGGACGATTTTGATGCAGTAACTGTTTATATCTTTACATTGGCATTACATTTTATTCTTTTAGTAATTAGCGACGCTGAGAGGTTCCGTCAGTCGGCGCTATATAAATGTTCTGTTACAATACATTACTGTCGACTTTTCTGTAACGTTTTCTACAAGTTCAGTTTCTTATGTGTGGTCACTTGCAGCGAATATCGAGTTGAAGTCGGACGATTTATCGTTTTGTCTTGTTTTTGTGTTTTAAGAGTTTTTATCCGTTAACAGAAGATTGTTTAAATTTATCCGTTAACAGAAGATTGTTTAGTTTGAATAATTGATCATTCTGTTCATGAAGTTTGTTTTTGTTGGAGATTTGTCGAATTCGTTTGTTGTGAAGTGAATTGAGGTGATTTCGAGTCATTTTTTAGTTCATTCACCATTTGCCAAGACAATGTATCTGTTGTAGCGCTCGGCGTCCTGTCCGAACCTTCGTGGTTCACCTGATCAGTTCATTGAGAAATGAGCAGGGTCAAGGCCATACGGTTGCTATATAAAAACTTGTACATTTACATTTACATTCATAGGCGATTTAATAATAATAATCTGAGTACGGTACTCTAATTTAGCAGTTTTGACAATATCATGGCAGTTCCAAAGTTTCCGAACTAAATCTCATGTCCTTGGTCCTTGTGTTTTTCATCGCTTACTGAATAACTTTCTTTTCTGTTAACAGCTGAGAGAGAGGCTTTGATTTCTTTGCATACCTATTCATTTCCTTCCCTGCAGACTTCCAAGGTGTTTTCCTACCCAACCGCAATTCACACACCAAGCATTTTTATGTTTACAGTCAAATGTGAGGGCCGAAAACACTGTTGATGTGCCCTGCACCAAACAGTGTTGGGGTTTTGGGCTTTCATAGTTGCTGGTCCAAAGATATGGAATTCACTGCCCCATTCGGTTCATTCTGCCAATTCCTTGATGGGTCATTCAGGTCCAAACTTAAGACTCGTCTTTTTAAACTTGCATAACCACTGCAACCTTGGGCGTCCGGAGGGGAGCATTTGTCCCCCTGGATTTTGAAAATCTTTTAAAAAAATAAAATCTTTTGATTATTATGATTATTCCAACACGATTTTGCTCCCCCCTAAAAAAATTTTGCCCCCTAGAAAATTAGACCCACCCCCCTAGAAATTTTTGTCCCCTCTCCCGTAGAGATATTCCTGTGCACACCAATGACTGCAACCTGTTTCTAGTTTCTCTGATATACCGACCTGGCTTCTCCAATAGTTTATGATTTTGTTATGTGATTTCACTGGGAGTTGAAGCAAATCTCGACTGATGTCTTGGACGTTATGATAATGGCACTTCAGAAATCATTTTAAATTAGACTGCCCCATGTTTTTGAATACATGTCCCCAGGCCCATCGTGCTGACTGACGCCCTTGTGTGCATACCTCGGTACGTGAAATATATACATATGCTTGTATATATACACAGATACGTACACATATGCTTATACATACACTTATGATACACTTATGCATACATGTATACATACACTTAAACATACACGACTACACGTATACAAGGTTATGCGTGCGTTCGTTGTGGAGCTGCAAGTATTTGTGTGAGGCTCTTGAGTCGAAGTGTGATCGATTGCTTCGCTTGTACAACAGAATCCTCTCGCGTCTAGTGTCCTCGATCGACACGCTTTGTAAACTATTAATATTTATGTTGCAAAGCGACTCGGTCTCAGTGGGCAGGACACGTGTGGGGGTTTCCTGGGGGTTTGAACCCTTCGTGCTGTTCTCAAGGTAGATCAGTGTGATTGTTGTTAGAAACTGGTTTGCCTTGTGAGCCAATTTGTAGTCTTTGCCCCTCACTGAAATGCCATAAATTGGTTGTTTATACTTTAAATTTTCTAAAGTACACCAGCTTAATTACGGACGCTGTGTCAAGTCAGAGGAGTTGTCCAAAGATATCACAAAAAACAAAATTCGGTTGTCAGAAAACCAGAGGGGATTATCATAATGTAAGAGTACCGGGTGCCTGTATTTAAGTTTACATGTAGCCTACATTGTATGTATGTATCAGTATGAAAGTACATGTAGATATGTATTTATGTACGTGTATGTATGTGCACATAAATGTATGTGCATGAATGTATGCATACATGTATGTACATAGGCATACATGACATTTACACACATATATATATATATATACATGTATGTACAAGCATGTATATTTGTATGCATGTAGTTCTCCAGTGATGCTTGCATGTATGGCCTATCCATGTTTGCATGTATGTATGTGGGAAGTTGTATGTATGGATCCAAGTATGTATGTGGGTGTAAGAGTAATGTTTGTGCTCTTGTATACACGGTTTTTGAAAGGGCACCACATGAATTTCGGTCCCAGTGCTTTGTTGTAGCACAGTATAAATAATTACAGGGGTTGTAGCGACAAGAAATCCCAATCGATAGCAACTTATTGCGTGGAGCATGCGCCTGTGAATTAAAGAACTTCCGGCCTCCACTCGTTTTGCATTTACACGAAACAAAGAAAATAATCTGAATATTTTTAATAATCCAAAACCTGTACTGGAACTATATAAGAAGACCGCATTGCGCGCTAGAAAATCGTAGTGGTAACCTCGAAATTGCTATAGCGCTACCCTGAGCTCAGCGCAGGGCAACCACCGCTCGTGAATAAGCCGGTGCTATGCGCTTAGCTTTAGTGAACGCTTTAGAAATTTGGAGTTTATGATTACGTCGTGTCAGAAGGACTGTCCAGGATAGGAAGTGGATATCCAAGTATTCTAGCGTCCTCTGGATAAGCTTCACAGAGAACTTACGTCTTACGCTATTCAGTTCTGCTAATTGCTAGTTTCACATCCCGCAAAGTGTTTAGGTTACACTAAGATAGGAAAGTCAGTATGCAATTGTCAACAATTCACATCAGCCGCGCCACCTCGTGTTAAAGGCACGGTTCAGATGATACAACTAACCTTCACTGGCCCATTTAAAATAATTCTACCTCACTGATTACACCTCTGATCTTGTGGATTGCAGTATCACCAAAGCCGTTTGAATAATTTGACAGCAAGGGCCTTAGAGCTTAGGATGAGCTGTTCTTCCAGTTCTTGCTCACTACATAGAGGCAATTAGTATGTCCATGACACCTGTCCTTGCTTTAGCGGTTAGCCTACAGAACAGCTAGGAAACGATCTTAAACAATTCTGCCGCAGTTCGAAACTAAAAGTGTTGCAGACCTGTCGACTGGTTTGCACGTTAGAATGGTCGGATTAAATTAATCTAGCTAAAACAGTTGTTTTAATGATGTGGAAAAATCGTAAGATTGGAACAGTTTTTCGTGTGGCAGACAGATGCAAACGGAATGTCCGTTAGGGTCTTCCATAAAATGCTCTCTATCGCCTGCCACAAGTCTTGACCAAGTTGGCGCCTGCAATGGCGAAGAAGTGGTGGAAGCCAGCGCAGATGGAAATAACGACCAAGGCGGAAAACTTAAGAGCGCTGGATTAGCGTGGAAGAAGAGTTGTCTATGCGGGTGAAATGGAGGTGGAGGATAGGATGGCGTCATCGAAGATACTGGACTCAGCCGCTGAGAACTTGGTGAGCCGATGACTGGTGAGACGAGCTGCTTTTGTCCATTCGCTCCGAGAAGGTTCTCGATCGTGAAACAGCTGGAGAATCGCCGTCGACCACATCCGTTACCCGGCGTCCGTCCTTCCTCCGTGTTCTTCACCCTTGCTGCTGGTTTTCGACCAGGATTAGAGGGTCTGAGACCGGAAGGGGTTGACGACCTGAGATCCGAAGGGTTTGGATTTAGATTCGAAGGCGTTGTCCTTCGACCAGTGGGTATCGGCCTTTGACCAGGAAGACTTGGCCTTAGACCAGGAGGAGCTGGTCTCAGACCCGGAAGAGGTGACCGTAGATTGGAAAGCGTTGGACGGTCATCGCTTGTTGCTGCCATTGTTGTTATTACCTCAATCCTAAAGGAGTCTCCGCAAGGGGGCGTTCGAGCTGACCCCGGTCCGTCGCCTGTTGGGGTCAACTGAAGGGCGTGAAGTATGGTAGGTAACGGCGATGTGTGAGTACTGAAAGGGATATGTAGTATGTTCGTGGTGGTTGGAGCGTAATCGACGGTGGGTAGTTGTGGGTGAGTCTCTGAGGCGGGTAGGTGGGCGTTGGTGGTGGCGGTGGGACGCCTTCCTACCCTGCGTCGTCTGCGTCGGAAAGCGCCATCAGCCAGGGTGTAGTTGCTGTTGGGGTTCAGGGTCCAGTAGTTGTCTTTGCCCCAGGGGCGGTTTGGGTCTCGAAGGACTTTGACGAAGCACTCGTTCAGGGAGAGGTTGTGTCGGATCGAGTTCCTCCATCCGGTGTAGGTGCCGCGGAAGAACTCGAACTTCCTCATCAGGAAGTCGTTGATCTCTGAGAGCGTCAGTCGGTGGTTCGGAGCCTGTCTGATCGCCATGACGATGAGGGCGATGTACGAGAACGGCGGCTTCCGGTGGCGCTCGTAAGGACCTGGTCTCGAGACCTTTGACGGCGGACCACGGACCGTTACGGTCTTCGAACGAGAAGGACGTATCCACTTGGAGCGTCTCTGGCCATCCGTTGACTGGGAGTTCCGTGCAAGGCTATCTGTCAACGGCGGATCTAGGTATCGATCATCTGGGGACTGGGAACTTCGTCTGTAGCCATCTGGCGACTCGGAATTTCGTCCGTAGCCGCCTGGTGACTGGGAAGTTTGTCCAACGTCATCTGGTGACTGGGAACTTCGTTCAAAGCCACCTGGTGACTGGGAACGTAGTTCAACGCCGTCTAGTGACTTGGAACTTTGTCGAAGGCCATGGATCGATAGTGGATGCGTGTATAGATCATCAGAGGATCGGGGACTTTGTCTGTAGCCACCTGGCGAGGAAAGGCGTCGCCTGCTGGCCTTGTAGTCGTCCTGCTCTGTATATCGCTGTTCGTATTGTATCTCGGTCTGACCTCGGTGACCCATTGTGTCAGAGGTCGTTGGGTTAGGCTCGTTTAGACGTTCCAGCGACACGAGTGACCACCTGTTGGCTCTGGCAGATACGTTGGCCAAATTTGCGCTAACTAACTGGATTCGCTTGCAGGTGTCTCCGTACGAGCTCAGAGCAACCGGAGCAGGAGAATGTCCAACTTGGTCGGCCGGTTCAACGCCTTCCACAACCTCCTCCGGTTCCACCTCCTCCTTCTCAGGTTTCCTTCGCATTTTCTCCGCTTGAACTATGTCTCTATCCTCTTTTTATTCCCTCGTCTTCTTTCTCCGATTCCTCTTTCTGTTTCCCTTCCTCTTTTCCCTCACCCTTTTCCACCTTTCCTCTCTTATATTAATAATCACTCTCCGTCTCCGTTTTCTTCTACGTAATCGTAAACGGTAACTCCAGATTTCTAATGCACTACGCTAAAGATGAGCGCAGGGCACCAGTTTATTCACGAGCGCTCCGTCGAGTCAGAGGGTTTGTCCAAGCAGATCTTCTTTCTCGTTTTCTGTTTGTGTTACAGAGAAAGACTTTTCGCTCTCCTGTGCTTTAATGAACAACTTCCACAAAACAAGATGAGCGCGAAGAGACGAAGTCCTATAAAAAAACTACTTAGAATTGTTGTTGCTGGTTTCCAGTCTAATTATTAAAGTTTCAAAGTCTTTGACGACCATCGGAGAATCTTAAACATCTTGATCGACACCTCTTAGTCAGTATGCACCAATCTGGGTATTTTCATAACGCTTCTTTTTTTATACAGAAGACTGATCCTTTAGATGCCGCGAATGTTCCAAGCCACAAACATCACCGCTATATATGTTCGTCTTTTAGAATTCGGAATCGCTTCAAACGCTAACAGTAACTTCAAAAGTATTTAACAATTTAACGGCGACAATTACTAAAAGCGACTGGGAAACCAACGTAGCTCGTTATATTCGGAATCACTTCAAACGCTAACAGTAACTTCGAAAATATTTAGGCCTAACACTTTAGTGACGAGAGTTACTAAAAGCGACTGGAAGACCAAAGTAACTCGTTAAATTCGGAATCACTTCAAAAGTCAACAGTAACTTTAAACTACTTATAACCTGTGTTTTCAAATCGTTTCTCACAACTTCTATTTCAACAAACGAATACCTCTGTCATCGAACTCCGCGTCAGTTAAGACTTAGGCTACTACAGACTCCTCAGAGCACCTAGAACTCCGGTTCAGTCCAAACCACCAGCGCAACTTCCTCTCGATTTAAGGTCGAAGTGTCGTCTGCCTTGCTGATTATATATGCGCGTCTGTCCGTCCCTCTGCCCCTTCATCTGTTCGTCTCTGCGTCCTTTCGAATGCGTTTAATGACTGAAGCTTTTCAAGTTGGTTCGTTGGGAAGTGTGTGTGTGTGCCAACTGCGTGACGGGGACCTGCCGTTGATTGACGTGAGTATATTTGAAAGTGAATTATGGCACAAGGACCGAGCACTAGAAAGTACCATTTGTTTTCCGACGACGGGCTAAGTTTATTCTTGACCGGGCAAATCGGCGTCGTCCGCATCGCCTCGAGTGTAAGGTTGACGGTTCGGTACCAGACGTCGGTCGCCGGGCGCATAAGATTCGCGGAGTCGTGATCGCCGATTCAGTTTATAGAAGGAGGAGAAGGGAGAGAGGCGGAGAGAGAAGAACCGACGCAGAGGCAGAAGGACAGAGGGATGGGCGGTGTGTGTTGGCCGACGACTCGTCGAGGTACTTAATTGGAGAGGGTGGTAGAGAGACAGAAGGAGACACAGACAGAGGGATATATAGACGGAGGGAGACAGGGACAGAGACAGAAGGAGACATAGACAGAGGTAGATGGAGATAGAGACAGAAGAAGATATACAGAGACAGAGGGAGACATAGACAGAGGGAGGCATATACAGAAAGTGAGTGAGAAGAGGAAAGCAGACTGATACAGAGGAAGAGACACACGGACAGAGACATTGACATAGACAGAGGAAAAACAGACAAACATACACAGAGACTGACAGAGAGAAATGCAGAAAGAAGCACAAAGAGAGACAGACGGACGGACGAAGAGCGCTAATGAAAGGTATACATATATATATATATACATATATATATATATATATATATATATATATATATATATATGGGGAAAGAGAAAGACAGACAGCCAGACAGACATACAGACAGACAGAAAGCCAGACAAACAAACACATAGACAGACACACAGACAGACAGATAGACACAGACAACTAGTCAGCCAGATACACAGATAGACACATAGACAGAAGTCAGACAGACAGCCAGACAGACAGACAGATAGACAGACAGACAGACGGACAGACATACAGACAGACAGACAGACAGAGTCCGAGGGATGTGCATGTAGTCCGATCGACATGCCTTGTTTGTTCGGCGATGTGGAGTCAAGTGAACTCAGTCGACAAGACAGACTGAAGAGGACGACGAAGACGACGAGGGAGGGAGGGAAGCGGAGGGAGGGAGGAGTACCGGGAGTAGATGGAGGAAGAGAAGGAAATTAAGGAGGAGAAGGAGTTGGAGGAGGCAGAAAAGGAGGTGCAGGACGAAAGGAAAAAAGAGGAGATATTGGAGGAGGAGGAGGAGGAGGAGGAGGAGGAGGAGTTGGGGAAGAAGAGGAGGAGGAAGAGGAGAAAATTGGGAGAAACTGGAGGAAGAAGAGGAGGAGGAGGAAGGAGAGGAGGAGGAGGAAGGAGAATGAGGAGTAAGAGGACGATGAAAGAGGATGGAAGAGGGGGTAGAGGAAATGGAAGAGGTGGAGGAGGAGGAAAGAGAGGAGGAGGATATGGAGCAGGCGAAAGGATAGGAAAAGAAAAGCGAAGTGAAAGAAAGGAGGAGGAAGTGGAGGAGGACGCAGAAGAGGAGTAAGGACGCCATTTCACAGATACTAAGACATTGGCATATGTTAAGTGCTTCGGGAACTTCAAATGTACGCGCTAAATAAATCGATCTGTTCATCGATCTAATGACACAGGAAATATTGATCGACTGACTCATTGATTAAATAACTTATTTACTTATATATTTACTGAATGACTTGCCGGCTGGCTAGCTGGCTGACTGACATTTTACCTACTGACTGATTGATTGATTGATTGACTGACTGACCGAGCGATTAAAATAGTTGATGGAAACTGATTGACTCATTGTATTGTGAGTATACGTCAATGGGCTTATATACAGATGACAGCGCGGCGGTTGTACACGATGTATAATAAATCCACAACGTATACAAAACTATTGGCGTACATACAAGTATTGTTAACTTTGCCACTGTGTGTACTCTGGTAATGCCAGTCCCAAGCCTGGAAAAAAGAGGAGTGCCACGCTAATCATTTTTGTTATGACATAATATAGCTTCTCAGCCAGTGTGGGAATTGTAGAAAAAAGACTGGGGTTTGAACATTTTATCCGTATTTTGCAAACTGATGTCAACGAAATTTGGAAGCAGCTGATTTCAACGCTAGCAGTTTTGCTAGTCAGAGTCGAATCAAAATCAATCCTTTGTTGAGAAAATTCAACAATGCATATATGATATACCGTGGAAATGTCTTCTCTTTGTCAGAGACTCAGAGTCAAATAATGCTATATCACACCAGCACAACTGAGGGAGTTGGAAACGACCCCCGGGGTGTGCAGTGAAGACGTAACTGAGGTACTAAGAAAGACTATAGGGAGTTGAACCCCCAACCCCCACGACAATTCCCACTCTGTTCTCAGCATTTCTGTTTCTTTTGCGCAAGCGCTAGAAGACCATTCTGCTCAATCGTGCTTTCATTGTATTAGTTCGGGAGCGCCTCTATTGAGTCTATCTTGAAGTGGCGCTATATAAATTTACAATTACCATTACCACTACAGCGTTGTTAAACATCAACTAACAAGTCGTGTAGAGTCATACGTGTACGAATCTTACGCTGCCGCTCTTCAGGGCGCACGTATATATCGTGCCACGCATCTAATTACGGCGTCAACTTTGGTTGTTCTCTAAATAATTGTCGTCAAGTAGACGTGTTATACGTGTCGAGAGACAGGTTACACACATCCAACGCAACCCGGACACGATTCCTACAGGCCTTCGACGACGACTACGATTTGTTTTGTCGGCAAACATTGTTCATGTCGAACACTTAACTACGTATCGGACGTCAACTATACATCCCGTATGTTTATCAATGACGGCGTGGTTATTGTTAAAACGCACACGTAACAAGCTCGACGATGACTCCGCCTGATTGATCGATTACGAAGCTCTCAGCCTTTGCATACACGTCTTTGCGACCACGATCGGCGTTTTGCATGAGCGGGAACGAACCACTTGTTACGCTACATGCCAGAAAAAACCTCGCCCGCCGAGTCCTGTGGTTGCATCCGCAAGTTCCGCCGGTTCGCCCTCCTCTCTTTCTTTTCTTCCTCTTCCTTCTCCTCTTCTCAGTGCTACTACTTCTCCTCCTCTTCCTCTTCGTACTTGTCACCTTTCCTTTTTGGTCTTCTTGCTCCTGCTCATCCTAATGCTCTTGCGCCTGCTTCTTGCTCGTTCTACTCTTTGCATTTCATCCTCCTCCTCTTCCTCCTGCTTTTCTTTCTTCTATTCATCCTGTAGTGTTCCCCTCCTCTTCCTTCTGTTTTCCTCCTTCTATTTTCCTCCTCCTCGTGCTCCTACTTTTCCTCGTCCTCCTGCTTTGCCTTCCTACTCCTCCCCCTCCTCCTCCTCCACCACCAATAGTGTTCCTCCTCTTCCTTCTGCTTTCATCCTCCTCCTCTTCCTCCACCTCCTACTTCTCCTCCTCCTCCTCCTCCACTTCCTCCTCATCCTACTCCTCCTCCGCCACCACCACCACCTCCTCCTCCTCCTCTTCCTCCTCCTCTTCCTCCTCCTCCACCGCCTCCTAGTTCTTACTCGGCCTCCTAATACTGCTTTTCTTCCTCTCATCTTCCTTCTGCTTCTTACTCGTTCTCTTCGGAGTCCGTATATACTCCAGCGAATAGCCGACGTGTGTAAGCACGGTGTCCGTCGCTGTTTTGGTGTTTCTAGAGCGAGAACTGGAGCAGGCGATGACCTGACCTCATTCCTCGCCTCATTCGTTTGTGTAACGTGCATCCATCTCGCTCATTATATAGCACCTATCTGGAACCTCGCAATGTCGCCATTTGTAATCGATTCAAGCACATAGGGTCATGGGCGTCTGCAGGAATTTTTATAGGAGGGGGGGGGGCAAAGTTTTTCTAGGAGCAAAATAACCTTGCATAAGCTATTCATGAACACAGAACACGTGACAACTTTAAAAATAATTAATGGTCAGGGACTTACCTAAACAATTAAGTGTTTTTCCCACTGAAAATCGTGTTGAGAGTGTTGCAGTAATCATAATAATCAAAAGATTTTATTTTCGTAAAATATTTTCAAAATCCAGGTGGGGGGGGATGATCCCATGCCCCTCCGGACGCCCATGCATGCATAGGGTTAGCTACCATAGACTAGAACTTTTTGGACATACTGGCCTTGACCGCATAATTACCTGTATGTATGTATGTATGTATGTATGTATGTATGTATGTATGTATGTATGTATGTATGTATGTATGTATGTATGTATGTATGTATGTATGTATGTATGTATGCATGTATGTATGTAGGCCTATGTATGTATGTATGTATGTATGTATGTATGCATGTATTTAAGTATGTAACAAAGACACTTACTATAGCTCGTCTTAAGTAGGCCCACCATACAACGGCGATGCACGCGTGGTTATCTAATTGATGTAAACGAGAGCGTCTTAGACAGTTTGAAAATGTTTGCTGAAGAAAGTTAAATGCAACATCACGCGGAAGACAGTTCCAAGTGGAAAGAAGAAGATATTTCGAAGTTTTCTATTCGCCAATAACTCCAAAAGATAGCCCCCTCCCCTTTCAGGGAGCACCTATGTAAAGCTCCGCGAGATATATAGTTGCCCCCCACAAAGACCATCTATATAATTATAGAGCTGTAAATGACCGTCATCTTTTGTTTTTCACTAATAGGTTGACAGCATCAAAATTGACTCCTGCTTAGGCACACTGCAGGGTCTTGGTTACATACGTGTTGCAAATTTACAAACGCAAACACGCGTTTTACACGTTATCAGCGCATGACTGTTGCGGGCTGTTTCACATTAAAAATATTCTTACACAACTTATGCCATTCTATGGGACGAAATTATGCCAGCGCAACTTTTAGATCGATCGCTAATTGACGACAAGAATAGATCTCGAATAGCCTAGATCATATTGGTTAATTAAGGATATGCAAGTCAACAGTAGCGTCCTAAGAATAGGTTTAGGGGAAGAATGACGAGTCAGCCTAGCGCATGTTAATTATACGACTGGGAATTCTGGGATATGCTGGTTGACAACAAGAAGACTAGTACTGCAGCGCACACGTGCACAAAGAATTATGGTATGGTATTGTGAAAGGAATAAAATTTATCCTCTTGATATTGTTAAATTATGCGGTGGGCAATACATGGCCCGCACTTTTGCTTGAGTTTGGCTGTGCAAAATCTTATTGTATAGAGTGAGGCCCGGCCCTAGGGCAAGGAGAACGAGGCAGCCGCCTTGGGTCCCGCGCTTTTGATGGGCCCCGCGCTGCTGGCAATAGGCCTACATTGGTATTTATAATAATAATCTTTTCTTTATTAATTCAAACCGACAAACGCAGTAAGATTGCATTGAGACTTGACAGTGCAATTATCAAATTCTTAACTAAACACGTTATGGCAGCCATGCAAGGCGCCCACCCGAGGGGTTGCGGGAATCGAAGCGCGTACTGCTGCTCTCTTGGCCACGAGTGTTACCATTACTCTATCCCCCTCCCTATGTATGAATAAAGAAAAGAACTTTAGTGATATATATGTACCTATAGTTGATCTGAACTGCTAATGGTTTCTGTTAAAGGTTTTGTGTAGTTCTCTCTTGTTTCTGCCATTGGCTGTACTGCTTTATGGTGTTTCTTCTATTCATAATACATATAAACTGTGTTACATGCTTTGCAAAGTTACTGGAAATACTGTAGTCTATCTTGTATATGATAAGCGACAGCTGTATGTCCAGGCTTCGCCTTTGTACCCGGGGTCCTCGCTCTAACCTAGCCAACTAGTTTACTACTCCTTCATCAATGTAATGACTCTCTGCATGAAACCAGACCAAAGAGGAAACTAAAAAATGCAAACACAGATGCAGACTAACAGATGACAATCTCTCCAGTGACCGTTGAATTGCCAATTGTAACATTAAAGCAAACATTCCAGACTTGTGTTGTGATTAGAAGTGTCAGATCCCACATTATATCATTAAATGTAGCACGCCAAGCAAATGGATATATTGTACAGACTAACAGTTTATGCATTTTTTAAACTGAAGAAACTTAAAACACTTTGTTTTATTGTAGTGTAGTACTGCTGGTTTGTCTGCATACAATTTCCTGGACTTCATGTTGTCAAATAGCTTGTCCATTCTCTCCACATACTTGGCTGTGTGACCAACTTCTGCTGGCAGCAAATTCCGTGCTGCACACATTGACAGTGATGCAGCTACTTGATGGCTGAAGAGTTGTGTCGCCAGTTTAACCTTCATCGCAAGTAATGGACCTGGATCCAAATGTCTGTCAGTTAATTTTGGCATCATCCAGATTGGATTTACTTCATCCAGGTTGCACACTGCTTCAAGATGTTTCCAGGAAACTCTTTTCTCATCTACGATGATTGTCATGTCGTATCAGATTGTTGCGAACATTTTTTATGAGATTCAAAGATGACATGAATTTTCTTTTCATGAGATAGATGTACTATGTATGGTGTATATGTCTTGTCACGTGAGAAACCAAGCAATTTCAATGCAGCGATGTTAGTAGGTCCTTGGTCACAAACAACCGCCCTCACGTTTAATCCAGTGGACTGGATTTTTGTCAAGGCTTCCCGTATTATGGAAGCAACATCTGCAGATGGTACACTAAAATTGGCAATTGGTCGTTTCCATTTGGTAGCGATTCCACGTACTACAAAAACCAACACTTGATTGATAGGTTTGCCAGCCTTGATGCCATAGACCACATCTCTGTGGCGGTCATATTCGAGGTGTTGTTTGAGTGACATTTCGTCAAACACAAGACAGCAGTTTTTGTACTTAGGATGCATTGCCTCCACACATAGGCTAACTTTAAAAGTGTGAACACCTGTTCTGAAAATCCAGTCTGCAAGTCACCATATGCTTGTGACAGGAAAAGCAGTAGCGTGGTTCTGCTTGGTAATGAGAAAACACTTCGTAAAGAGTTGAATGCTTGTGGACTATGGAACATTATGCGTAATGCTAGAAATTTGTCTGCTGTCGTCCACTGTTTTCCTCTTTTAGTTCGCCTACTTATTTTCAGTTGACTCTCGAAGAATTTCAGTTGATCAGATGACAGAAATTTCTGAGAGAGAGATGCAGAATATGTTCTATTGACCCATCACATGGCTGAGCAATACGTTCTTTTGATTTTAGTTTGAATTTTTTTACCTCTTTACATAGCCTACAGATCTTTACTACAGGAAGCGAATGTATCAGTACATGTTCTTAACTTTATCGTAGGAGGAGTGAATTTTGTTTGCAGTAAAACTAGCGTGTTTAAACATATTTAAGTTATTACATGTGAACGATGTAACATTTGAAAACTAAAATAATAGTTAAGGTCAGTATTAGAATATATAAATTTTGGTAAAACTATAGTCTACATAGCTAAATTATTACAGGTCTTGTGTAGTCTTTGCATATACCTTTAACATCTCCTTCGGCCAAACATACATACCTCCTCAATGGAAGATAAGTAAGTTAACTCCGGTTGCTAAAACCGCAAAGCCGACATCAGAATCAGATTACAGACCTATCTCAAGTACTCCTATTTTATGTAGAATATTAGAAAAACAAATTGTCTAGATTTTTCTACCCGATCCTAACTACCGGTAACCCCTGACTGAATCACATGTACTCGGATCAGTTTGCTTTCAGATCCACGGGTTCTACCTTGGCTGCCCTTATAGCCTCACACACAATCTCACCCTTATGCTTAACACCAGTTTGTACATCAGATAGCTTTAGATTTTTCCAAGGCTTTCAACACCATCAGGCATGCTTACTTGGCTAATAATCTAGTAAATATGCCTATACCAGATAATATATTTTAGATAAACAAAGTCACTATGCCAAATTTCAGGATGAAATATCCACACTTGTTGAAATCAGCGCACGCATTGTCCAAGGCTCAAGCCTCGGGTCAACCAATTTAATCATAACCATTTCCGGCCTCAAACCAGTGCATCCTCATAACCTTCTCCTAAAATATGTCGAGGACTCTTATCTCTTAGTACCTTCGTCAAATAGTGCAACAATACCTATAGAATTGGACCACATAACCTGGTGGGCTACGCTACCAGATGTAATCTAAAATTAAACATTAAGAAGTCCAGAAATGCTAAGGACAGGCTTGGATATTAATGCAACAACAGCCGAGGTGCAGAGGCTCCCTAGGGTCACTAGTATGACAATTTTGGGTGTTATCTTTACAAAAGACCTTAACTTTAGAAGCCACATAGATCACATTATGTGCCCAGGCTCGTCAATCCCCTTTTGCATTTTGAACTCTCTTGGCCCATGGTCTGACAGGGTCAAGCACGTATGACTTAGTAAAAGTAACGACGGCACTGTCAAGGTTGCTCTATGCCTCCCCGGTATGGTGGAACTTCACAACACCGGGTGAGTGTGAGAGGTTGGGAGCTATCCTTTGGCGTTTGATAAGAAGTGGTTACTTCCCCGATAACTCTCCGTCCATCCAGCAGCTGTGTATCTTGGCCGACAACCGCCTTTTTGAAGGCAGTTCTGGGTAATGAAGGGCATGTCCTGCACAGTCTGCTTCCGCCTGTAAAGGTAACTGGATATGCACTTCGACACCGAGCCCATGACCGAGCCATTCCTTTAGCCGACAGTCTCGAGAGGAAAACATTCTTGACTAGGATGCTGTACTCAACTTGCTGAATAACTCTCGTTATTTAACATTATTTACATGTACATAAGTTTGGCCACTACCATATTTTCAGGGCTGAGAATGTGCGAATGTTTTTGTTTTTATATATTTGTGTACACCAAAATTATGGTTCGCAGTTGGATTAATAAAGAATATTCTATTCTATTCTACCCGAACTCCTCCTATTGGAGCAGTTCATGGCTGCACATAAATCAGGCATGTCTAGAAAACAATAATAATTACGATTACGTAAATTATATAATTGTAAATGATTTATAAGCTCGTGATATTAACACGTTCACGGACACGCCTCGTAGTTTGTTTATCAACCAGGATATCCCGGCATGCATCGCTCAGCGATTACATAGCATACAACGCGAGAGGCTATGAGTGGGCAGCCTCTGGTAGCGTCAGTAAACATGGCTTACTCTATAAGCAAGGAATCTATAATAAAGAGGAATGAAAACGCGTGAGAATTATTTTATATTTGGTTGCGTTCCTTACCCACAGATGTCGCCCCGATTATTTTTTTGCACCGGATATTAACTATGATGTTTTGTTCTCCGTAGGATATTTTTACTTCGCAAATATAATTATTCGTCGATTTTGCTTCATAAATAAATTGCAATCCATTTGTTTTAAGTAAACAAGACGTGAAACCTTCCTGTCCGCCAGAGGGCTGCACGCCAACTAGTCACACGATGTTAAATAAGGACTTTCCAGTACTGTGTTTTATTGGTTCTTGCTTTGGGGCCTTACCGAACTTCGAAAAGTTCTGGAGGGCCCTCCCTCCCTCCCTCCCTCCCTCCCTCCCTCCCTCCCTCCCTCCCTCCCTCCCTCCCTCCCTCCCTCCCTCCCTCCCTCCCTCCCTCCCTCCCTCCCTCCCCCCCCCCTCTCTCTCTCTCTCTCTCTCTCTCTCTCTCTCTCTCTCTCTCTCTCTCTCTCTCTCTCTCTCTCTCTCTCTCTCTCTCTCACTTTTTGGACTGGAGGTTACATACCCCTACTTTCAATACCCAGGTGAAACAATGCCCATTATTTATTTCTCAGAGAAAGGCTTTCATAGGAGCCCTCACGACTGAAAACAATCACCGAGTATCATTATTATTATTATTATTATTATTATTATTATTATTATTATTATTATTATTATTATTATTATTATTATTATTATTATTATTATTATTATTATTATTATTATTATCATTATTATGATCATCATCATGATCATGATGATGATGATGATCATCATCATCATATGCATGTACGTACGTACGTACGTACGTACATGTATGTATCTACGTATGCCTGTGCCTACGTATGTAACTATGTATGTATGTATGCATGCTTGTAATTGCATGTATGTATGTGTGAATGTAGGTATGTATGTATCTACGTATGTATTTATGTAGCCCTTGCATGTATCGAAAAGCCTGATATAGCGCATTTTCAATAGGCCTACATTTCAAAGCTCTGCACAAAATCACCTTATCAAATATAGATCTAATCATATAACGGTCTATTTTTAATTATATTACTGACGGTCCTCAGTTGTATTAAATTACTAAGCCTACAGACGACGAACTGTTAACACACATCTGTAGAGGCATGCCACCCGCGTTCAATCCTGCAGTAGATCATATAGACCTAACCTGGGATTAAGATTACTAATCCCAGACCTAACCTCATCCCTTCATAAACTAACGACCGGCCGCGAGATTATCGTTTGTTCGTTATACCGTACCCTTCAATAAACCCTCTCTTGTTCTCAGTTTGAGTAGCACGAGCGACTTATAAGCCTCGCTACAAATGTTTCACGGAAGGTCCTTACTTGACAGATTGACTTAAGGAAACACAAACAAGAGTTGGTCTCCATCTTGAACATGACCGCAGTTTGAAACTGAACTACAGTCTACCATCTCCCTTTTTTTTACCAGTGTGTATATGGTTAGCAACAATTTATAACCAGGCAGACATTAAAGCCGCGGGTTGTTTTACAAAGGACCACAATAAACCGCATAAGTCTTCTACGAAGTGTTATTTAGATAGAGGGGTCCCTTCAACCGAGACGCCATACGCGGCGGCCATCTTAAGGGGAAATTATATTATGTCAAGAGCCGCTTACGTCAATCGTAAACGACCACAGGCGCCATCTATTGCTCGTGGATGTTACGACGACGAAGAGTGGCTGGGGATGACGGAAACCATCTCTCGCTCTGTATCAGTCCTGTCGCAACTGTAGAAAATCATTTACAATTATCGCGCTAGACTGCTACCCAGACCGGTAAACAGTCCGTCGGTATTAGAGTTAATGCCGGCGGCCCAGTGTGAATAAACAGACGGGGTGCGTAGGCTGCCTGGGCTGGCCGCGAGGGTTGATCCGAACAGAGGCGAGCAACCGACCTACCCACCGACCCCAACCGGGGGTCGACAGCTATTGTTATTATTCACTCATCTAGTTCCTCACGAACCGGCGTCTTTTGTAACAACGGCGGAGAACAGTCGGGGCTTATAATACGCGTCTCTGCGGTGGCGTTGGCCGTGGTGGAGGTGGGTTGTGATCGGATAAGCTTCGTCTCAACTGTACCCTGATCTACCGGCGGCAGTGGTTACGTTCAAAACAGGCGTGGTAGGCCTACATTCGCTGCGTGAGCTTTGCGCTTCTAAGGTCTGGTGAGCTCTGCGCTCGGATGCGATTGATAGCGTAACGCGATATCTGACCATGTAGTAAGCCGACGTTAGTCGCTTTAAACTGCACACAAGTAGGTAGATTTTATTATGTTTAACTTGTTCAATTCGTTGGCTGATTTGATTCAAATTACTCATAAGTACGTAGCAGTTAAAAGTATTTTAATGTGTCCGATTCGTAAGTTAATGCTTCCAGAGTACTCACAAGAATGTAGCTGTAGCATTTAAGTATTTTTTTATCTGTTCGATACTAAGGTGATTGTCGCACGTTTCTCCAAGAATGCACCGGTAGATGTCTTACGCGATCGCTTGATTTGCTTCTGCGAGTCATTTCTAACTAATGCATAATTTAAAGCAGCCATACTATTCGACTGTCTTCTATCTTTGTCGGATCGATAGAAACTCTGATGAGGCTTCTGTATATATGTGCAGGTAAGACGACGATTACATTGAAGTTAGTCTTAGAAAGAGTTTTTCTAAAGACGGAGCAACTCGTGTGTCAATCAAAAGACTCAACTGAGTAAATAAAGAGGTAGATAATTATGGATATTCACGAGGGCAGCTGCTTTATGTATGTATGCATGTAGGTATTTATATATATTCATTAGTATGTATGCATGTAAGTATGTATATATATGTATGTATGTATGTATGCATGTATGTATGTTATGTATGTACATATGTACGTATGTATGTATGTATGTACGTATGTATGTATGTATGTATGTATGTATGTATGTATGTATGTATGTATGTATGTATGTATGTATGTATGTATGTATGTATGTACGTATGTACGTATGTACGTATGTACGTATGTACGTACGTACGTATGTATGTATGTATGTATGTATGTATGTATGTATGTATGTATGTATGTATGTATGTATGTATGCATGTGCGTGTGTGTACATATATATATATATGTATGTATGTACATATATATATATATGTATGTACATATATATATGTATGTATGTGTGTATGTAAATTATGTATGCATGTATTCTATCTATCTATCTATCTATCTATCTATCTATCTATCTATCTATCTATCTATCTATCTATCTATCTATCTATCTATCTATCTATCTATCTATCTTTCTATCTATCTATCTATCTATCTATCTATCTATCTATCTATCTATCTATCTATCTATCTATCTATCTATCTATCTATCTATCTATCTATCTATCTATCTATCTATCTATCTATCTATCTATCATCTATCTGGATTTTACATAGCGTCTTGAGAAACTTCGCGAAGGCGCTTAAGCACATGTGAAGGTTCGAATCTCCTGTAAGACGATCACGAGTTAAGAAGTCTGACCTGAGAGACGCAGGTGATCTTGCTTTAGCGCCTTTAAAATTCAACTCGTGCGTCTGCATTTTATTCTGACGTTATATAAACGCAAACAATCAATCAATCTACAGCACTGCGGTTTAATTCACGCATGCGAAAAAGAATAGGACGTTAGGACACGTTTTGTGGCTTCTTCTGAAACCAGGATATGCCTCTTTTTGGGTCAGAAGAGGTCGATCCTATTTAACGGTCAGAAAGAAACGTTTAGACAAGTTCGAAACAATCCGTAAATGTAAAATGTAAATGAACGCGATTTTCTATAGCGACTGATCATTTTTCAATGAATTGATGGGGTGAGATCCTTCACCACCACTGCCCCGTTCGGATGGGGCCACGCCATTTAAGGTCCCCGTCTACGGACAGTGCTAGCCCGAGATTTAAATCTCTGAGATGAGCCATCTTCGGGAAGCGAACCCCGATCCCCATGCTCTCTTACACAGAGGAGTATACAGCACGCAGCCCACGCTCTTTCCGATGTGACTAACTGGGCCAAAAACAACCATAAGACACTCTGTAAGCTTATAATTAAGTCTCACTTTGCCGTCTCTACTTAAACTCATGTCTGATTTAGTGGTGGAAAATAAAATAAACAAGTAACTCGCTTTAAACTAATTCCCCCATCGAGGAATGGGAAGTCTCATAAACGTTGCTCCCCTGTCTGCAGAACTGATATAATAAAATAAACTTAGACGGTTAAATTATACCATGGCCCTTGCAGGGTAAAAGGCGTTATGTGCACTATCCAGGTCGCTTTTATAACGTGCGTGGAGTAAGGACGTCAATAGGGCATGGCATATAAAGTCTATTGATTGTGCGCGCTCAGTCAAGGATCGCTCTAATCTGCATCGTAAATTGGACGACAGTATGTGTGGCGGAGTGCATTTAACACTCCTTCGTGGTCGATGTGTGTTAGCTTAATGAAATAACCTTTCACAGCTATAGATTCGGATTGCGATTAATTGATGGCTAAGTAAGTAGCTTAAATTAAATAGTTGTTGTTGTGACTGGTCCGTGTGGCTTGCCCAGATGTTGCATCAGCCAAGGGTAAACACCTCATAGGGGTAAATGCAGGCCCGAAATAGGGGGTGCCAAGGGTGCTGCAGCACCCGGGCCCGCAGTTTTGAGGGGCCCGCATTTTCGGAAGTACATTTTTTAATTGTACTTGCAATTGGGCCCCGAGCTGATGGCTATATAGGTAATCACAGTACCCGGACCCGTACTAGCCTTAATTGGTAAATGGGGGACAACCCATCGGATACAACGCAGCGCTCGTGAATAAGCTGGTGCTTTGCGCTTAGCTTTAAATTGGCGTTTTAGAAAATTGGAGATTACGATTACAATTACGAACCTAACTTGAGCCTATTTGCATCACATTCTGATTTGCTTTACTCATGCCTCCGGGTTTAGAAATAACGACGAGCAGAGACATCAAGGGTATAGCCAGGGTCACTCAGGGTCGTGACCCTTAAACTCCGATGGGAATGACTTTGGCCACCTTTGGATCTACCAGTGCTTCAGTTTCTTTCGTTCTCTTTCAGTCTGTCAGTGCCAAATTTAGACTTGGTGAAGCTAGGGCCTAAGCTATAAAGAACTTATAGGCCCCTTGTTAAAAAAAATTACACCAGAAGGTCTCACAAAAACTCGAAAACATATATGATTTTTAATTATATAACAGCAAGGCATTTATAGTTGAAAATGCAAATTATTTTCAACTGAATGCATATACTCTTGTGCTTAAATTGGGTCTTGCTCCACAGTAGCCTATATGCGTGATCTAATTCTTCGGCCTCATGCTGCTGCTTCGTTGCGTCCTCTCCGATCTTCTGATCGTCTTGACCTCTTAGTTCCTCGTGTCAGGACTACTATGGCTCAATTCAGGCCCTTTGCCTGCATAGGTCCCGCGCTTTGGAACCGACTTCCTCCTCCTGTCCGCAACACCATTCTCTCTGGTATAGCGTTGCTTCCTTTTCTCACCTTAAATCTTGCTGTTTCTCTTGGGGTCTCGCGCGCTGCCATGGGAGCGCCTCTGAGTGGTCTATACCGCGAGAGGCGTTTTATAAATGTCCATATACAATCCAATCCAATACTCAGGCGATATGAAATTTGCTACACAAGCCGTTTAAACAGGTTCTACACATAAAATTTAAAAAGCCACCCCGACAAAGGTCAGAGTTTTGTAGGCCCCTGCGGATTGTGAGTCCCTATGCTGTAGCGTTTTTAGGTTATGCCTAAATCAGGAATTGTATTCCCTCGCTTTCCCCTTATCCGTTCTCAGCTCTTCTTTGCTCTGTTTTTCTCTCATCTCTCCTCTTTACGATTTTCTAATTCGATCCGAATTGAAGCGACCAAAGATTGAAGCGTCTTGCAGTATGAAAAAGAAAGCCATCGGATTAAAATAGATTTATTCTCTCCGCTGCTCTTCTTTTCTGCTCTCTTTTGTTACCTTCTCATTCACTCTCTTCCTCCCCTCTTCCAGGGGCGCAACTTTGGTCTAAAAAGTGGGGGTTCAAATTTCTTACATACACGAAGCAAGGCGGAGTCTTCGATCTTCGATCTCTGGGAAAGCACAATAATAAAATATTGATTGGCATTGTTCAAAAAGTGGGGTACGGTACTCCCAGTCCAAAAAGCGGGGGTACGGGTACCCCTCGTACCCTAACAAATTACGCCTATGCCCTCTTCTCTGATCTGCTCTTTTATTTTCTCATTTTTGTTCTTTTCCTTTCATCTTTGCTCTTCAGTTCATTTCTTTTCTCTCCCTACACGAATTTTCAAGCGATGACTCCCAATGCACATGGACTGCAGCAAGGAACTCAATTTTCTTCATCATACTGCAACACATGCCATATAAGTAAGTAAGTAAGTAAGTAAGTAAGTAAGTAAGTAAGTAAGTAAGTAAGTAAGTAAGTAAGTAAGTAAGTAAGTAAGTAAGTAAGTAAGTAAGTAAGTAAGTAAGTAAGTAAGTAAGTAAGTAAGTAAGTAAATAGTATATGTCTTATTGAACAATTGCTAATCACTCTTTGGTGTACAGACATCTCATAAAACACAGTTTTATTTTTAAAAGTATATAACGTCCTAATAATAAATTAAATATAATGTAAGTCCTTTCTTTAGACACGCATGGCTACATCGCTTTCATAATTCGGCTGGTAGATAACCTTACGTAAGTAACCAAATTAACCACAAGACAATCATAATTAATTCCCAGGTGTGTATGATTACCACAGGTTCTCATCTGCAGCGATATTCACACACTATTATTAACCTAATTATTGTCCTCTGTTTAATTAAGTCTGCCTTTGAGGTAACTTCCATTGTCTTCCTGCGCAGGAATTGTGGTATAAATACCCGCCAGATGTCAGCACAGTTGCCATGACAATTTCAATTCCTCCCAGGGTCGCCGGCTCAGTGGAGCAACAGGACAATCGCAACTGATCTTGTAAGAAAGCAATGCGCGCGAAGAAGTGCAAAACCGCCGGCGCCTTCTTCAACAAACGATTCCTTCACTTATTAACATTCATTTCCTATACGGCAAAATTAACGATTGTTGTCTGACGCCTTTGTCTCATTAGTATTCAATGTATACTCAAGACGCCTGGACGCGTAGTTTCAGCGGTGACTTGCGGAAGAACTAAAGAAAGCAGTAAGCAGTTGCTATTATACGCCGCGTTCGAAACAGATAGAGTGAGTTCCTGAATAGGTCAGGCAAAGGCCGCCATTATCGCACTTATCCAGGACCTTGGGCGATGTGAAGGACCGCCCAGCGACAGTGTCCACCAGCTGCCTAGGTCAACGGTGCGAGTTGAGGGCAACGGACAATTTCAAATAGCCCGTCACGGTTGACTTACTGTCGCGCTA
This sequence comes from Allolobophora icterica, assembly GCA_963556255.1. Taxonomy (NCBI): domain Eukaryota; kingdom Metazoa; phylum Annelida; class Clitellata; order Crassiclitellata; family Lumbricidae; genus Allolobophora; species Allolobophora icterica. The sequence goes on from OY744613.1 coordinate 12,038,264, forward strand.
AGCCACGGCGTAGAACTGGAAAGCGGTTACTGGACATTGGCAAAGGAGAATCAGTTGTGCAAACACGGGTTCAGCAGTTCATTAGGACCATAGCTAAGATCCGGGTATCATACATTCGTCAGAAGTTTGATCTGAGACGAGCGAAAAAACCGATTGGGACAAATCTACTGTTGTTCTTGACTGATCCTAAGAACGTTGCGAGTGGAATTGTCCATTTTTACAGAAAAAGAATCGACGCCATTGTGGTTGGCTGCGCTGCTATTATACTAATCTGGTTGCCATGGATACGGTTTCGAAGTGGTTTATCGCCTTGGTGACGGTGCACGTCCTCTGTCAATTGGAAAGATCAGCTTTCGCATCCGTTGCCATGGAAACAGGAGGTAGAAGAAGACCCAGAAACCTGCTGAGGCAGGACTTCCAACCAGCGGACTTGGGTAAGGAACACATTGGCGGATAATTTGCAGAGGCGTCAATGTATTTTTAAACTGCAGTGGCGAAATATGTAGTCTCTTTCGGAGATAAAACTAAGCAGTTGAAGATGTTTATTTGAATGAAGTTTGTGTATGAGTCTTGGACAGAAAGGATATAATTATAGCATCATATCAAAGATCAATCATTTTATCTTTACTTGCTGTCTGCTGACTGTCTCTTTGAC
>OY744613.1:12041418-12048918 GCA_963556255.1 Allolobophora icterica
CATGATCGAAAAATGGCGACCGCTGAGAAGGCGTCAATCAAATGACCACCGGACAAAAGTGACCATTACTAGCCATTGTCTCGTCTGATGGTTGCCATAGCAGCGACTCCTATTATCTTCCTCTTCCTCCCTCTCCCCTCATCCAGTGGCATCAGAACAGCCGCGGGGGGGGGGGGGGTCAGCGGCCCCTGGCATCGTATCGGACTGTTATGACTTCCAGGTGCGCTTTCAGTTGGAAAGGGTTCTAGACTACAACCCATACATACATAAATATATATATATAGCCATCTATACACGCACATACTCTAAATGTATGCATATATATATATGTATATGTGTATGTATGTGTCTAATTATTTCTAATATATATATATATATATATATATATATATATATAGTTATGTGTCTATGTCAATCTATAGTAAATGTTATAATGATAGCTTCCGTAGCCAATTATTGGTCCAGTTACAATCAAAAGGAATGAGGCATTAATTGCTATGTACATAAACTAAGTCTCCAGGAGATCCATTGCTTTTCACCCTTTCATTATTAACAGATCGCAGGGTTCGTTCTGATGCATCAGCTGATGAATCTATTAACCTCATAAAAGAGCTTTGAAAAATCTGATGATACTTGATGCACTTTACACGAAACGCTTCGTTTTGAAAGAAGAAACCGCACAATAACACGAAATTGGAAGATATAATCAAAACTCAAACTGTCATTCAGAAAAGAATCTATTTCAATTATTCGGGCTTATGCCGAATAAAACATTGATTTTTGCCAAGTAAAGTACTCAAATATAAATCGACTGTTATTTCCCAGACTCGTCACTGTTAACCTATAGGTTATCTTTCTCTGGCGATATCTAAAAGTAGAACTGGTCCTAGTAATCGAACTTTTTCCAATGTTGGAAATTCTTGGAACTCTCGGCGTTATGGTGGAAATGGCAGCCGACTGGTTAAAGCGAAGGCCTGTGACGCGAAGAGTCCTGGTTTGAGCCTCCACTCTGGCGGTCAGTGTATAAGGACCTTGAGTAAGTCCTTCACGCACCGTTGCTCAACGCCATCGATGTTCTATCATATGGGTCGTCTGCATGTGGACGTTTGAACTTGGAAGGAGGGCAATTTCAAATGCAGTTGTATTGCATTGTATTGTATTGCATTGTATTGTATTGTATTGTATCGTATCGTGATGTTACATCCTCGGTATCGTAATCGTAAATTTATATAGCGCCACTTCAAGAGAAAATTCTCAGAGGCGCTCTTAACCTGACAATATGATAGTTATCGATACCGTTTTACACTGCAGAAGTCATTAGACAAGGTTAAGTTGATTCGATTAGTGATATAATTATGCAGTTAGAAATTATTATCTTAACCGTAAACTTCAAACTTCTAAAGCGCGACTTGAAAGTTTAACGCAGGACACCATGTCTGTTCACGAGCGCTGCGTTGAGACAGAGGATTTATCAAATGGAGATTCAAGTTCGGTTGCCAGAGAGATCAGCGAGAGAGGAGGCAGAGCAGCTGTTAGGACGGGTGTCGTTTGGGTTGAGAAAGATTGGAAAGCGGGGAATCTGATATTCAGGGAATCAGAGTAGGAATTTTTGAAGAGGTGAGACTTTAGTTTTGAAAAGCCTGTGAGGTGATAAATTGCAAATAGCAAGAACTTTGCCGGGTGGTATAGTCACAAATAGACATATGTCCTATGAAATCACAATGCTTCGCGGAATGGATACTTTCCCGAAGGTAAGAGAAGAAGCAACGACCACAGGCGAAGTTCGTGCAGAAGGGGTTCTGCAGTAGCCTGCTGCGGACGATACCGGCCCCCCACTGCGGGGGACACCATCCATCATTCATGGTTGGCGACATCTTGAGTAGCTCACCTCTATAAATATCCTCTTTTGTCCGTGGCGTCATCTGCGAGAAGCAGTAGGTAATGGGTATACCCTCCCAGGAACTTATGTATAATACATTACCCCTGGACGGACAGGGTAACACGCGTATGGAAGTTCATGACCCTCCACACTCGCTGAGAAGAGATGATGTTCCATGACTTAATGCGAATGAGCTGCGATGCAATGCATGCAGGCATATATTATGTATTTATATGCGTATGGTAATTGTAATTACTTCTATTGCACCGGTGTCACACCAAAACCAAGCCGTAATCAGGCCAATATCCGGAAGATCAGTCCGTATGTATATGTATGTATGTATGTATGTATGTATGTATGTATGTATGTATGTATGTATGTATGTATGTATGTATGTATGTATGTATGTATGTATGTATGTATGTATGTATGTATGTATGTATGTATGTATGTATGTATGTATGTATGTATGTATGTATGTATGTATGTATGTATGTATGTATGTATGTATGTATGTATGTATGTATGTATGTATGTATGTATGTATGTATGTATGTATGTATGTATGTATGTATGTATGTATGTATGTAGTAGTTGCATGTACGTATGTATTCATGTATGTAGACCCCCTATGCATGTTATTATGTTTGTATGTATGTGATTGTGTAATTGTAATTGTAATTGTAATCGAGGATTTATATAGCGCCACTCATAAACAGAGGCGCTCCCGACCCGTGTCAGTGTCTTCACTGACAAAGAGAAATGTTTTCAGGCGCTTGCGAGACTGGGCAGGAGACAGAGAGAGGAGGACAAGCCTAAAGCCCTGAGGGAGGCTGTTCCAACTGGAAGGGCCCACAACCGCAAAACTACGGGACTGGGCAGTAGCAGTGCGCATCCAAGGGACTAACAAGAGGCCACGGGCAGATGACCGGAGAGAGGCCCGACCAGGCAAACTGGAAACTGGGGTGCAGTAAGCCCTGAGATACAGCGGAGCTGAGCCAACAAGACAGTTACGCATGAGGGAAAGGACCTTAAATTGAATGCGTTGGTGAATGGGAAGCCAGTGAAGGGAGTCCCGGATGTAGGAAGAGATATGGGCAAACTTCATGATGCCCCCTATAAGGCGAGCAGCAGCATTAAGGATGGACTGAAGTTTAGATGTGTTAGTAGAGGACAGGCCAATATAGACAGCATTTCCGTAGTCAATCCTAGTACAGATCAGAGCATGAACCAAGGTCACAATCGCATGCAGCGGAAGAGACTGGCGAATGGCACGAAGTTGGCGTAAATAGTAAAAACACGAGCGAGAGACACTATTGACATGATCAGATAGAGAAAGAGTAGGATCTAGGACAAATCCAAGATCACGGACAGAGGAGGAGAAGTACACATTGGGAAACCTGAGGCGCAGAGAGTCAGCATCAATCCTGGCAAGCTGGACACGATTGCCAAGCCAAATGTACTTGGTTTTATCATAGTTAAGACGAAGGCGATTTGAGGACAACCAAAGATCAAGAGCAGAGGAAGCCTCCAGGATGCGTTCAACCATAAGAGCAGCTGAGTTGGCTGGACCATGGAGGTATGCCTGTGTGTCATCAGCGTATTGGTGAGACAAAACACCCATTGGACCAAGAACCCCAGCTAGATCCGAGGTATACAAAATGAACAGAAGGGGGGCGAGGACAGAGCCCTGAGGTAGTCCATACGGGATGTGGGTCCAAGGAGAGCGGGTAGGTCCAAAAACAACAGAAACAGAGCGATCAGTAAGGAATGAGCGAAACCAAAGAAGAGCAGAGTCAGCAATGCCAAAAGATTTAGATAAACGGTCTAAGAGGATGGTATGGTCTACAGTATCAAAGGCAGCGCTGATATCATAAGAGTGTAGGTACGTGTTTGTATGCACAGAGAGACACAGAGAGACAGAGACACAGAGAGACACAGAGAGACACAGAGAGAGACACAAAGATATAGAGGGGGCTGGGGAGATAGAACACGGAAGAAGAGTAGCTAAGTCGGGTTCCGTTTATAGGACGAGGTACATGCTGGTTCAAACAAGATCACCCTTCACCCTTCACAATTTTACGCAGATATGAACGCTTCTGCTAGCGAAGAGGGCACTCCCATAAGATGTATCGGCTTGGCGACCTTGTCTGTGGGCAGTGCTTCTTTATATCTAGTTAGAAAATCAGTCCGGTCGGCTGGACTTACGTGGTCAACCCATGACGCCATACTGACCATAGGTCAGTTGCTTAGAAAGTCCATCAGCCGTGGAGTTATCATCGCCTCCGTCTATATCTTGTCACCCCTAACCCCGACTGGGGTGATGAGTCCATTTAACGAGAGTGGGTTTCACTATATGGGACGCCCCAGGCTATGCACTTGTCTATAGGGTTCGTTACTCATGGCAGCCCCTTAATGGAACCCGAGGCTCGATCCTGACGGGGGTGTCTGAGACGCGATCGAGGGTGAGCGGACGGGTGACGGGAAAGAGGGGTATCGACTTGATCGACCCTGTCAAGCGATGTCGTATAATTCGCGTTTTATGAAGTCACCGATGGTTGAGTTCGTCGTCTTGAGGTTTGACCCTCTCCGTGTGTTTGCATTCTATCATTATTTACACCCCACGCAGTTGTCACGCACTGCTGGTTCCACCCCACTCACTCCACGACACTTAGGTGATACACCTCCGTTGCATGCTTGCAGGCTCGTACAACTGTAACCTATAGACTTGCATGTCTCGTATTGTCAGACACTAATGGCGCCAGAAGGCGAGCAACTGTAGATCTCATGACTTTAAACTGTCAAGAACAGACGATGAAAACTTTATTCCACGAGTGCTTTTTAAGACAGTTTCTAAGAGCAAGACTGTTTAACCTATCAGTCTAAGTTAAAACTTTATTTTCTCACCCTTGTATGTAATGAGTTGCGGTATGACAACTCACCTTTATTCTCAATAAACGAAGTAATAATAACTGTGCCTGATCACAAAGCAAACTAAGAGAAGACTAACTGTGGTCGTCGACAGTACATTTACCGTAAAAATCCACATTGTATCTGGTCTAATTTTATTTTTCGATTAAAAAAATTATTTATTATGATGCGTGTTCTCTGTAAATCTGAACTTGCGACTCTTCACCGCCCAGCCACTCCTCTCTACCCGACCATTCTCCTTTCTCGCTCTCTCCCGTCCCCCAGTCACTGCTTACCCCTAGTTCTCCAACCGATCCATATCCCACACTGCAGCTCGACTCTGGAACGAGCTTCCTCTCTGAATTCCGCATATTCTCAGTTCCTCCGTGCACTTCCAATACCGCCATTCACCCACCGTCATCTGCCCCAGGATTCTCTACTTATCCTCCCACAGCCTTTTTACTCCAAATTGAAGCCTCACGTATTCAAGAATTCCCACCATAATCCATTCCACCCTTCACCTTCCAAGCTTTCTCGTCAACGAACCTCACACAAGCAGCTGCTCTGCCTCCTCTCTCTGGTCTTTCCGGCAACTAAACTCGGTCAGATCTTCAGTTGACCATATCAGGACAACCCCTCTCTGAAGCGCATGTGAATAAGCTGCTGCCCTATGCCTAGCTGTAGAGTAACGCTTTAGAAAATCGGAGTTTACGATTACTATTACAGACAACTTGTCGTAGGTGGTATATATATATATATATATATATATATATATATACTTGGAATACGTCATCGGATTCGAACTCGTAGTCGTTGGATTAGAACCTGTTTGGGATCGGTAAGACGACGTGTTGTGATGTTCGGATGAGTCATCGAAGGAGACCGAGACAGACAATGAGAGAAAGACAGAGAGAGAATGAGGGAAAGAGAGAGGGTTTACGTAGGGAGGGACGGAGAGACACAGAGGGAAGGACGCAGAGATACATAAGGAGGGACGCAGAGATACATAGAAGGGACGCAGAGATACATAGGGAGGGACGGAGCGATACAAAGGGAAGGACGCAGAGATACATATAGGGAGGGACGGAGAGACACAGAGAGAGGGAAGCAGAGATACATAAGGAGGGACGGAGCGATACAAAGGGAAGGACGCAGAGATACATTGGGACGGAGAGATACAGAGGGAGGGACGGAGATATACATAGGGAGGAACGGAGAGATACAAAGGGAAGGACGCAGAGATACATAAGGAGGGACGGAGAGACACAGAGGGAAGGACGCAGAGATACATAGGGAGGTACGGAGAGATACATAGGGAGGAACGGAGAGATACAGAGGGAAGGATACACAAAAATTATCCGTTGAGAACTGATTTCAAAGAAGCCTCGCACTAAGAAGAAAAGCGCCGCTGGAACCCTACAACCCCTTTCTGACAGTCAATGGCTGCCATCACCCCACCTTCCCCCAATCGCCCTTACCCTTCGAGGCCTCGAGGGCAACTGCTCAGGACAGCTGACGCCCCCATGCTAGAGGAAAGTGATAACTTTCTTTTGTACCAAGACTACCACAAAAACGCGACTGTGGCAATTTACGAGTTGGGTTCATGCATATGCACCCATACGCACATAAATACATACATACATAGATCTATATACGTAAATTTATGTATGTACTTATATAAAACACGTACGTTCAAATACATCATGTGGTGATAAAAGTGTTAGTACTTGTCAGTTTACATCTTCAATTGAAAATGATAAATTATGTGGGGGAAGCGAACCTTTTAGTACCATTGTCATATACATCCATACACGTACATAATAATGGTACAATTCACAGGGAAGAGAAAACGAGAAAACCCACCACGAACTCATACTATAGCCTACCTACCTCTAAAGACATAACTCGATACATTTTGCTTCGGCCCGTGGTTCTTCCTTCACACCCCACAAGTAGCAACCAAACACATATATGTCTAATTACATATAATTTATGTATGTACGCATCATGTGCATACGCATATACATGTACATGTATATATATAGTAAGTGTAATTGTAATCGAAAATTTATATAGCGCAACTGAGAAAAGATCAGTGGCGCTCCCGACCCGGGCCAGTGTTATCGCTGACAAACAGGAACGTTTTCGGGCGCTCGCGTATATATGAGGGGCAGAGAAACTATAAGGTGTTCTAATCGCAGTTCCTCAGGAAGACGGTTCCAGCTGGAGAGGCCAACAAAAGCAAAATTCATGGAGTGAGCCGTAGCGATACACGTTCTCAACTTAAGACCTGCCTTTTTCACATTGTTATTCACCAAAGACAATGATTAGGTAACCAATCAACTCTACTGGACAAAGTCGTTCAGTAAAGACTCCGATGGTTTGGACATGTAGAGAGAATGCCAGTTGACCGAATCCACACAATGCACTACATGCAAGATTCGAAGGAAAAAGAAACAAAGGCAGACCAAGACTATCCTGGATAGCTAACATAAATGAGGACATATCATCACTTGAACTAACACTAAGAGGGGAATAGACTTGACAAATGACCGAGGACAATAGAGAAGATTTATTCGTACCCTTCGCCGCCAAATGGTTTGCATTAGGAACTGATGATGGTGATGTTGATGATATATGATGATAGTTACATATTTAAATGTATTCAACACACATACAGTATTGATATTATAATACATATGTATATAATA
>OY744613.1:12053918-12246418 GCA_963556255.1 Allolobophora icterica
TATATATTTCATATATTTATAAAATAAGGCGGCTTGTTTTTAAAACAAATTACCGAGCCTTACATAGTACCAATATTAACAAGCTTCAACGTTTTTGTTGAATTTTCTGCATAACTTTTTCAATTATCAATGTAAACCAAAAATTGTGTCCTATTTTTTCGCCGGTTAAATCTAGTGGATGAGTACTGAGTAGCTCTGGTTCAGAATATAATCATATACTTGTTCAAAATGTGTACTGAGTAGCTATGGTTCAGAATATAACCATATATGCTGGTGTAAAAATTATACCTTGGAGAACATATAGTACTGAGTGGTAGTTTTAATACGTAGTAGTAATATTTGCAAGTTTCAACGTTTTGATTAATGCTATTACTATAAGTAATAATTCTGTCCACACAATGAGTAGCTATGGTTCAGCATATAATCATATTCATGTATAAATATTATTATGCCTTATGGAACATATAGTCCTGAGTGGCTAAGGTAGTTTTAATACGTAGTAGTAATATTAGCAGGTTTCAGCGTTTTGATTAATGATATTAAATGTTATAATTCTGTTTACACAATGAGTAGCTATGGTTCAGAATATAATCATATTCTGGTGTAAATATTATACCTTATGGAACATATAGTTCTGAATGGCTAAGGTATCTTTAATACGTATATATTAACGAGTTTCATCGTTTTCATTAATGCTATTACTATAAGTAATAAATTCTGTCCACACGATGAGTAGCTATGGTTCAGAATATAATCATATTCTGGTGTAATATTATACCTTATGGAACCTATAGTTCTGAGTGGCTAAGGTAGCTTTAATACGTAGTAGTAATATTAACGAGTTTCAACGTTTTGATTAATGGCATTGTTATAAGTAATAATTCTGTCTACACAATGAGTAGCTACGGTTCAGAATATAATCATATTCATGTATAAATATTATTATACCTTATGGAACATATAGTTCTGAGTGGCTAAGGTAGTTTTAATACGTAGTAGTAATATTTGCAAGTTTCAACGTTTTGATTAATGCTATTACTATAAGTAATAATTCTGTCCACACTATGAGTAGCTATGGTTCAGAATATAATCATATTCTGGTGTAATACTATACCTTATGGAACATATAGTCGTGAATGGCTGAGGTAGTTTTAATACGTAGTAGTAATGTTAACGAGTTTCACCGTTTTGATTAATGTCATTATTATAAGTAATAATTCTGTCCACACAATGAGTAGCTATGGTTCAGAATATAATCATATTCTGGCGAAAATATTATACCTTATGGAACATATCGTTCTGAGTGGCTAAGGTATCTTTAATACGTAGTAGTAATATTAGCAGGTTTCAACGTTTTGATTAATGCTATTACTATAAGTAATAATTCTGTCCACGCAATGAGTAGCTATGGTTTAGAATATAATCACATTCTCGTGTGAATATTATACCTTATGGAACATATAGTTCTGAGTGGCTAAGGTAGTTTTAATACGCAGTAGTAATATTTGCAAGTTTCAACGTTTTGATTAATGCTATAACTATAAGTAATAATTCTGTCCACGCAATGAGTAGCTATGGTTTAGAATATAATCATATTCTCGTGTGAATATTATACCTTATGGAACATATAGTTCTGAGTGGCTAAGGTAGTTTTAATACGTAGTAGTAATATTTGCAAGTTTCAACATTTTGATTAATGCTATTACTATAAGTAATAATTCTGTCCACGCAATGAGTAGCTATGGTTTAGAATATAATCATATTCTCGTGTGAATATTATACCTTATAACTATATTATAGTTCTGAGTGGCTAAGGTAGTTTTAATACGTAGTAGTAATGTTAACGAGTTTCACCGTTTTGATTAATGTCATTATTATAAGTAATAATTCTGTCCACACAATGAGTAGCTATGGTTCAGAATATAATCATATTCTGGTGAAAATATTATACCTTATGGAACATATCGTTCTGAGTGGCTAAGGTATCTTTAATACGTAGTAGTAATATTAACGAGTTTCATCGTTTTGATTAATGCTATTACTATAAGTAATAATTCTGTCTACACAATGAGTAGCTATGGTTCAGAATATAATCATATTCATGTATAAATATTATAATACCTTATGGAACATATAGCTCTGAGTGGCTAAGGTAGTTTTAATACGTAGTAGTAATGTTAACGAGTTTCACCGTTTTGATTAATGTCATTATTATAAGTAATAATTCTGTCCACACAATGAGTAGCTATGGTTCAGAATATAATCATATTCTGGTGAAAATATTATACCTTATGGAACATATCGTTCTGAGTGGCTAAGGTAGTTTTAATACGTAGTAGTAATATTAACGAGTTTCAACGTTTTGATTAGTGCTATTACTATAAGTATTAATTCTGTCCATACAATGAGTAGCTATGGTTCAGAATATAATCATATTCTGGTGTAAATATTATACCTTATGGAACATATAGTTCTGAGTGGCTGAGGTAGTTTTAATACGTAGTAGTAATATTAGCAGGTTTCAACGTTTTGATTAATGCTATTACTATAAGTAATAATTCTGTCCACGCAATGTGTAGCTATGGTTTAGAATATAATCATATTCTCGTGTGAATATTATACCTTATGGAACATATAGTTCTGAGTGGCTGAGGTAGTTTTAATACGTAGTAGTAATATTTGCAGGTTTCAACGTTTTGATTAATGCTATTACTATAAGTAATAATTCTGTCCACACAATGAGTAACTATGGTTCAGAATATAATCATATTCATGTATAAATATTATAATACCTTATGGAACATATAACTCTGAGTGGTTAAGGTAGTTTTAATACGTAGTCTTAATATTAACGAGTTTCAACGTTTTGATTAATGCTATTACTATAAGTAATAATTGTCCACACAATGAGTAGCTATGGTTCAGAATATAATCATATTCTGGTGTAATGCTATACCTTATGGAACATATAGTTCTGAGCGGCTAAGGTAGTTTTAATACATAGTAGTAATATTAACGAGTTTCAACGTTTGATTAATGTCATTATTATAAGTAATAATTCTGTCCACAGAACGAGTAGCTATGGTTCAGAATATAATCATATTCTGGTGTAAATATTATACCTTATGGAACATATAGTCCTGAGTGGCTGAGGTAGTTTTAATACGTAGTAGTAATATTAGCAGGTTTCAACGTTTTGATTAATGATATTAAAAGTAATAATTCTGTTTACACAACGAGTAGCTGTGGTTCAGAATATAATCATATTCTGGTGTAAATATTATACCTTATGGAACATATAGTCCTGAGTGGCTGAGGTAGTCTTAATACGTAGTAGTAATATTAGCAGGTTTCAACGTTTTGATTAATGATATTAAAAGTAATGATTCTGTTTACACAACGAGTAGCTATGGTTCAGAATATAATCATATTCTGGTGTAAATATTATACCTTATGGAACATATAGTACTGAGTGGCTAAGGTAGTTTTAATACGTAGTAGTAATATTAGCAAGTTTCAACTTTTGATTGATGCCATTATTATAAGTAATTATTCTGTCCACACAATGAGTAGCTATGGTTCAGAATATAATCATATTCTGGTGTAAAAACAATACCTTGGGCAACATATAGTACTGAGTGGCTAAGGTAATCTAAATATTCAGAAATGAGTAGCTAAGGTTCAGAATATAATCATATTCTGGTGTAAAAACAATACCTTGGGGAACATATAGTACTGAGTGGCTAAGGTAGCTTTAATAATTAGCAATATATACAAATTTAATTATTAGCAATATTAACAAATTTCAACCCTTTGATAAATGCTATTAGTATAAGTAATAATTCTGTCTACACAAAGAGTAGCTATGGTTCAGAATACAACCATATTCTTGGGTAAAAACAATACCTTGGGAACACATAGTACTGAGTCGCTAAGGTAGTTTTAATACTTAGTACCAATATTATCAAGTTTTAACGTTTTGAAATATGCCATTATAGGTAATATTTCTGTTTACACAATGAGTAGCTATGGTTCAGAATATAATCATATTCTGGTATGGAAATTATACCTTATGGAACATATAGTACTGAGTGACTAAGGTAGTTTAAAAACGTAGTAGTATTATTAGCTAGTTTCAACGTTTGCTAAATGCTTTTACTATAATTAATAATTCTGTCTGCACAATGAGTACCTATGGTTCATAATATAATCATATTCTTGTGTAAAAACAATACCTTGGGGAACATATAGTACCGAGTCGCTTAGGTTGTTTTAATACCTAGTATCAATATTAACAAGTTTCAACGTTTTGATTAATGCTATTACTATAAGTAATTATTTTATGTACACAATGAGTAGCTATGATCCAGAATATAATCATATTTTGATGTTATAACTATACCTTGGGGATCATATAGTATTGAGTCGCTAAGGTAGTTTTAATAACTAGTTCCAAAGCTAACAGTCAACCACTAATGCAACGTCATTCAATGATAGCATTAATTAATCGGTCCCAGTTCACATTTTCAACTCAACCATACAAAGTAATTCAATTAATCAATAGATTAACGTTCCAATGCACATATTCAACTCAATTGTTCACAAGTCAAACTGAGGAAGCAATCGCCTGTTGCTGACTGAAACAGCTAATTTGTCTAGCTTTGCCAATCAATGGCAATTCACATCAATCACTAATTCAGTTGCAAGCAAATTATCAATGTTCAGGCTAAATCGATGAGCGTTAAACTTTTTAACGTCGACTAGTTCAGTTACCAGGCATGTCATCTGCCTGTTAATCAATCTTCAAACTAGTAGCAAGAACTTCAGAACATTCCGCATTAATTAAGTTAATTACTCGGCAGGCTTTTCACCTATCAATCAATCTCTAAACTAATTTAAGAATTTCAAAACATTCCGCATTGACTAGATTAATTAATCAGCAGTACTTCCACCTGTCAATCATTCTCTGAACTAATTCAATAGATTCAGCACATGAATGCTCAACAGAAAGTTAATCTGATTTCGCCTATCAATAACAAGAGTTTCAAGACAGTTCAATAAATCAATTACGGAGCACTGTTATCTACTTGTCAATCAATCTTTAAGCTAATTCAATTGCAAACTCAATAGCCTAAGTTTCAAAGCATCCACATTAATTAGTTCAAATGAAATATAGGTCGTCTGCCTCTCAGTTAATTAATGCTGTCCATGCGATATCCACCTGTAAAGCAAACCTGTTCAGAGAGTCTTCGTGAACTATGAATGAAGAGAAATCGCTTAAGTCGATTAATAGGAGAATCGTGTACACAATCGCTTACATGTAAGTTCGCAAGGCCATGATCATCGTCGTCGTTCTCACGTGGCTTAGCTGGCGCGGCGACAGGGGAAGCCATTTTTCTTACACTTTTCGCAGAGATGCTGCGGATGAATCTTGCTCCTTTCGTCAACACCAGAATAGAGAGTCTTGTCGAGAGGACGCTGTCTATGAGGGTATACATTTATTCTGCACTTGATACATTCTTGCCCCATATTAGCCCAACTGCTGCCAGACATCCAGACTCGCTTGCATTTGGAACATTTGTACTCCCCGAAACATCTGTTGGTTCCTTGATATGGTGTAAGTCCGACGTTATGAGCCCGGGCCAGGGTGCACATATGGATAAAGTGCCCGGGTTTAAAGCACAAGTGACAGAGATATGTGCTTGGTGGCTTTCTCGCAAGTCTTCTGGCGAGTCTCACGAAGTACAGTTGGTCAGCCGGCTCGAGCACTACATGGTCCTTACGGTCGTCTGTGAGACCATCGTGATGAGAGGTAGAAGCGATAGGCGGTTCAGCACTGCCACCGACGTCTCCTGCGGAAGGGTTCTGAAGGATAGCGGAACCCATCAGTCCTCGTCTACTATAGTCGATTCTAGTCACAGGCCCGGTTACTGTAGACGTGTAGACATTACAACCCGTTTGACCGCCCCAGAGGAAAGCTGCGGCCGAGGTGTACGAGTTGGGCAATACTAAATCCATGGCAAGCGTTCGTTCAAACCAACGTAATGTGATGCTCAATTCTTTATCATCTAACGTTCAAACAAGCCTAATACGATGCTTAAATCTTTCTCAACCAAACTAACACAATATGATATCGGACTTTAGCTATTTTTAACTTTCTAATTCAAAATCGACGTTCAGTTCAATAATAACGCGTCCTTCCAGTCTGTGCGATTTCAAAAATACAGACATGACGTCATCGCTCGGTCTACGTAAATTACACTCGTTGACCGTCCTTGACAATTATTATACCTTATGGAACATATAGGACTGAGCAGAGCCGTATATTTGGGACTGAGTGGCTAAGGTAGTTTTAATACTTAGCAATGAGTATCTAATGTTCAGGATATAATCATATTCTGGTGTAAAAAGAATACTTTGGGGAACATATATGATCAGGCCTGGCTCGGGAGCGCCTCTGAGTAGAACTCTTGAAGAGGCGCTATATAAATTTTATGATTGATTGATTGATATAGTACTGAATGGCTAAGGTATTTTTTATACATAGTAGTATTATTAGGAAGTTTCAACGTTTTGATTAATGATAAGTACTAATTATATCTACACAATGAGTTGCTATGGTTCAAATTATAATCTTTTTCTGGTATAAAATTATATCTTGGGAACATATATTTTACAGAGTGGCTGAGGTAGTTTTAATAGTGAGTAATGAGTAGCTACGGTTCAGAATATGATCATATTATGGTACAGAACAGAACAGAACATTTTTATTGGTCCACACATTTGATATACATACATTCCTTAACATCAGGTTGTTTTACCAGTTAAAGACTCGTTTACCGTTTAACAGATACTATTAAATAGTATCTGTTTTTAGTAAACCAATGTTTGTATTAAATAACAATACACACAACTAATTTAATTTATCAGATTAACATGTTTATTTTAATACATAAGATTATCAAATTTTCAAAGCAATAATATAGGCCTATGTTCCTTAGATTAGTATCATTGGTATGTGCTGAGCCTGAATTTAAAAAAAAAGAAAAGAAACCTGAATGATAAGGATCGGAAATATTGATAGGACACAAAGGGAGACCCAGAAGGGATGGTGTCGCGTTAAGGCGAGCCCCTATTGCTTGTTAATCCCAACATGGGAGTCGAATATAAGGACCAGGAGATTAAGTACGTTAATACAATGTAGGATACAATAAAGCAAAGTGAAGCAGAGCAAAGATAGGGCAATAGCAAGTGAAGTGAAATAACTTCGGTACCGTAATGTAATGTAAAGTAAATTTAATTGTAAAGTAATATTATTGTAATATTAGATTAGTTCAATCTATATTTGTTCCAACTCTTGTACATCCAAGTTGATGAGTTCAGTACACCAACATCAATCGTATTAGATTCAGCCTAGTAGCATTTCAAGTTATAAGGTCAGTATACGAACATCAATCTTATTAGATTCAGCCAAGTAGCATTTCAAGTTATTAGTAAACAAACAAATCTGACCCATTTGTTAGTAATCTATACTATAAAATTTAATCTGAAAGCAACCAGTCTTTTAACTGACGTCTAAATATATTTAAACTAGCAGAGTCTTTAATTGACCCAGGTATTGAGTTCCACATTAGTGGACTCTTACATAAAATAGAATATTTACGTATATTAGTCCTAGCAAAAACACTTCTTAAGTTAGGTGCATTTCTTGTTATATAATTATGCACCTGGGAATTCATGGTAAACAAGCAAGAGTACTCATGGGGTAGTAATTTGTTTATCAATGAATACATAAAAATACCAATTTGGCATTCAAGTAATTTATCCAATTTAAGTATTCTCAAAGTCAGAAATAAGCATGGCTGTAGTCGAGGGTATACGCGGGTATACACTATACGGGTTTAGGACATTTCCCCCCGGGACATTTCCCCCCGGACAATTCCCCCCCGGCATTTCCCCCCCGGACAATTCCCCCCGTAGGACAATTCCCCCCGGACTTTTCCCCCCCGTTGAGACAGTATAGTTGGTCTTGGACAATATCGATCTATCTATCTATCTATCTATCTATCTATCTATCTATCTATCTATCTATCTATCTATCTATCTATCTATCTATCTATCTATCTATCTATCTACCTGTCTGTCTGTCTGTCTGTCTGTCTGTCTGCCTGTCTGTCTGTCTGTCTGTCTACCTACCTACCTACCTACCTACCTACCTATCTATCTATCTATCTATCTATCTATCTATCTATCTATCTATCTATCTATCCATTTATCTATCTATCTATTTATCTATCCATCCACGAATCTATCCATCCATCCCTCCATCCATTTAGACAAACAGACAGATAGACAGACCGATAGACAGATAGATAGCTATATGGATGGATAGATGGATAGGTAGGTAGGTAGGTAGGTAGGTAGGTAGACAGACAGACAGACAGACAGACAGACAGACAGACAGACAGACAGACAGACAGACATACAGACAGATAGATAGATAGATAGATAGATAGATAGATAGATATTGTTCAAGACCAACTATACTGTCTCAACGGGGGGAAAAGTCCGGGGGGAATTGTCCTACGGGGGGAATTGTCCGGGGGGGAAATGCCGGGGGGGAACTGTCCGGGGGGGAAATGTCCCGGGGGGAAATGTCCGGATACCACACTATACAGCGTATACTCACCTCTAGAGACAGTATACTTACCTCACAAAATATTTATATTTATTTATATTAAAATACTGTAGTGTATACTCACAAAATACTGTAGCGTATACTCACCTCTAATTTGTTTTGGAAAACTAACCGATAGCGTGTACTCACCTCTAATTTTACCACTACAGCCCTGGAAATAAGTCATGAGTATGAGCCAAAAAGTGCGATTTAGTTATTTTTCTTATAATCCTTCTGTGTAGTATATTTAATTTGCTAAGCCTAGAACTATAGTTAGAAGCCCACACCAGATTACAGTAATACAGATAAGGGTAAATCATAGTAAAATATAGAGTATTTAATATTTCAGATGATAGTAAGTAGGAGATTCTTTTTATCACCCCAATAGTCCTTGCTATTTTGTGGGATATTTGTTCAATATGTTCTTTCCAGGTTAGATATCTGTCAAGGTAAACCCCTAGGAATTCAACCGAGTCTACCTGGGAAATTTCAGTCCGGTCAATTATAAGCTTTTCTAATGTATGATTTCTGATCTTACCCCTTGCTGATAATAGGATGTAATTGGTTTTGTTTTAGTTTCAAGATAGTTTGTTGGCCTTAAACCAGTTACCTATGTGCATTAGTTCTTTATTAGTGGTATATCAAATAGGTCCTTATATGAGGCATTAGAATAGAATACATTGGAGTCGTCAGCAAATAATACAAAATTTAGTAAGGTAGACGATCAAGGAAGATCATTGATATAAATAAAAAATAATAATGGTCCAAGGACCAACCCCTGAGGAACTCCAAACTCAAGCCATCTAAACGAGGATCTAATCCCGTTACATTTACTTGCTGGTATCGTGATGAGAGATAATCTTGAAACCAAGCCAGTGGAAGTCCTCTTATTCCAGAGTTAAAAAGCTTTTTAATTAATATTTGATGATTCACCGTGTCGAATGCCTTCGACAGACCGAGGAAGATTCCTATAGCGAATTCCTTATTGTGAATGGCTTGAGATATTTTGCCATGAATGTTTATTAAGGATAGGGTTGTTGAGTAACCCGGTCTGAATCCATGTTGATAGGAACAAAGTAGTTTCAGTTTATCAACGAAATCATAGTCTGTGGTAAATTACCTTTTCAAGTATTTTTGCAAAAAATTATAAAATAGAAATAGGCCTGTAGTTGTTTAGGTTCTCCCTAATCACCTTGTTTGAAAATTGGAGTAACCGTAGACAGCTTCATTTTTAAAGGTACTACACCATTAGCCATTGAGCAGTTGTATATATTGGCCAAAGGCTTAGAAATATAATCTAAATTAGAGCCAATAACAACTGGATCAAGTAAATCATGTCCTATGCTGTGAGATATTTTCATTGTTGAGTGCATAGACATAATCTCTTCTGCACTAGTAGCAGTAGGGTACAATGCCAAAGATGAAGGAGGAGAAGGCCGGAGGTAGTCAGAGAAGGAGGAGGAAGTATCTGGAATCTTTTCACAAAGTCTTTTGGCTACCTGGGTAAAGTGCACATTTAAAACTATATGCTATCATTGCATTAATAATGCATTATCCATTATAAAGTGACCATCCCTGTTTAATGATCCTATATATAGCTGAGTCAGGTGGACTCTGGTTCAGCACCAATCTAATAGTTGACCAGGTTTTTTAGGTCATTTTTATGCTTCAAACATTCCGTGTTATAATAGCTCTGTATAGATGGTATAACAATATGGTACCTTGTGAAACATATTTATTTTATTTATTTTTTTATTACGAACATTTTTAACGCACGCAAAGTCAAACATGAATGCGAACCTGACTCGCAGCAAGTCAGTCGCCAGGATAAGTCCAGTTAGATATCCAGATGTTTAAAAGCCAATGAAAAGTAGTTTTCAGGTGTTCTTAAAGAGATAGAGTTCGATCATCGAACAAGAGATAACTAGGCAATTCCATTCCCTCGGGGCTGCAAGACGAAATGCACGTATAGTATTGAGTGGCTAAGGTAGTTTTCAAGCTAAGTAGGACGCCTAATTACACAGCAAGATTATACGTTGGAAAATATGCGTATAACACTGATTATGGTTTATTTCTTGCTATAATATACTGTGGTGTAAAATTTATACGTTGCAGAATATATATCACTGAGTGACTACGGTTAATTTCTTGCTATAATATACTCTGATGAAATAATTATACCTTGGGGAACATATAACACTGAGCGATTATGGTTAGTTTCTTGCTATAATATACTCTGGTATACTAATTATACCTTGGGGAACATATAACACTGAGTGAGTATGGTTAATTTCTTGCTATAATATACTCTGGTGTTATAAATTATACCTTGGGCAACATATAACACTGAGTGACTATGGTTAATTTCTTGCAATAATATACTCTGGTATAAAAGTTATACCTTGGAGAACATATGGTATTGAGTGGCCAAGGTAGTCTTCTTGCGTGGTGAAACGTTGCCTACTCAGGAAAAAAACTATATCAGAATCGGCGTGCATTAGCCCCAAGGCAGTCCCAGTGGTGGCTACGTATGTCATCTATGACCTTTTAAGCTTTGCGCTATGAATCTAGCACGCATAGGGGCTGAGATACAGAGTGAGTAGCTATGGTGCAGAGTATAATCATGAGTAGCTAATAGTCGATTCATATGTATATATATATATATATATATATATATATATATATATATATATTTCATATATCGCAAGCATACGATATTTATATATAATATTGCTATTAATATCATATATATATATGATATATCATATTATGTTGATACACTTTATGGATTATGGTTGCACACAAACACACATACACACGCATTACACACGCATTACACACACACACGCATTACACACACACACACACACACACACACACACACACACACACACACACACTATATATATATATATATTGAAATGGTAAACTAATAGCGGCGGACTGTGAGAAGGAACGTATCGATGCATAATTTATTGATTTATTTCCGATCAAGTTCTTGTTGATCTATGATGATCGGATTTCTGTGAGCATATATTAGGCTTTGAGCTTATATACACACACATATATATATATATTTGTATATATATACATATCAATGCATACCCTGATATATTTATTCCTGTACTGTGACACACCATTCTCGTATTCTCGTCCCATGCATGGAGACGGAATCCGCCATAGCAGCTCCTCTGGTCTCTTGGCAACCGGCCTTGGGTCTCCACTTTGGTAGCTCTGGACCAGTGTGGGAATTGTAGAGAAAAGACTGGGGAGGGGGTTGAACATTTTATCCGTATTTTACAAACTGATGTGAACGAAGTTTGAAAGCAGCTGATTTCAACGCTAGCAGTTTTGCAAGTCAGACTCGAATCAAAATCAATTCCATTGTGGAGAAAATTCAAAAATGCATAAATGATACACCATGGAAATTTCTTCTCTTTGTCAGAGACTCGTAGTCAAATAATACTAAATCACACTAGCACAACTGAGGGGATTGGAAACGACCCCCTGGGGTGTGCAATAAAGACAACTGTGGGGTTTCCAAACGACCCCCTGGGGTGTGCAATGAAGTCTTAACTGTGGGGTCCTCAGAAACACTAGGGGGTTGAACCCCCAACGCCCCGACAATTCTCACCCTGCATCATCGACGTCACAGTTTCCACTCGTAGACGTCATCGTTACGTCACCGTAACGTCACCTCTAAAACCGAGAGATGCGATCGTTTCTCCCGCGGCGGAGGCAGATCACAGATGCTTGGGTTGGCCACACGTGCACGTGACTCAGTTGGTAAATAAAACTGATTGATTGAGGGATGGAGGGAACGAATGAATCGGCGCCAAAGCACCGACTGTTACCAGACACTCTGTTCTTTTTAACCTTTGTGACCCTTGTCTGATGTTCAGTCATCAGCTGCAGATTCGCGAGCCTCGCGCACCTGGCATACCTTTCAGACAGGTTGATTACAAAGTGTATATATACACACATGCGCTTCTAATGTATATATAAATATATATTTATATATATAAAAGTATATATATATATACCTCGATACAATGATTTACACCTATATATTCCTAGACCTAGTTAGACATATATACACGCATACATACATACATCATACATATATACATGCATACATAAATAAATAAATACATACATACATAAATACATGCATGCATACATACATGCATACATACATGCATACATACATGCATACATAATTACATACATACATAAATACATACATACATATGCAAACATATATACATACACTACACATACATACATAGTACGTACGTGCGTAAATGCATACATATAGTGATATGCACAGATATTGTGTGTGTGTGCGTATGTGTGTTTGTATGTGTGTGTATGCGTGCGTGTATGTGTGTGTGTGTTTGTGTGTCTCCTCTCCTTGACACATATTTACCATGGCTGATATAGCGGGTATATAAATGCAAAGTATAGCCGGCAGATGGGATGATAGTCCTCTCCCTCCTCCACCACCCCCGTCGTCGTCTCCCTCTTCCTCCCTCCTCTACCCCTCTGATCAAAGACGCCTCAACCGATAGATGGAGTTCGTGCGACGATAAACCGCAGCCATGCATAATTAAGACATCACGTCTGTCTGTCTGTCTGTCTGTCTGTCTGTCTGCCTCTGCGTGTCTTGCTGTGTGTATGCGGTGTCTCGTCTTGTCCTCTCCTCCGTCTGTAGCGAATTCTAATGCATGCATGTATCGATCCAATGAAGCAATCGATTTCATCGATTCGTCTATCCGTCCATTCATCCATCCAGGGTGGGAATTGTCTTCTTCTTCTTCTTCTTGGGGGGCGTGGGGTTCAGCCCCCATAGTCTTTCTGGTTCAACCTCCATAGTCTTTGTGGTTCAACCCCTATAGTCTTTCTAAGGACCCATACAGTTAAGTCTTATTGCACACCTCAGGTGCCATGGGTCGTTTCCAACCTCCCTCAGTTGTGCTAGTGTGATTTAGCATTATTTGACATTTCCATAGCATGCGTGCATTTTTGAATTTTCTCAACAAAGGAATTGATTTTAATTCGAGTCTGACTTGCAAAACTGCTAGCGTTGAAATTAGCTGCTTTCAAAATTTCGTTGACATCAGTTTGCAAAATACACAGTGATGGGCAATAGTTAACTAGAAAGTTGCTAACTTTTAGTTTAACTAAAAAAATTTAGTTAAGGATGAAGTTTAACTAAAAAAAATTTAGTTTAGTTAAAACCATAGTTTAACTAAAAAAAATTAGTTGCTAACTAAAAAGTTTAACTAAAAAAATCAGCGATTCGCAACTATTTTCCGCAATGAACATTGAACATTGTCAACAAGTCAACGTGAAACTTATTGATTAAAACTGCATGGTTTTAGCATTAACAGCCTATGTTTTCAAATTCATACACTATACTTACAGTAAGCCTGCAACTGTATGCTAGAACAGCACACATTGCATAGTTTGAAGGTAAAATTGTCATTGACTCTCTGCATTATTACAGTTCACTTAACCTCTGTTATAGCGAAAATGTTTGTCGTAAAAAGTTGGAAAAAAGTTTGGAAAAGTTTAACTACTTTTTTTTAGTTTAGTTAACTACTTTCCAAAATTAGTTGTCAACTTTAGTTAAACTATATTTTTTTAGTTGGAAAATAGTTTTAGTTTAACTTAAAAAAATTAGTTTAGTGCCCATCACTGAAAATACGGACAAAATCTTCACCCCCCCAGCTTTTGTTTCTACAATTCCCACACTGCATCCGTCCATCCAACCGTTCATCCATCCATCCAGGAAGAGGAAGATTATAATACACATCCATTCTGTCTTAAAGAAAATGGTACCATTTTTGCCCAGACTCGTTTTTCGAGCGTTGGGCCCGGTGTAAAGACTTCAAGCTACCCCCATTTCAAGTTACCCCCCGATAATCTGAAATCGATTTCGCATTACCCCCGGGGGAGCCTGAACGCGATTTCAAGTTACCCCTGCGCTGTTCACATTACCCCCTTTATGATTTAGCTAAAATGATAAATTCTTTTGCTTACAAGTCACGATGCGTTTATTGAATAAAACACGTGAAACATGCAGGATTGAAAGCTAGTCTCAATACCTGAAAAAGTCACAGAAACGTCATTTTGTATTAAAACCACTCATGTACTGTACTAGTTCAAAGTGCCTGACATATTACATACACACATAAGCTATTCAAAGATTCAACCTAGTTGATGTAATTGCGATCTACAGAGAAAGATAGGTTATCGTACATCATGCACTATGGGGGTAATGAGAATTTAATGATAAATGTTAATAATTATTATTATTATATGAGATAATCGAATATGGGCCTCATTAATTTATGGGGGTAATCTGAAATCGTATACGGGGTAATCTGGAATCGATTTAAGATTACCTCCCGGTAATCTGAACGCGATTTCAAGTTACCGGGGGGGGGGGAGGGGCGAATGTGAAATGGTGGTAATCTGAAATCGCTACACCTGTGTCCGGTGTTAAGCCATCATCCCTTAGGTGGCATTGCCATACATCGGCGGTAGGTGGCCAAGTCTTTCCGCAGAATACAAGTTTACCTGCGCAGTGAAACTGCTACTCATTTTACTGCTGCACTGTAGGGAGTGGAAGGCTGAGACGACCTTTGTGGCGTGGGCGGGTTTCGAACCCGTTTCTGTCTGCTCTTCATGCCAGTGTGTTACCATTCAACAATCACCCGCCTCTGTCTTTATATATTCTCAGAAGCTGTAGATATGTCCACCTACATCTCCCGAGAAATCAAAACAAACATTACAAACTGGTGTATACTCCGTAAAATATGGAATTCCACAGATATTTTTTCAAGAAGGGCAAAGCATGACACCCCCCTGGGACACGTTATACCAGGCTAAAAGCAAGGAGGACTAAATTACGACCTCCTCGGGTAAAAACGTCCGCTCCCCGAGGGAAAAAGCGCCCCGTCACCTACCCATATAGACACAGGCGCCCCACTGACTTGATGTTGTGTGTGTCTGTGTCGTTGAAAGTTCGTTTCGTGGGGGCGCCGCAGTTAACCCGTGGACCGACGAATCAAACGGAATTCGAGGGAGAAACGATTCAACTCGGATGCAGTTACTACAGCGACATGGAAGCCTTTGTCTACTGGAAGAAACAGAAGCTACTCCCTTTTCCACACATGGAAGCCAACGCAACCAATCAAGCGCATCAAGCCACCATACTACAGGCGAGTCCAGTATAATCTCGGATCTTACACTGTGTCCAGAAAAAGGCGTCTTTAAGCAAACTCGAATAATTACTTACTCACTCACTCACTCACTCACTCACTCACTCACTCACTCACTCACTCACTCACTCACTCACTCACTCACTCACTCACTCACTCACTCACTCACTCACTCACTCACTCACTCACTCACTCACTCACTCACTCACTCACTCACTCACTCACTCACTCACTCACTCACTCACTCACTCACTCACTCACACTCACACTCACTCACTCACTCACTCACTCGCTCAATGGCTCACTCACTCACTCGCTCACTTACTCACTTACTCACTCACTCACCCATTCCGGATGCAGTTTAGAACGTTAGCGGACTTAACAACGCCTTCGAATGATTAACAGAATCGAGGCAACCAGATACTCAGTACCTTAAAAAATACATAAGTTGTATTTTTTTGTAGTAAAGTATGCTTACGTTACTTTAATTTTGTCGTGCTTACATTTTGCGGACACCCTGTAGTAACTGCATTTGTCTATGCTCCTATTAACTGACCACCTAGTTCCTGAGGAGTGGCTCTCTATCCATGCGTAAATTACTGAAAAGGAGCTACTTAATATTATGGCCTACTTTCAGCGTAGAGATATAATTGTTGTGGCTGTTGCTATTTATAGCGAGGTGATGAGAATGGTTCTGATGAGACGGAATGGATCATTCCAAAGTCTCAAACGATCGATTCAGGAATCTATTCATGTTGCGCCACTAATGTTTATGGAACGAGCTGTCGTCAAGCTACAATTCACATCAATCCAGGTAAGTGACGGTGATATGTATGCATGTATGTAAGTGTGTTTATGTATGTGTTTATGTATGTTTGTGTGTACGTATGTATGTACGTATGTATGTGTGCATGTATTATGTATGTATGTAAACCCGTGTATATATTTATGTATGTATGTATTTATGTGTTTATGTATGTATGTACACATGAATGTATGTACGTATGTCACGGTGTGTATGTATGTATTTATGTATGCATGTATATATTTATGTATGTGTGTACGCATGTATGTTTGCATGTATGACATTGTATGTATGTATATATTTATGTATGTATTTATGTATGTATGTACGCATGTATGTGTCCATGTATGACATTGTATGTATGTATATATTTATGTATGTATTTATGTATGTACACTGTATGTACGTATGTATGTATGTATGTATGTGTGCATGTATGTATGTATATATTTATGCATGTATAAATGTATATATGAATGTATGTATGCATGCATGTATGTGTGCATGTATATATATATATATATATATATTTTATGTATGTATAAATGTATGTATGAATGTATGTATGCATGCAGGTATGCATGTATGTATGTTTGTATGTGTGTTTGTTTGTAACTACGTATGTATGTATTTACGTTTTAATGTACGTATGTGTATGCGCCTATATGTATGACGTGTTTCTGTGCATGCCTTTTACCTCCAATGTAAAGTAAATCAACATTATGTAGCGCCGGTGTTCTTGTTTTTGCGATGGATTGCAAGCGACATGTTTGTTTGTATCCTCAAGGTCAGCGGAAGACCTTCAAAGCGGAAGTCTCTGAGACCGGAAGTCCTCTGATGATGACCGCATTTCCTGTTGCCGTCGGCCTCTTCTTCCTCGTTCTTTTCGGTTCGATCATCTTGATCTGCTTCTTGCGCAGAAGGACCTACCACCGGAAGATCATGTTCAAGAACCCGGATGTCGTTAACCCAATCTACCTCAACCTCCCTCCGACGTCGTCGCATCTCATCAAAAGCCTACAGATCCCCATCGACGAGAAATGGATGATCCCTTCGGAAGAGTGAGCGCAAGAACAAGCACAAGATAGTGACTAAGATGACGACGATGACGACGACGATGATGCGGTTGATGTTAATAATGATGATGATGATGATGATGATGATGATGATGATGATGATGATGATGATGATGATGATGATGATGATGATGATGATGATGATGCCGTTCATGATGCCAATGATAAAAGTAGTGACTTTGACGCGACGGTGATGATTATGATGATGACGACGATGTTGATGATAATGATGACGACGATGAAGGTGGTGGTGATGATGTCAATGATGAATGTAGTGACTTTGACAGTATGATGATGATTATGAGGATGACAACGACGACGACGATGATGATGGTGATGACGACGACGACGACGACGACGATGATGATGATGATGATAATGTGTTATCGGTTGTAGCCTTCGCGTGGATGCACTCATTGGCCTGGGTGCGTTCGGAATGGTCTATGTCGGGCATTGGAGCCAAGGAACGAAGGCAAAGGGGGAATCCACCCAAAGCCAACCAGCAAAGCAATCGACGTCGGTCGCTGTCAAAATGCTCAAAGGTACGCCTGAACTCCTTATACATGCTCGCCCAAAAGAAGCCCAACGAGCACAAGCGACAACAGAAAGCTACCATAGGCTCAAGCTCTCCCAACAATAAATGTAAATGTAAATGTACGCATTTTTTCTGTAGCGACCGTATGGCCTTGACCCTGATAATTTTTCAGTGAATTGATCGGGTGAGATCCTTCACCACCGCTGCCCGTTTGAATAGGCGCCACGCCATTTAAGGTCCCCGTGTTCGGACTTCGGACCATGCTATCCCGAGATTTAAATCTCTTAAAGAAGCCTGCATCGGGGGGCAAACCGCGACCCGCATGCTCTCTTACACAGAGGAGTATGGGACGTAGCCTTCGCTCTTACCGTTGTAGCTAACTGGGCCAGTAATAATAAGTGGGTGCTAGGATTAGGGTAAAGTTCCAGTGTCCTATAGTGATGATGATGATGACGATGATGATGCCTTGAGCGTTGTATGTATGTATAAAAATATGTATGTATG
Source organism: Allolobophora icterica (assembly GCA_963556255.1). NCBI lineage: Eukaryota > Metazoa > Annelida > Clitellata > Crassiclitellata > Lumbricidae > Allolobophora > Allolobophora icterica. Next base: position 12,072,745 of record OY744613.1, read on the forward strand.
TATGCAGGTTTGTATTTATGTATGTGTGTATGTATAGATGTGTGTATGCATCTATGCGTGTATGTAGATATACAATACATAGTATAGCGCTTTTTCAGTACCTCACAATACGCTGCCTGATGAGCTGTGTTAAGATTCATTAAGAAGGAGAGGTTACTCTATAGAAGGAGATAACGTTCAGATAACTGTAAGTGTTGGTCTTTAATTAAAGATTTCGATCGCTTAATTGGTGGTCATCGTTGACTGAGAGTGTCTGTTGGTGATCTGTGCAGATGGCAGCACTGAGGAGGACCTTCGATGCTTTCTCAAGGAAATCGAAGTCATGAAGAACATCTTCGCCTGTCACATCAACGTCATCGGTTTCATCGGTTGCTGCACACAGAACGGTCTGTCTCTCTCTTTGTCTCTCTCTTTGTCTGTCTGTTTGACTTTGTGTTTATCTCTTTCTCTTTGTCTTTGTCTCTCTCTCTTTCTCTCTCTTCATCTCTTTCTTTGTCTCTCTCTTTGTTTCTCTCTCTTTGTCTTTCGATTTGACTCTCTTTGTATCTATCTCTTTGTCTCTGTCTCTCTTTGTCTGTCTTTGTCTCTGTCTTTGTCTCTGTCGTTGTCTCCCTCTCTTTATCTCTCTTTCTTTGTCTATCTCTCCTTCTTGTTTAACTCTCTCTCTTTCTTTCTTTCTTTCTTTCTGTCTGTCTGTCTGTCTGTCTGTGTCTCTGTCTCTGTCTGTCTGTCTGTCTCTGTCTCTGTCTCTCTGTCTCTCTGTCTCTGTCTCTGTCTCTGTCTCTGTCTCTGTCTCTGTCTCTGTCTCTGTCTCTGTCTCACTCTCTCTCTCTCTCTCTCTCTCTCTCTCTCTCTCTCTCTCTCTCTCTCTCTCTCTCTCTCTCTCTCTCTCTCTCTCTCTCTCTCTCTCTCTCTCTCTCTCTCTCTCCAATTACTCTCCCTTTCAGTCTCCCTCCTTGTGCATGCATTTACACTCTTACTTTCCAAACTTCATTTCTTGTTTTCTTTTTCCTTTCTTTCTTTCCTTCGTTTCTTCTCTCATTCTCAATCTATCTATTTCTATTTCTCACTTTCTTTCTCAGTGTGCACATCCACTCTGGTACCTTTCAATGAATAATTATACACTATTGTCTTGCTGTATTCTATTAAATAAAAATTAAAAAATTATGTCGTAATCTATTTTAATATATATTACAGTAATTACGAACTTTCAACGATCCTTCAATTTAAATAGTTAAGAAATGTTAATATAGTAAATGTTAATTTTCTATTTGGATTCTACACTATAAGAATAAAATAATCTAGAAATCGCCGCGAATTACAATGTCCAGGCCCCACCTAAACGTTCTGTTTAGAAACCTTATAATTTAAAATAATTATGATTATAATTAACTGTCAAATTAATTGCATCCAGGTCAACTGCAGATGGTCGTTGAGCTTGCTCGATATGGAAACTTGAGGGATTTCCTAAAGGATCGTCGAAATCTGCCACCTGCTTCTCCGCCAGGATTCGAACCCGCGACCCTTCGACCCGGCGTCGGGTCGTCGTCTCCTGCCGATGATGTCATCAGTCGTCGTTGCCAACCACCGCATGAGATGCTCATCTCATTTGCATTTCAAGCGGCGCGTGGACTTGAGTACCTGGCCTCAAAGAACGTTAGTATAACAGGAAACGTTGACGTCATAATACTTGCTAGAACTTTAGTATACCAGGAAACGTTGACGTCATGATACTTGCTAGAACGTTAGTATAACAGGAAGCGTTGACGTCATAATACTTGCTAGAACGCCAGTATAACAGGAAACGTTGACGTCATAATTCTTGCTAGAACGGTAGTATAACAAGAAACGTTGACGTCATAATACTTGCTAGAACTTTATTATAACAGGAAACGTTGACATCATAATACTTGCTAGAACGTTAGTATAACAGGAAGCATTGACGTCATAATACTTGCTAGAAAGTTAGTATATATTATATATATATATAACATGAAACAGTGACGTTATAATACTTGTTAGAAAATTATTATAACAACGGTGACGTCATAATACTTGTTAGAACATTAGTATAACAGGAAACGTTGTCACAATACTTGTTTGCTGCGTCATCGTTAGTACTCCCTTTAGATGATTGTTGCGTCATCTTTCACTGTGACCCACGGTCTGATTTCTATGTAGGTTCTGTTTACACTGGCCTTCTATCCTGGACTTTGAAGTTCGGCCGTACGTTCCATTTAGGCTGTGGGAGTTTGGCTAACTATGCTTTCTCTGTATGTTTGTCTCCCTGTCTGTATGTATGTCTTTCTGTATGTATGTCTTTCTGTCTGTCTCCTTCTATGTGTGCTAATATGTATAGGCTGTAAATGGTCGCCTATACCGCACAGATAATTAATCTCACGGCAAAAGTTACTTCACCTCTTGCTCCTTCTACCCTCTTTCTTTTCCTCTCTCTGTCTCTGTCTGTCTCTGTCTGTCTCTCTGTCTCTGTCAGTAGATGTAGAAGGGGGTTTCACTTCAACCTCTGTCTGTGTCTGCAGTGTTTAATCTAGTCCCCCTCTTCCGAGGAGGGAAAGAAGGTTTGTCGGGGGGAACCCACAAGGGCGACCTTTTTTGGGAAATTTCATCCGTGTTCCAACGTCCAAAGGAACGTTTTTGGGCAATTTTTTCTTTAAAAAGTTGATTTTTTTAGTCATTCATCCCATTTTCATGACTTTTTCTGAAACTGAAAATTTTGACGACCTTTTTCCTTTTTTTAAGAATTCATCTCTCAAACACAAAAAATATATCTTTCTGCTTTACTGTTATTACTCGTTTACTCGTCTCTGGGGGGGGGGGCGCAACATGTATCCTGGGGAAATTTCTCCCCAAAAGGTGTCTACATTAAAATATTGCTGGCCTCTGGGGAAACATAAATCCTGGGGGGATTTCTCCCTCCCCAAAAGGTGTATAGATTAAACACTGCTCTGTCTGTCTGTCTCTCTTTTTGCGTCTTCCTCTCGTTCTGTCTCTCCACTGTCCCTCTTCCTCTCCTTCCTTCAAAATATTCGTTGCTCGCTTTCAAAAGTTTTGCCTTTAAGACCTGTGGGCGTGTCTCTTGTGCAGATCATCCATCCAATAGGTAGGTTATCAAATCAGTCGGGAGAGCCTCTGAGTAGTCTGCCTCGAAGTGGCGCTATATAAATTTCCAATTACCATTGCCATGAGGTAGGTTATCAAATCTACCAGCTCTTTTAAATACGTGGGTGTTTTTTCTCTGGCGACAGGTCATCCATCGAGACGTGGCCTGTAGGAACGTTCTTCTGGCCGACGATCTGGTGGTGAAGATCGCAGACTTCGGTCTGACGAGAATCCTCGATCCAGATTTAGCTTACTACAGAAGACACACCGCTGTAAGAGAAAGATTTTGACTGACTGCGCTATATAAATCCCAGGTCTTATTTCGGCCTTCGTACATAGGCGTGTATATACACAGACTTGCATGTACAATTGTACATACACACATAAGCTTACATACAAATTTGAATTCTTACATATTTGCATATTTAAATACAATCGTATACGTATGCGAACATAGGGGCCTACATACATATTTAGGCCTACATACACACATACGTACATGCACACAGGGGCGTCTATCCCCCCCTAAACCATTGGAGCAACTACCCCTCCATCCCCTCCTCTTCTCCCCTTCCCGTTCCTTCCCCCCGGAAATTATGGCACATACACTGACAGATCTTCTCCCCCGCCCTATTTCTTGGATGGAGCATTTGCTCCAAGGTTTCTATGGTGTAGACGCCCCTGCATGCACACATACACACATGAATACATACTATATTACGCTGTGTTGTTTCCGCCGCAGGACTTGCTACCCATTCGCTGGATGTCGCCAGAGTCTCTAGCGGACAATAAATACTCAACAAAGAGCGACGTGTAAGCACTTCAATCAATTATCGTAATTAAAAAAAACGTTGCGTATATAATAATAATCTTCGTTTAATATTTTCAAACTGACAATTACGCAGTATGATTACAAATCAGTATGAACGGATGATCACACGTTATTACAGGAGTCGAATTTTAACTGTATACGGCAGCCTTGCAAGGCGCCCATCACGTCATACATATCATTTTCACAAACGCGCCATCTCGCGAATTGATAGGCTGAGTGGACCTTGAGAGGGTTACGGGAGGCGATCCCGCTACCTACTGCACTTCACGCCAGTGATGTTACCACTACTCTATGGACCCCCCCCCATATGGCCCCCGTCATATACGTAGGATAGCGCATATATAAATGTTGTAGTTGTAATAATAGTAACTTCCATAGCGCCGGTGTCTAATGCACAAGGCATCAACCGATGGCACAACAAAACCAAGACGTAATCGGGTCAATGTCCAGAAGATCAGTCCACCAAGACGGCCTGTGATAGATAAGGAATTTGAAACAGACAGACAGACATACAGACATACAGACATACAGACAGACAGACAGACAGACAGACAGACAGACACACTGACAGACAGACAGACAGACACACTGACAGACAGACAGACACACTGACAGACAGACAGACAGACACACTGACAGGCAGACAGACATACGACAGACAGACAGACAGACACACATACAGACACACAGACAGACACACAGACAGACACACAGACAGACACACAGACAGACACACAGACAGACAGAGATTATATGACCTCGACCTTTTCCAATGCTTCGATCGAGTGAGATCCATTTGAATGGGTGCCACGCCTTTCAGTACCCTTGAGGTCCAGCTGGCATCGTGTAGGTTACTTCAGTGCACGCACGAGGCAATGTCTAAGCCGTAAAACGTTTCCTTCAGTAGCCTATACATGGTTTCTGCTGATTGTACCTGCTCTGCTAACAGGTGGTCGTTTGGGGTTTTGCTTTGGGAGATCTTCAGTCTGGCCGAGGTTCCTTACGAGTCTGTACCCGTCGAAAATCTACTTTCCATTCTGAAGAACGGTTCTCGACTGCAGAAGCCGAACCTAGCAACGACTGACGTGTAAGAACTTAAAGCTGACGTCTATAATTTAAGAATGAATTTAAAATTTACACAAATTGTCTATCAGATATGAGTTGGTCATTGTATTCGTAATATCTGGATTTCTTCAGAGTTAAAACCTGTTCGGTTTAGCCCCCGAGTCAGTCGCTAAGGAATTACCGACTGACTTAGTGAGTTAGCGACTGACTTAACGACTTTGTCGACTGACTGTATATAGACGTTGAAACCAACGTATGTTCAACGCAATGTTTCTCTGTACAAAAAGAAGCCATTTTCGATTAGCAAATATTGCTTATGTCCTGCTGCTGATGTCTTCGTCAAATCGAAAATCGGAAACCGCGATTAAAACAATAAAATCAGTGCCGGATTTAGGGTGGTGGGGCCATGGGCGCCCAAAATGGTGGGGCCCTTTTGTGCAGCGGATGTTTTGCCTTTGTTAATGAGCAGTCTCCGACTGCGACAACCACAAGGACAACCCTTATGCCTACAGTTATAACATGTCATACTACATACTGCTGACATGTTACAACTGTAGGCAATGTTTAAAAAAATTAAATTGTTAAAAACCAACTAAAGTCAATGTTTACAATTGTTCACTTATTGTTAAGTAACTGTTTTAAATTCATATAAATGAAAATAAATTGGGAAGATCATTTTTTTATCATTTACCTCATAAATAAATAATTTATCAAGTACAAACAAGTATAAGCTTGAAAGCTTCTAATCTGGTTTTTACTAGAAGTCACTGATACAGACAAACCAAAAAGAAAGTAAAATAGCTATATAAATGGGGCCTACAAACCAAAAACAGATAACTGCAGTCAGTTAATTAATGGCTCAGTCAGGCCTACAGTTAGGTCTAAATTACAGTGTGACCAATAGAGACTTTTGGGTTCTTTTCTATAGTAAGTGAAGTCATCAATAAACTGATTAAAATCCAATTGGCGTAGATTAGCCGTAGAATATCACTCTTTGTGCGCAACACTTCAAGATGGCTAAGTCTCTCATATGCCATGCTTTTGCGAAGCCTGTGCCTAATTATCTTCAATTCTTCATCTTAGAAAATGAACGTTCAACACTACAGTTTGTGGCTACGAGCACCAAGCATATAATTCCATATTTGGAAATGAACTTTCACACCTTTGTCAACGAACGCTAGCAATCGCACAGCGCTTTACTCACAAAATTATCCAAAGAAAAAGAAAATAGAACAATGAAGCAATAATAACATTTAGACGTAATTAATAATATCCCTTCGTGGTATTTCCTGATTGTTGATTTGTCGCCTTGCTTGTTTCGTTGGCAGTTATCGTGCTATGGTCGACTGTTGGCAGTACCTTCCGCAGGACAGACCAACCTTCACAGAACTCGTTGCCCGTCTCGAAACATCGCTCTCACGAGTTGCAGCAGCCGTAAGCTATCATCTCCATCTGGAAGTCTCAATTATCTGATCACTGCTTGTTCAGAAAACAATTAAAAAACTGCTCTTCGTGAGCTTTAATATCGTTTAACCTAGCATATTTATTATTTCTGTAACTTTACATTTTTTAGTTTGTATATTTACAGTCTTGTTGTCAAGACCTTAAACCTCAAGACCAAGACTAAGACCAAGACTTTGAGCCTCCAGACCAAGACCAAGACTTTTGGTCTAAAGACCAAGACTTCTGGTCTCAAGACCAAGACTTTTTAAAACGAACTCGAGTGCACTCGGGACCGAGACCTTGGTCTCGAGGACAACAAGATTGTATAGTTATATAATTGTGAAACTTTTTATATATTTATTTTCTTAATTGAATTATTCTCAATGAAGAATATTGTGCAATATAATCATATCTATTATGAGTCTATATAATTACATAAGTACTTTTTTTATAATATTATTAACTCGTATAGGATGTTTCACTTTTCTCAGGACTATCTATTACTGGACGACAAAACACAATCGGAAGAGACCAGCATCGCAAGTGACGAAGACGTGTTTCACCAAACCAGCGAATCCCAATCCGGTCAACCGGAACGGATACCGTCTGCGAGTCGCTCGGCCGACAGCCAGTACTCGTCGTGGTCGAGTGACCACACGAACAGCGATGCTTCGCGCGTTCACCTGCTGCCTCACCGAACCGGAAACAACGAATCGAAAAGGTAGACCGCTAGATGGCAGCGCTGAGCACCTGGAATTCACAAGGGGACATCATTGCTCACCTGGAATTCAATCACCTTGAGTGAGATTAAACAATAGGGGGCTTTTCCATTGTCAGAAAAGATTAGGCCCTCGATGTCTAAGGTGAAAACTGATCGAGCTACGTGTTATTTAATGTATCTTGACGAGGACCATGTCCATGAGCGCATCGCTGGCTAAATAACAGGCAGTTTTCATCAATGTGCCTAATAGTCTAGTGGTTAGCGCGCTGCACTGCCAGCCCAAATAGTCCTCGAAGTCAGTCGCTAAGGAATTATCGACTGACTTGATGAGTTAGCGACTGACTTGGCGACTTAGTTAACTGCCCGAATAAACGTTGGAGCCAACGTACTTTCAACGCTACGTTTGCCTTACGAACAATGAAACTAATTGCTTGACGTTATGCAACTCGGGCAGGTGGTAAGTGAAGAACAGGTGACCTGACATCGACTGATTGTCAGACCGTTTGTCTGTTACACTGTGACTCGTATCTTATAAGAAAGTGTTGCTCCTGTCCTGCTGCTGATGTATTCGTCAAAGATCGAAACTCGGAGACCGCGATTGAAACAATAAGCAAAATATTAACGTGAACGAAGTCGCTAGCAGTAGATTGCTTAGCGACTGGTTTCGACTTGAGGGCTTAGCGGCGGCGGATGGCGGCGGTTTCGGGGACTTATTAGCCCAAACGTCGGGGTTCTAAGCGCTCTTAGCGTAGAAAGATTTTCAGAGACTTCTGCACAACTTGCAGCTATAATAACGAACTCAGCTGTTAAACGATTACATTGACCGTACCTTGTCGGTGAGTAGATTAGACTTCCGGTCATATACCACGTAACGTGCGATTACAAACTGGAGGCTAAGAACACAAACTGAAGAGAAAATCCATCCATTTATAGGCACGGATTGGCTTTGCTAAATATGGCAGCGAATATCTGACAATTATCTTCGAAGACTTGTAGAAGAGCAGCTCTAAAGGCTCATTATGTACGGTGCCAATTTAGTTTTGACTATGGTGCAAAGTAAATCCTGTTTTAACGATGTACGGCTTGTAACATGTAGCAGACCAATATGCACTGCATGTGTTATTCATATGAAACAGTTACTGTATGTATATATGTGTGTGTATGTATGTATGCAATTTATTTATGTATGTATTTATGTATGTATGTGTGTATGTATGGTTGTATGTAATGTATGTATGTATGTATGTATGTATGTATGTATGTATGTATGTATGGTTGTATGTAATGTATGTATATATGTATGTGTGTATATGTATGTAATGTATGTATGTATGTATGTATCCATGCATGTATGTTTGTATGTATGTATGTTTGTAAGTATGTATGTGTGTATGTAATGTATGTATGCATGTATAAGGTATGTGTGTATGTATGTATGTGTGTATGTATGTATGTATGTTTATTTGTATGTATGTACATATGTATGCATGTATGTATATATGTATGAATGCATATATTTATGTATGTGTTTGTATATACTATGTACGTGAGTATGTATGTCTTTATGTATTTATGTATGTATTGTATGCATGGTTAAATGTTTGTATGAAGGTATGTATATTTGTATGCAAGTTCTGTCTGTCTGCATGCATGTATCAGTTGTATCTATATGAATGTGTACGTATACGTCTGTGTATCTAGACGTTTCTATAGCGCACCATAATTCACTTGATGGACAAGAAACAGTAGATTTCTTGTGGTTACTGTGCACTTGACGTAATGTGGTCTAAGTATTTAATGGCTGCCCTTAAATCGCTGCGTGTGGATTCGATCCTCCTTGATACGATTACCTACTCTAAAAGACTATAAGGACCAGCCCTAAAGTCCTATAATTATACGCACTATGCAGCGCCGGGCGTTTTCTGTGATGAGCTCGTCGACATGGAATGGGCTCCCCCTGGAGTTGCGTCACCTCCCCATGGTTCCTTCCTCTCCGTTCTAAACCAGTTACTTAAGACTACTCTCTTCCCTCTATAGCCTGGGTTGGAAGCGCCTCTGAGTAGAGATCTTCATGGGGCGCTATATAAATTCCAATTGATTGGTTGATTGAAGTCCTGAGCGCACAAAAGTTCAAAGTATACACACGTCTCTATGACAAATTATTTTGCCGTGAGGATTTGTGAGGTTCTACAAAAATACGTTGCACATGGGCGGCGATCACGGGGGGTTGAGGGGGGCATGTTCCCCACCTTTAAGAGTGGGGGGGACACGCCATACATTTGTCCTCCCAAATTTTGAAGAAACACCAAAAAAGGCCAAGAAATGTAATAGCGTGTGAGGGTTTTCACTGGCTTTTTGACCAGATGAGGTAAAAACTCTTTTTTTGAGCAGAAGTGTGAGAAAATAAGAAGAAATTCCTAAAAAAAGGTCATTCAATTTTTATCGGAGATGAATTTTCTATAAAAGGGTCATCACATTTGTGGGCGTGAATTCCCAAAAAAGGTCATCAACCAGACCATGGTCGACTTTGTCCCAGTGCTTGTCCCCCCCCCCACCTGTGAAACAAGATCGCCCCCACTGACGTTACATAAATGTCATGCTACACATATCGACGTTTCACTGATTTATGCGTCGACGAGTTAGGAAAGAAACTGAGGAGCACATTGCCAAAACTCATTGCAAAACTCATTGCAAAACTCATTGCAAAACTCATTGCAAAACTCATTGCAAAACTCATTGCAAAACTCATTGCAAAACTCATTGCAAAACTCATTGCAAAACTCATTGCAAAACTCATTGCAAAACTCATGCAGTTATATTGCGTACAGTGACCGTATACGCTGTCGGTCGGAAGATGAGACGGCGAGGGAGAGGACTGGCCATTGGCCAACCGTCCTAATTTGCCGAGGCTAAAAAAAAGTCGCTAACACTTTATACCATGGCTGCCTCAGGGCTAGCTTAAGAGAATGCTCTTCTTCTTCTTCTATCACGGCCATGTAATTTCTTATATGAAAATCTATAATTTGTGCATTATCGAACACTATCAAACAATGCCAGAACTCACTGAACTCGTGAAAGAAATGTCTTTGTATAGTTTATGCCAATTTCCAAGAAAGTCGTTTCTCTTGAGAAAAGTGTGGGTGGTCTGAGTATAAGTTTTGTAATTGTATTTGGTACGAACGACTAAATGCGTCGACGAGTTAGGACAGAAACTGAGGAGCACATTGCCAAAACTCATTGCCAGTCAAGGACTCAAGGGCCACGTTTCAAGATGCCAGAGCCACGAGGTCGTCTGTCATATTAAACCGAAAAACAGCTTACTAACAGAATATTGGCAATATAACTGGGGAGGGGGATTGATGAAGAGTAATAGTCTTGCATAAAGAACACGAGATCTTGAAAGACGCGGTTCGATAGAATCGATACTCGCAAGCCCCCTCTAGGTCGACTCAGCCTTCCACTCCCTAGGGGTCAGCAGTAAAATTAGCAGGCGCCTAACAGGATGCCAAGACGTGTGCTCAATAAGATCTTGATAATTATTGTAGGCTACCGTCATGTTTCAATGTTTCAATGTAACTTACTACACGAATTAGTATTATAGGTTCCAACCAATACTTTGCTTAGCTGTTCTCGATAACAAAAGTGCTTGTCTTGGCTCCCATCAAAGACCAATGTGCTTGTATTTGCTATTCTCGATAACCAATGTATTTGTGTTGACTATTCTCGATAACCAATGTATTTTTGTTGGCCATTCTTGATTACGTTATCCACTGCAGGCTGCCTCTGTATCTTATTGGACCGATCTTCTGGATACTGACCTCCTGATTTACGGCTTAGGTTTGGCAACCTTTCTGTTGACGCCTCGCACATTAGACACCGGTTCGATAGAGTTTACTAACTAAAAATAACAATAATTTATTTGTTTTCGCTACTTTCGATAACCAATTTGTTTGCTTTGTTTGTTCTCATTAACCGTGTTGTCCTAAACGCTTAGAGTGAGAGACTATTTTCGGTAAGTGTGAACCCAATTCGGTGTACTGCTGTGAAGTTTAATTAGCGACCCGTTGTTTGATCTTTGCCGTCCCGTTGTGCTTCGGAAGGCAATTCACGCGCGCTCCACTATTAACTACGGTTAACGAAGTCGCATTCAACGCCCACTTCATTCGGGCATAAATTCCTTTATTGACATAATTTTCTTTAATTAGCAAACATAATAATCTACATTCATCGATATTGTTCGTCATCGTTGACAACCCGTCTTCAGAGACCGGCGTTTGTCGACTCCCGAACGAAAGTATTCTGTTAGTAATAGCTGCGAACGTAAAGCGTCTGGTACTAATTGTACCATTGATCGACCCCAATTAACCCGCGCTGTCGGTTTCCCGCCGTCTCACAAGGCAAACGCGCGAATTATAAGTATACGCGTGACGTAACAACGCCCAGGAGCGCCATCTATGCGGTGCGCTCTGAAACAGCAACTAATTCAACGCAGACACGCCAACACGTAGCCCCACAGCATACACTCCGTGCTTCGAACGCGCATACATTGCCTCTAGTCCATCGGCACACAACGTGGAGACGGACAGACCAATGGGAGATGAGCCACCGGCTGGGCAGACCTCTGCGGAGGCTCGTGGGAGGTCGGGGAGTCTAGGGCCTAGAGACGGTATGTGGGATTAAAGTCGGTTAATTGCGCGCGGAGATATAGTCGCTGAATTACGACGGTATTGACACTCTGTCATCGCCTATTGTGTCAGTCTCGTATTGTGTCAGTCTCGTATTGTGTCAGGCTTGTGTACGTTGATCGTTTAGTTGTATACGGGCGGTGATGAAGGAAGAACTCATTTCCGCAGTCAATTCCCAGCGAAAATGAAACACCAGGCATGCAGAAGGAGCCGGTGGAATTTCAGATAATTCGATTCCGTGTCCATTATATCGGCGGCTCACGGCTTCCGTCGAATCGGGAAAACTACGTCAAGGTGACTCGCGCACGTGGGCGCAACGATCCAGCGATCCCGACTACATAAGGGGTGTCCGTATAGAAGAGCTGTTGCAAAGCTCTGAGGTAGATGATACCGTGTGGAGTAGCTGTGCTTGCTGAATGACATACGACAGTTGTAAGGATTGCGACGTGTGTATAAATACACGCAGAGAGAGCAGAAAATTGCACGCATTGGAAGGAACTGACAAGAATATACATAGCTAATCTGTGGTTTACCTGGAAACGAGTTTTGATAGCCTGCGTGAGCGCTGTACCGTTTCTTGCATTTGGATACGCAGTTTGATCGGGGTATGGGATGCATACTGCAACCGATTCAACTCATCTGACTTACCTTTACACGACGTGAGTATCAGTCAGCCGTTTGCAGGGCTTTTTAATAATTTCATGCTATTTGAAATATTGTGGGCATACACTGACGGCGATCTTGTTTGACAGGTGGGGGGGGACATCGGATACTTTGAACTGATCTGTTCAAAAAGATTTGTTAACCTTTTTTGGTGTTTCTTCAAAATTTGGGGGTGAGGACAACTGTATACTGTGTCCCCCACTCTTAAAGGTGGAGGTCTTGTCCCCCTCGACCCCCGAGATCGCCGCCCGTGTGGGCATATAATAATTGATAAATTATATAATAATGGTTTTTCAACCCACGCCCACTACTCCATGCCAAACTTGCTTTTTGTGTAAATCTGACAAAGAACGTTTTGTGGTGGTGATTATTGTAGACTTACTATTCTGGAGTTGGTCTTTGCACCGAGACTGGTGTCCTGCGCCCGTGTGGTAAGTGTAACACATCACAAATGTAACTGTAATCGTAGATGCTAATTTATATAGCGGCTTTTCAAGAAAACTCTGCTCAATCTCACTATACAAGACAATCACAATCGGATACAAACTGTCTTCAGATGCTTGCGAAATAGAGGCTTAGCAAATGGTAGAAGCTCAGGTCGCAGGCCTAGGCAACTTGTTGGCAGTGGCGTCTACAAATTGAGGGGAGAGAACGATCGCCCACAGTTGCCAGCAGTGTGGAGGGGGGGGGGAATTTAACGTTACTGATCAGAACACAGTTTGAGCATTTATAGTATAGTAACTTCCTATTTCAGTTTTTAGCTTGTATAGGCCTAGGCCTACACTTTGGTATGGACCATGTCTGATGCTGAAACATATCATAAATTAATTTACAGTTCTGAGTGACTTCTGAGCCTCTTATATATTATATAAGTCGGCAGGAGTGGGTGGTTTGTTCTCCCACTGCAGGTGGGGGGGGGCTAGACGCCACTGCTTGTTGGAATTCGAATATACGCCTATGTTAAATTACTGTGAAGCCTTTCTTTACAAGGACACATTGCCTAATAATCAGACACGGCTGTTTGTGGAAATTGGCTCCAGTAACTATCTGCAGAATGGAATTCACGCTTGCTGTCATTCGTTTCAGTTTGTTTCTATAAAAAAGTCTGTAGCACTATAGCGAATATATGATCACTTCTCGCCTTAGTCAAGTTCTTATAGGGCGCTGTATAAATAGCTATATAAAATTATACATACATAATACATACATAATACATACATAATACATACATAATACATACATAATACATACATACATACATACATACATACATACAAACATACATACATACATACATACATGCATACAACGATCTCCATTGTCTGTTAGAGCTGCTGCTGTATTTTATGGCTTCTGACACCCTGCACTATAATATCTTGCATATTTAGAATCAGTTTAAACTTATTGGTTTCTTGTTTTGAATGCATAACATCTTTAAAATATCTAATGCATTGTCTCTTGCTCATCGTGAGGTCATGCGCAACTGTCCAAATCGCTTAGACAACCATGTTCATAGCGCATTTGGAGGGTTATAAAATGCGCTTTATAAAAGTTCAGACACACATAATTATAATAAGCTTATATAACATCACATAACATCGTATGTCATCGCATGACTCATCGCTGTTATCGTCATTATACCTACACATTGCGCCTATTTAAATGCACTTAAACTATCCGTGTTGCACATTGGTAGGTTGTAGGCGGCCCCAACACGAAATTACGTAATGCCACAGTGTCACTATGCGTATGGGTTGCTAGATATATGGTTACTAGTATGGTAATATTGTAACTATAACGGATTACTTAAGATTTCATAATCATATCTTTCGAATATGTTGCCAGGCCCGCCAGTCTCTCTGTGCTTGGTCGCCCAACAGGGGCGTAACTTTGGTCTAAAAAGTGGGGGTACCAATTTCTTACAAACACGAAGCATGGCGGAGACTGCGATCTCTGGGAAGGCTCGGTATTGATTGACAGTGTTTAAAAAGTGGGGGTACGGTACCCCAGTCCAAAAAATGGGTGCGGGTATACCCCTCGTATACCCCCACAAATTACGCCTATGTCGCCCATGGCTTGCATGCCCCACCTTTACAAGATGTCGTGCGGGTTACATGCCTCACCAGCATGATGGGGCTTTGTGGGATAAGAATATGTTACAAACTCTGATACGTCGCTTGACTCGCTACCACTACCTTCCTGAGGATTTTCCGACATTTGAACAGTTATGTTCAAATGCGCCGGATACCCATTTCTTTAATGCAATGTTGGCGGATAAAAGGCATGTACTGCATGACTTGCTTCCCCATCAAAAACACAGCTTACTCCCTCCCCCCAGCCCACGACCGAAACATACCACTGGCAGATAGTTTATGCGTAAAACCTTTATCATCAGATGATATATGATGTTTGAGCTTCATGTTTCAGTAAGCTATTTGTGAGACTATGTTTTATCTACATCAAAATGCGATTAGCATTTGGTCTGATAAAGGATAGTCTTACTTACTTACTTACCTGTGTTACTACTGCTCTGTAGGTGGCACCGCCTGTCAAATTTTAACTGGGGTTGTTGTTCTTGCATTGCGGCTATCGTCGGGAGTCCGTTGGGAGGGGGGGACGTAGAGTAATGCATAGCACACTGGCGTGAAGAGCAGTAGGTACCAAGATCGAACCCCGTAGGGACCCGTAAGATTTATTCAGCCTTCCACTTGCTAGGTGGCGGCGGTGGTTAAATGAATAGTAGGCCTTGATTGGCGCCGTAAGTTGGCTGCCGCATAAACAGTTATATTCGACTCCTGTTAAATTGTTATCATGTGCTTCTACTGTATACATGTATGTAAGGCGCCCTGTGTGGCTGCCGTTTCTACTGCATGTATGTTCACTCTACAGCGCAGTGTGTTTGCAAGCGCTTAATTAAAGAAAAAGGTTATTATTATTATTATTATTATTATTATTATTATTATTATTATTATTATTATTATTATTATTTTTTTTTTTTTTTTTTTTTTATCCCCGAGGTACATATAATCCCTCAGGAGTCAGATACTAAGTATGTGAAAATTATTCTCTGGAGTGACCATCTTCACCGAGACCCGGAAGTGCAAAAGTGTTGCGGAAGGCGGCTGCGCTGAAGCGCTGGATTGTCACAGCTAAGCGTTGGAAGAGGAAGCTAGCTTCTCTTGGGTCTCCTGAGACCTGGCTCAGAAGACGTCCAAGGTCGAACCCCGTAGGGACCCGTAAGATTTATTCGAACCCCGTAATAACGTTATTATTATTATTATTATTATTATTATTATTATTATTATTATTATTATTATTATTATTATTATTATTATTATTATTATTATTATTATTATTATTATTATTATTATTATTATTATTATTATTATTATTATTATTATTATTATTATATCTAGGCCTATATAGTATCCTGTTATGATAAGGTTGTGTTAAAATGAGACTCATGAAGTCTGGGATCTAGGCCTATATCCGCAAAAGTTTTTATCGAAAAGTCTTGTATCAGAACATGGGCGTCCGGAGGGAGAAGGGGCATCCCCTGGATTTTGAAAATTTTCTCGTTTTCTGTGTTCATGAATAGCTATGCAGACATTATTACCCCCGAAAAATTTAGCCCCTTAGAAAAATGTTGCCCCCCAGAAAAATTCCTGCGGACGCCCATGTAGGCTATCAGAATAGCAAATAGAGGTCAATTACTTCTACTCACATAAAACTATTTACTCTCAATCGTACTTAAGCGATCTTTGATACATGTCCAGATGTCCCGAACAGAATTTCATAACGTACTTAAAACCGGTAACGTTGAGCTATATCTTCAGAACATTATACGACTCTAATAAAAATTAAAACTATAAACAAGCACTGACAATACACTGAGCCACCGAAAGCTGATCTGGGAGATAATAATCAGGGTAATTTTCGGGAATTAACTGGAGGGGTTGAAAATGAACTGAGGTTGAACCCTTCCCAACCCCGATAATTCAATCCTAGCAGAACATTATTTATAAACACTGAACATCAAAATACAGTCCGCACAATATTTATGATGGAATGATAGTCATTGTCGATGTCGTCTGCTTGAAATTCAGAAGCTATTTGACCCGTGTATAAGTCGAACTCAGGTTCCTTTCGGTTGACCTCTTGACCTTAACTTAACGTGCTTTTTAACGTGCTTCTGAGTAGATAACCTTGAAGAGGCGCTATATAAATTCTCCATATGAATATGAACTTGTGATGTGCCAATCTGATATCGTTGGACCAGAAATGCCATGTTAAATTAAGTGCTGTTTGACTCGAAGTCCTAATCCTTGGTGGAAATGATCTCCTAGGACTTGTATATCTCCGAAGGATACAACAAATGTTGTTTGATCTCATGCCATTAATGTACATTACATTAAACCCAGAAAGTGGATCTTAGGCTCCCTTTTTGATCTACGCTGTAAGATATCACTCACCGATGTGACAGCTTGAAACTATTGCACAAGAATGTGGTCTTCAATCAAATATTAGGCTACTTGATTTGAGTTGATCCCTCAGCATTACAGTAGGGTCTACATCATACGCTTCAGATGTAGGTTCCAGAAAGTATCCGTGCCAGCATTTTTTTCATGGGCATTAGATGGGACCCATATGCGCTCTTTATAGGTCACATATGAGAATATGGGTTCTATATGAGCTCATATGGGCATGCTGCCAGGGAGTATGGGATTAGATTGTGTCAGTGTGGTCATCTTGGATTGGATTGGTGTTTTAGATGAAACCTCCTCTGATCCAGCTGAACTTTCCACCGTCCGGGAACTCGCTCCTCTCTGTGGAAGCGCTCAACGATCGTGCGAGTAACTCGAGGCGACTCGGTTCCATGACGCAGTACGTCACGCTCTACAACCGATGCTCTCGAGGATATGTGCAAGTCAAGCGGAACAGGATCGAAGCGAAGCCAGGTCTACACAGAAAGCGCGGTGAGATAACAAAGAACCATGACGGCTTATGTAACAAAAATGCTTACACAAACACACAAACACCCACACTCACACCGACACATACACCTACAAACACACACACACACACACACACCTACACACGCACACCTACACACACACACACACACACACACACCCACAGCACACACACACACACACACACACACACACACACACACACACACACACACACACACACACACACACACACACACACACACACACCCACACACAAACAAACACCCACACACACCCACACACACACACACACACACACACACACACACACACACACACACGCACCTACATACCTACTCTCACACCTACACCTACACACACACCTACAAACACACACACACACACACACACACACCTACACCTACACACACACGCACACACACACGCACACACACACACACACACACGCATACTAATCAACTCTATTCTTGCAACTTCTATAGTTCAATTTCTATAGCGCCGTTCCGGGGAAAAACTAATCAAAGGCGCCCTCTATACTTCATTGACAACAAAAGGTCATCAATTAAGCAAACAATGCTCAGATAACTGGGAGAGGCGGCGGACTGATACACACAGAGTCCAGCCAACGAATTGCCACCCAGAGTAAGTCGATACCATGCGCAGATCCGCAGTATCAATCGCTGGCCGCTTGTAACCAGAGCCGCGCATTTCAAAAGCATATGCCATTGAAGAGGATCGGTCGAGAGCCGTATATATATATATATATATATATACATATATATATACATATATATATATACATACGTGTGTGTGTGTGTGTGTAGGAGCATATACACTAATAAATATATAGGCCTATGTGCGTAGGCGTGTTTTTGTGTAGGTGTATATATATATATAGGCCTATATATATATACACACACTAATGAATATATGTGTGTGAATATGCATAGAGTATATACTGAAAACTACAAAAATTAGTGTTTATTCATGCACGCTTATATAGCCCTACGTACAACAGTAGGCTACATAGTGCAGACTACTACACGCGTTACTTCTTCTGGTCGTAGTGAAATAATCAATGTGCGTATGTAACGCGTGTAAAACCGGGGGTTTGGGGGTTCAACCCCCTAGTCTTTCTTAGGACCCCGCAGTTTTGTCTTCATTGCACACCCCAGGGGGTCGTTTCCAACCACCTCAGTTGCATTATTTGACTCTGAGTCTCTGACAAAGAGAAGAAATTTCCATGGCGTATCATGCATGCATTTTTGAATTTTCTCGACAAAGGAATTGATTTTGATTCGCGTCTGACTTGCAAAACTGCTAGCGTTGAAATGAGATGCTTTCAAATTTCGTTGACATCAGTTTGCAAAATACATCTTTTTCTACAGTTACCACACTGTGTAAAACATATAGACCTATAGGCCTACATTTAGGCCTACCTTTGTGCTTCTGATGGGTTTCTGTATTGTAAGCTTTTAAAAATGTTGCAGCTTTACCTGTTACTTACTTACTTGGCACGCGCTCGATTTGTCTGGCCATTTCTAGGCCATATTATATATGTTTCCATTCGCGGAAAGGAAAAATCTGACATGGCTATAGAACTCTATTTCTTCATTGGAAATCTAATTATGCCCGTACCACCCAAGTCCTGGATCCTATTAAGTCTGTCAAGTCGACACGAATCGATCTCATCAGTCTGTGTATTTTTCAAATATCTCTGGCGCCAAACAGTGTTTAATCTAGTCCCCCTCTTCTGAGGGGGGAAACAAGGTTTGTTGGGGGGGTGGGGGGGGAGACCAACAAGGGCGACCTTTTTTGGGAAATTTCATCCGTGTTCCAACGTCCAACGACTTTCATATGTCTTATTCTGTAATTTTATTCTTATATTACTCCTTTACTCGTCTCTGGGGGTAGCGCAACATGTATCCTGGGGGGGGAATTGCCCCCCAAAAGGTGTCTGCATTACAATATTGCTGGCCTCTGGGGGAAACATAAATCCTGGGGGGATATACCCCCCCCCAAAGGTGTCTAGATTAAACATTGGGCGCCAAATAATCTAAAAAAACTCCTACGCCACATACACACTCGCCCGCACACACCCACCTACACACACACAGACATAAGTCACAGATATGAATGGATATAATCCCGGTCTTAAAATCCACCCTTGATAACCCTCACACGCGCCCGACCTGCTTCATTAGAAATCTGCTCTTTGGTCGGCATAGCAACCGGTTGGCATGGAGATGAAGCGATGAAACGTGAGGAATAGCAAATTTGGGCGTCGGGTGGCGCCATTTTTACGACCTAGTGTCAGATTTACAACTTATTTCCTAATAATTCGGTTCTTGTGGCGATTGAAAGGAAAGTAGAAAAGCAAGAAACCAGACGTACGCGGAGCCATTAATTCCTGTTTCGTTTTATAAGGCCAAACACGGCGATTCACACGCACTTCTTGGCACCATTAACACTGATAATGGACGCGGAGGAGTTACTTTTCACACCAAGCGCGGACGAATAGCACTTGCACGACCATTTAACAACTTATTGTCATTTCATTCCTCCTCGTCACCCTCCTTTTCCTCTTAATTCCTCCATCTGATAATTTTCTTCCCCCGAGTACTGTCTACGTTTCTTTTCCATTTAATTCCTGTCTACGTCACTCTCTGGTTTCCTTCTTCACTTGGTTTACTTGGAACGCCTTATTCATGATCTTTGCGTCAAGTCTGACATGACGCAGAGGTCGTGAATAAGGTTAGCTTTTAAGTAACGTCCTAGAAATCCTCTTATTTTTTTAGTCATGATGACCGCCCCCTAAAAGCCCCTATAGGCCTATACCTGATAATTTCAATTCTTTTTCTAAACTCTTAGTCCTCCCTTAATTCTTCCTCTTTCATCTACGTAATTCCTATTCACCCTCGCTATGTGACTTGGTTATTTTCTCGCTTCTTCTTCTTCCTCTAACTGTTAGTCCTCTCGTCCTTCTCTTTCTCTCGATTTCTCCTCATCCTCAGACTATATATCTCCTAAGCTGCGTTCGCTTTCCTCAACCTCCTTCTACTTTTGATACTTTCGTTTTCTTCTTCAAAAAGTTCCCCTCTCCTCCTCCCCTCCCCTTCTTCCTCATTCTCCTCTTCCGCCTCAGTCTTCCCTTTTTCGTTTTCATGCTCCACCCATCCCTACTTCGCCTTCTCATATTTTCCTCCTCCCCGTCCATTTCTCCCTCCTCTTGTTCTCTTCGACCAGTTTTTTCCGACCTCACAACAAGAGTCTCTTTCACAGAAAGCAATTCCGATTAAAGTCTGAATTTATGACTTATTGTGCATCATCGAGAAAACATCCCGGGATCTATGGTCTGCCAACATATCAGGTGTGCAACTGGCGCCAATGACGTCGAAGGAGACGACCGAGGG
This sequence comes from Allolobophora icterica, assembly GCA_963556255.1. NCBI lineage: Eukaryota > Metazoa > Annelida > Clitellata > Crassiclitellata > Lumbricidae > Allolobophora > Allolobophora icterica. Next base: position 12,093,663 of record OY744613.1, read on the forward strand.
AGATCTCTGGCTGGGAGCAACGACGGAGGGGAGGAAGCCATCTATATAGGCTACGAGGGGAGGATGCCATCTATATAGTCTACGTCTGGGGAAATCCATCCCAATGAGGGATGGTCTCGGTCATTCGTTAAAACTTGCTAGATTAATTAATATCTTAGTACCGGTATCTTAATAGAGGTCCATTTACTTCTTGTTAGATACAAGTAAGCCTACTGTAACAAAAGTCTTTTTTCAAAAGAGTTTAGAATGTATAAGTAGGCCTAACACAATTATGCCGAGAGTTGACAGTGTAGGCCTAAACCATCGTATACAGAAGTAGCCTGTACTAACGGTGCAATATAAATTGTCGTAATTACAACTGCAACTATATTTTAACAGTTTCATCAACTTTGCTTTGTATTTTTAAGGAAATCAAAATATCTATTGTGGGTCTCTTTCCGTTATATCAATCAATCTCCCGGCAATCTTTTTCAGTTAAAATGGCTACAAGTCCGACAGTTTCGTGGCTTTGCAAATTCTAATTATTAATTTATCATTAATACATTAGATAGGTAGGCCTAACATATACGTAAGACTATAGGCCTAACAGTTTCATTGCATTGTTTTGTCTGTAGGGCTGTTACGACTGGATACCATAGCCTTCGACAGTTACCTCAAAATATACGAACCGTTCAGTCAGAGCTATATTTGCTTCGACAGAAAGGGAAAGATTATCACTAAGGTAACATTGATTAACTCTTCTGTCTATCCGTCTCCCCGTCTGTCACTTCGGATCGCCTGTGTAACTGTAATTAGTAATTCTATAGCGCCGGAGTATAATACACAAGAAATCAACCGATGGCATATCAAAACCAATTGTCGTAATCAGGCCAATATTCAAAAGATCGATCCGCTAGCTTTAGCGGCCGACTATGGTGGATAAGCAATTGAAAAAGGTAAGTCTTACATGTAAGTTGTGAACGAAATGACTTAAAGCGACTGAGCAGAATGGACAGACAGACAGACGGACAGACAGACAGACGGACGGAAAGACAGAGACTTCCAAAATCTACGTCCAGCGACCTAAAAAAATTGTTCACCAAGATTCCGAGAACAGTTCTAGCTTTAGGGGTATGACCAGAGAAGAATGCTCATATGCCAAGGCAATTGTCAAAGATATCCTGGACCTAGACGACATGGGGACAAAACGCATAATTCTGAGTATGCTACGAATACACATTTATGAAGACTAGCCTAAGGATACCATGTAGGGCCTACAAATGTACATAATATGACGACTTTCGGACTTTCAACTACACTTACATACATCTGTGTATGTATTTGTGTGTACGTTCGTGGTATAGGCCTACACGGTGTACACACGAAGCAAACACTTGTTCCAGCTGAGCCTGTACATGAGGTTGTGTTCGCCCGAGTGTCCAGCTGGCCTCTGATTCCTCTGCAGGCGTGGCTGCGGCTGCTGTAGTGTTGCCGATGCGGCGCTGCCTCGCATATTTCAGATGCTTCCGACGGCGGAATTCGTTTGCCGACGTTCGCCTGCCGCATCCCAGTAAATGCTAACAGGTGTCAAGAATGGCACATAAAATTCTACATGAAACGAGCAGAACTGGGGCGTCGGAAAATAAAACGAATTATGCGTTGAACCGTATACCGTGGGCTGTTGCTGCAGTACGAGCATATGTATGCTTAAAAATTCACTAATGCGTGGCGATGCACTGGTCCGGATCGCTTTGAAAAACAAGGCGCACTTAGACGCGTAAAGTAAGGGAAGCTGGAAATAAAACTCGCACTTGGAATATCGCCACCGTGTTCACTTGCCCTTGCACTAGAATTTGTTTTCGCACCTTCACTCTTGCAATGCCATCAGTCTGAAATAAATTCCTTTGGCACAATAACCACTTAGCATCGACAATATATATATATATATATATATATACATAAAATTATATATATATAATTATATATATACATAAAATTATATATATATATATATATGTGGTTTTGACGTTAGTGCTATAACCGGCATTATCCGCGTAGCTATCGGCAATAGCTCATGCAGTGCTCTCATAATATGAGGACTAGAAATAGGTTGCAAATAGGGCCTACTTTTTATTTAAAAAATCCTTCACTATGCATAGGCTACATACAGGCACCTATTAACCATCCTTCAATATGCCCAACATAACATTGTGGAGGACGTGTATACGATGATTTTCCCTCAAGGTAACGGATTCTCCTTAGCATTGACGACGCGCTGAAGATCACAGGAGGTCTTCCTGCGAAAGGTTAATGTTTTCGGCGGATGCGAAATTCCCGCCCGCAACGATACTCAATAAACGGGACGGACGGACACAGACAGACAACGGGACGGACGAAAAGACGGACGGCCGAGATGATTTATGGACAACGCAGAAGCAGCAGCAGCTGCCACATACTGGCCGAGTATCTGCAGCGGCAGACCGCGCCTCGGCACGTCATCTGTCGACAGCGAAAGCAACCTGTAAGACATTGTGGAGATGCCGCACATTCCGACTTCACGACAATTTCTGTGGACGGAAACTCATGCACGCATCCAAACACACGTCCGGACACACGTACACGAGTACTTTTAACAGTTCGGCTGGGTGTTGAAGGTGGCCGAGCGGCGAATGCATGGGCCTTTCACCTCGGTGACCGATGTTTTTGATTCGAGTATACAGAGGACCACCGTATGCCAAAACGATAATTGGACATAGGCCACTTCAGGTGGGCTACGAAACAACAGTGGCCATCGTCTTCTAGAAAAGCAATAATTTTCCGGCTCCCGTGACGCAAATCCGGTCATACCAAGACGCAAAAAGACGTACGGTCATTCTAAGGTTCCCCTCAGGGTTCTATTATAGTGGAATAGAAACTCGCGAAATTAATTGTATATCCGGTTGCATTCTTACCCACAGATGTCGCCTCTATTCAATTTTTACACAGGATATTAAACAGTGTTTTATTTTCCACGGTCAATTTGTTATCCCGCAAATAATTATTCGTCGAATTTTCTCCATAAATTGCATTGCAATTGTTATATTATGTAAGCAGACACGAAACTTTTTTGTCAGCCAGAGGGCTGCGCTCAAACTAATCACACGGCGTAAAGTACGGACTTTAGATTCCTGTGTAGTATAGGTCCTTGCAATGGTTTCCTCCAAACAGATATTCAGCTCAATGATCTGACGTAGACATACGCTACCTGCGAACCTAATCCAGGCCACACAGGCGAGTTGGAGGTCAGGTCAAGTCAATCAAGAGTTGAAAGTGAGAGATGAAAAGTTGGTGGGTAGGTGTATAGAAGGGTCGGGGATTTTGTTGACCTGATCTGGGAGGCCAAAGATAATAAATTCTGTTTTGGCGGGGTTGAGGCACAGGAGGTTGGAGGACAAGTTGACTGGAACCAGAGTAGAGCAGTGCCAGAGATGCCAAACCAAGATGACAGCCGACGGAGAAGTAGGTCGTGATCGATGGTGTCGAAAGCGGCAGAGATGTCGGCGAGACAGAGACATCAGACTTGTTGGTGACTTAGGCCTACAGCAGAGACCAGTTTATTGTACACAGAGACAAGCAGAGTTTTTGTGGAGTGGTGCTTAGTGAAACCAGATTTGTGGCGGTTGAGGAGAAAGGTAGAAGAAAGGTAGGCCTAGTAGTTCAGCCGGGCAAGGACAATGCGTTCAGCTAGTTTAAGGAAAAGGAAAGATTGGAGATTGATGCATTTATTTGAGTCAAAACTACAATTAGGCCTATATGTAGTTACGCACGCAAACTCTGCGACAAAGTGGCCTATGCGACCATTAGGGGGCTATATCATAGTAACATAGTTGATCTTGGACAAAGTACATGTACGCTACGAATGTGCGGGGTTGTTGGCGATATATAGTAGATTAACCACCGTGTTAACGGTATCATAAGGGAGATGTGTGGACACTATAGTTGACAAGCCTCTTCATACACTACTGTGCATGGTCCCCATGGGTCAAAGGACACACACACGCACGCACGCACGCACGCACGCACGCACTCTCTCTCTCTCTCTCTCTCTCTCTCTCTCTCTCTCTCTCTCTCTCTCTCTCTCTCTCTCTCTCTCCAGGGACGTCATTTGGGGGGGGGCAAGGGGGGCATTTGCCCCCCTCTGATTTTTGAAAAAAATTTAAAAAGCTGGAACAAGAAAAGGAGAAGAAGAAAGGGGTAAAAAAAGAAAAAAAATGCTACTCAAATTCATGGAATTATTATATGCTATTACCTCTTTTTTGACGTCCTTGCCCCCCTGAAAAAAGCTGAAATGACGTCCCTGTCTCTCTCTCTCTCTCTCTCTCTCTCTCTCTCTCTCTCTCTCTCTCTCTCTCTCTCTCTCTCTCTCTCTCTCTCTCTCTCCTCTCTCTCTCTCGTGCTCAGTCGCTTAAGTCATTTCTGTGGGTGAGGCGCAAATACGACCGCAGGATAAGTCTGTGACGGTGATGAATATTAGTACACTAGGCCCTACCATTCGCTACGGGAAGAACAAATGTAAATTAATGTAGGTAGGGAAGGTCGACGTTAAAGCCACACCCTGTCAGCATGGGCGGCGATCCCGGGGGTCGAGGGGACAAGACCCCCGCTCTTAAAGATGGGGGGCGTGGTGGCTCAGTGGTAAGTTCGGCGCCTTGTGACCGGAGGGTTGCAGGTTCGAATCCCACTCTAGCCGCTGCGTACGGACCTTGGGCAAGTCCTTCACTCGCAATTGCTCGTGGCGCTTCGGCGTGAAAATTCCGGCACAGTATACCAATGCTGTAGTCGGGAGCGCCTCTGAGTAGTAGTTGACTTCGAGAGGCGCTATAGAAATATCCGGAATAATAATAATAACACACCATACATCCCCACATTTTGAAGAAACACCAAAAAACAGTTTTTCTCGCGAAAAAAATTTTGACTTTTTTTTACCAGATCAGTTCAACACTTTTTGACCAGATCAGTTCTAAAGTGTCCCCCCCACCTCTCAAACAAGATCACCGCCACAGTTAGTCAGCATTTCCATAGGTATTAGATGAGATCCATGTGTGCTCTATACGGGTCCCATAATTATGAGCTCCATGTGGGCAATTTGACAGGACAAGGTGTCTTTAAATTGTGGAAATTTTTCAACGGACCGTCTCTAGACAGTGGCGGTTCTCGAGTTTTTGGGCTGGGGGGGGCGCTAAAGTAAGTTATTCTAATGAGAATTAAGCATTAGGAGATTAGGCCCTGTTACCAACAAATATGTAGGCAATGTATGGCTCATTAAAACTGGGGCAGGGGGCTAAAATGTGTATAGTGGCTAAGAAAAACGAGGGGCTAACTTTCCGGATAGGGGACCACAGCCCCTATCCCCCATCCCCCGGTAATACCAGCACTGTCTCTAGGATAACCTACTCATTCTCTTGTCAGGAATACAGGTCTTGTACTATGCTGGACATTGTATTTGAATCGTATAGTTGAACTGTGTGCTGTTATTTCAGCATTCGGGCAATGGAATCTTGTGCGTTTTTCGTGAACTCATGTCACCGGATTACTTCACTGAGCTGCAGTCAGCCGCAAATTCGTCATGGTTCATTGGCTTTCGCAACAACGGATCGCCGATCAACGGACCACGACGCCACCTGGCGTTGAAAGACGGCAGCCGAAAGTCTAGAAAATGCGATCAGTTCATCAAGAACAAGATTGAGTTCGGGCGAACGAAAAGAAAACAGACGCAATCTTCCCAACAGCCACGGCCCAAAGTCACCGTCCGTAACTGGAGCAAACTTTCTGAACCGGATTCGAAGGCTGGTCCTTTTGTTAGTTACGACGAAACGCTGATTGGCTGGCTTAAGTCACTTTCCAAACGCCGTCGACGCTTTTAAGCAGCTTATAAACATAATTATAATCACCGAATACGGTTGTTTATTTTGGGAAATCATTTTGGCAAAGTGGTTTTTACTGGCCAACGTGATAATGCCTAATGGCAACAAATCCGCCGTGCTTATTTGACCTAACTTAGGGGCCTACCTAACAGAGCTATAGACGTTTTAGCCTAAGGCAGGGTTGCCAGAGGAACACCACGGTCCTTGGGGTAAAGCCCCTTAACTCGGCAGGCTGCACGCTACCATTCTGCCAGACGTCAACCCGATACAAACTACTCATAGGGTTGGTCAAAAATTACGGCAAAATGAAATAACATCGAGAATTTTCGTCTGGCAGTCACTAAACACGAACTTCGTTTAGTAAATAGGAATTTGTAAATTCCGGTAGACTAGTTTATTTCTTACACGCGACAACGGGAAAGTCCTTTAAACCTGGACCCGACGCTGTAGCGTCCAACTCCAGCGGCCACCCCACAAACTATTGAGGTCTTTCAGATTTGTCTCTGTACAGTTTTTCATTAAGCAAACGATTTATCAAAAATGTTTTAACAACGGCTTTTAGGACACTGTTATACCCGATATAGTCGCTCGCATTTGTACTTACTACCTAGCAATCTTCACTTAACTTGAATTGTTAACTTTAGCTGCTACAAGACGCACATTGCTGTCTGAAATGTAAATAGAAGCTTGACAAACTGAAGAAACCATTTTACACGAAGTTCTGCTAGTTTAACAACGACGCCATTTTCGGCTGACTTACAAAACGCGATGGTAGCGCCATCTGACGATTGCTGTCAAAACGTAATCATGCGCTGGTTCCCTTTACGCGCTGAACAAATGCTTTGTTTACGTTACATTAGCGTTAGTAATGTTAGATCACGACATGCTTTACTTTTCGTTTTTAATTTAACAGTTTAACACTTCTGCACAAACTTCCAGCTTTTCTGTGTTACTAAATCAGATGTACGTGCATCTTAACTTTGTGCACATTCTGGGTAAAATAAAATCATTTCACTTTGGTTTTGGTGTATTTAATCTTTCTGTTAAATTTTTACCTAATGGTAATCGCAATATTCGCAGCATGGTGGTTATAAAAACTTCCTACAACAACCAACAATGATGAAGCACATAACCACAGCAACAGTTTTACACACAAAAACTTTACATCTTTTTCTTTTTTAAAATGCATATAATCAGAAACAGTGCTAATACAAAAGGTAAATATATTCCATTTTGGTAATGTAATAACTGTAAATGGCATAGAAAGACATGCAAAGCATACATTTAAAAATGGAACTGTTGTTTGCTACTACACACAACTGGAAAACACATTTGATATAAAAACAAGCATCGAACAAAATTGAAAGCTAAATAATTGTTACCTCAAATGTCACAGTTAAACGAAATGCCAGATAAAAACATACAACAATATCACAAGCACGTTGGCCAATTAGGTCAGGTCACAAGGTCACACAATCTGCACACAAACTCAATTGTTCACCCACTGGCGGCGACCTTGTTTGACAGGTGGGGGGGGGGGACACTTTTGAACTGATCTGGTGAAGAAAAAGTTTTGAACTGATCTGCTGAAAAAGGTCAAAAAACTTTTTGCAAAAAAGTAGTTTCACTTTTTTGGGGTTTCTTCAAAATTGGCTACTGGGGTTAAATGTATGGAGTGTCCCCCACTATTAAAGGTGGGGTCTTGTTCCCCTCGACCCCCCTAGATCGCCGCCCATGTGTTCACCTGTTTCTCTTTAAAGGCCAACTAATGGCAGCTGAACGTCCGTCAAAGAAAACGTTAACAGATCGTACAGAATTATTAAACCAGATCAACAGGCGACTAAATGTGATAAACTACGGCAACTAAATGTGACTAAACCCGAGTTGCAGTGATGTAAAATGGTGCAAAAGAAAAGCAGCATAAGAAATACAAATATGTGTATTGGCTACAGCCAGCCGAGATCATTAAGTCACAAGATGATAAGCAAAAGCCAAAAATATGTCCTCTATCGGTTAAGACATGCTCATCATATCAACGATCTCAGCTGGCAAACAACCCTGAAATCTGACTGAAAACTATCGGTATCTAAGCAACTAGTCAGCTTAACTGATTACACGACCTCAAGAATTTATTTAATCAGAAATTAGTTATCAACATCATAAGAGGCCACACACTTCTATCAACACTTCCCCGGGCAGCCACATTCGTTGGGCCCAGAGCTGGCTTACTCTGAGCCACTGGCTGTCAGCTATGAACCAAATAAGGCCCAGCTAACATGCCTGTCAAAGTATGGCGTACTGTTGACCACTATACTGTGCAGCGTGCCTGTAGGAGTCGATGAAGCATACCAACAAACTACGCAGTCATCAAGGGGAGCTATCGATGGACGACCTTGAATCAAGGTTTCTCCTGTGTACATACCCTGGTAATGGAGAAGTGTTTGGAATATCGCTAGGCAAAGGCGTGCCTGGCACAGGCCGCGGTGTTGTGTCCGACGATCGGACTACTGTAACGCCATGCTCCTGCACACGCAAAGGCACACTTGAACCCATGTTGAGCAGCCACGCTACCACTATGAAGAGGAGAATGCCGAGGATCTGAAATCCGGCCAGAGTGTAGAAGTAAAAATCAAGGTGACAATTGGTCTTTCCAGGATTAAACGGCGACCTGTCGCAGTTGATGTTACCATAATCAAAGTTCTGAAACCAGACTCCCTCAAATATTGCGATCGTTGCGGATCCAAGCAGCGAGCCGATCCCCTGGCAGAACCAGTAGAGACCCATGATGATCCCTTTCATAGACGGAGGCGCGGCAATGAACGCCAGCTCCAATCCTATATATACAAAAATATCGGGAATTTTTAGTGATATACAAACAGTAATGCCATCATTTCAGATCATTAACTTTCTTAGGTCGCAGGTCATTCCATAACAAAGTTTTTAAACCAGTGTTTCAACAACAAATAATTATCGTTGATCACTTTTATACCACTCACAAAATTTCTTTGTTTTAATACAATCTCAAATTCATATTGAAATGGCCATTTGACTGAAAACATTCAGTAAAACTACATACTGAGTATTTAGTGAAAGTAATGTCACATAATTTCGTTAAAATCTGTACAAATGCCTGTACATCTGTACAGGTAATTTCTGTTAAAATCTGTAGAAATTGCCTGTTTTTTGTTTGATTTGCTTACATGTTCAGTTCGGATACCAAATAGAATATTGATTGATTGATTGATTGATTGATTGAAATGCTTCCTAGGGATGCTTTAAAACCTCCATGAAAGTCAAATAGGTAATCCACAAAACCTCACAAACGAGCATAAGACATTTAGCACTTTGAAAGGACCACAAAAGGTTTTACATCAAGATCTCATTGCACAACACTTCAAGACAAAGCATCACAGACCAAAACACAAAGAAATAACTGAACTCAACTATGACACCAGTAGGTCACGTTTAGCAGAATAAAATACTCGAAATACTAAACAGGAAACAGACCACGCAACCTAACAGAATAGGTAACATAATGTTAGCTATGAGATGCAAAAAAATTCTTTGTTTAGATAACGGTCTGTCGAAAACATTACCTGCAGTGCTGGTAAAGATCTCACTGATACCAACAAATGCATACTGCGGTATCTGCCAAAGGATTGACATTTCTGATGCATGGTATGTTGTACAACCTACAGGAAAAAATTAAATTTAATCCACAAGTGCAGTCAACAGAAACCAAATATATATATATATATATATATATATATATATATATATATATATATACATATATATATACACACACATACCGGGTATACATAAAATTTTAGATGGTCTGTCAAATATATATATAAAGTTTTAGATGATCTGTCAAAGATATATATATATATTATAAATATATAAAGTTTTAGATGATCTGTCATATATATATATATACATATATATATGTCTAAAAGTTTTACATGATAATTGTGTCAAACAGTTGGTGCCTCTGTATCTTCTCTTAACCAGGCACATTTTACCAGCACTTGACGATTATGCTCTCGCTGGGCTGGGAGCACCCCTGAGCAGACATCTTCAAGAGCTGCTACATATAAGTGCTATGAATGAGTGAATGAGTGGTGAGCTATACATTTTAATAAATTTTTAATCGGCTCTCAGAAAGTAGAAAAATCAAACCACGAAGAATTATCTGTAGCTCCGTACAGGTTTTCTATTCTATTCATTTAATCGATGACTGCAGATAACAACAGGAAACTTCATTATCTTTCCCCAGGATAATTGTTAAATTGTTGACAAGGTAAGCTGAGTTATTGTAAGCAGAACAGCACAGATGTTTCAATGCAACACAGCAATGCCTGTGACATCCAGACATGAAGGAAAACAGGTGAGAACAGTGGCAACACTAAAGAGGATGATGGACCATGTTTTTATACGGTGGACAATTTGTTGCTATGGCGGACCATGTGTTGCTATGATGGATCATGTGTTGCTATGGTGGACCATGTGTTGCTATGATGGATCATGTGTTGCTATGGTGGACCATGTGTTGCTATGATGGATCATGTGTTGCTATGGTGGACCATGTGTTGCTATGGTGGACCATGTGTTGCTATGATGGATCATGTGTTGCTATGGTGGACCATGTGTTGCTATGATGGATCATGTGTTGCTATGGTGGACCATGTGTTGCTATGATGGATCATGTGTTGCTATGGTGGACCATGTGTTGCTATGATGGATCATGTGTTGCTATGATGGATCATGTGTTGCTATGGTGGACCATGTGTTGCTATGGTGGACCATGTGTTGCAATGATGGACCATGCTACTGCTACTGGATTCAAGAACCTCACCTATCACTTGGTCATGTAATTGTGGTGTATCGCGCTTTCCCCAGATGGTCCACATACGGAAGTATTCCACTACACCTGCCACACCCATTGCAGCAACTGCAAAGAGCATCCCAATCAGGATGCGTAACCGTAGTGATGGGCTGTAACCGGCTCGATCCAGCCTCGGATAAATTACACGATCAAGAAGTGGAAGAAGAAGCAGGACAAAAATTACGTCAAACATCATGAGCCAACTTGCAGGAATCTGAAGCAAAAAACCAGAATATACAATTTACTTTGTCAATTCTTTTCTCAACACTTTAACGACGGGTGTGTACTAAAAGCGACTGGGAAACCAATGCAGCTCGTCGTTAAGTGCTCATCATTAAAGTGTCAAATCCGTGTTTAAGATATCACAACATGCTGCTACAGATATGTGTCATGTTCACAAGATTACGTAATTGATGAACAACGAGCAGATTCATTCATTCGTTCATTCATTCTGAAAATTTATATAGCGCTCCTTCAAGATACCTACTCAGGTGCGCTCCCAGCTCAGCCACGGCTAAAAAAGAAAGACTTGAGCGATTTATGAAATGCAGGCAAATTATTCAGAGGTAGTAATCGCAGTTCCAGCGGGAGCCCATTCCAAGTGGAGGGACCCACAATTGAGAAAGCCCGGCGCTGCTCAATAGAAGAACGAGTACGCGGGACCAAGAGCTCCCCTCTGGCCGAGGAGCGTAGTGCCCGACGCGCTACGACGTCGGACATCATCTTCTGATATGAAGAACCACGTTTTGGTAAGATGGACCACGTTGTAGTACGAGGGATCTTGTTTTTGTATGATGGACCATGTGTTGCTATGATGGACATGTGTTGCTATGGTGGATCATGTTTTCATATGATGGACCATGTTTTGATATGTTGGACCATGTGTTGCTATGATGGATCATGTGTTGCTATGGTGGACAATGTGTTGCTATGATTGATCATGTGTTGCTATGGTTGATCATGTGTTGCTATGATGGACCATGTGTTGCTATGGTGGACCATGTGTTGCTATGATGGACCATGTTTTGGTATCACTGACCATAAAATGGACCATTTGTTGGTAAATAGCTAATCTCAGATACTTATTGCCTAAAGTTGTAAATTCCTATTTAATTTAACTTTAAGACCAACCCTGAAATCGCTGGTGTCTGGTTGGGTCTTATTAGTCCCGTTGGACTTGAAATCAAGCCTCATGTGAAGCCCCTGAACCATGAACGTTGTCTGCATCTATTCAAGACAAAAAAGTGCCTGTTATAAATATACATCTGAGCAGGAAATGCGAACAGAAGAAGGGTGAATGGATGGATGGATGATGGATGGCATAATCGAGGCAACAATGCACTAGTGAATAGGTGGATGATTTGGCGGATGGACAGATGGATGGGATGGTGATGAAAGGAAGGATGCACGGATTGCTGGATGGATCACTGGATGGATAGATGAACTGAGGGATACAAGGATCACAGGATGGATAGATGAACTGAGGGATACAAGGATCACTGGATGGATAGATGAATTGAGGGATACAAGGATCACTGGATGAATAAATAGAAAGCTAGATAAACTGTGGACATATGCAAGAAAGTTAACTTGACATGATATGCAAATCAACAACGGATCAACACAGAATAAGGATGAATGAATAAAGGGTGAAAATAAATTAGCCAATATAACAAAAATCTGTACAACGAAGTGAAGAAAGAAAAAAACTAGGTAAACCTGCCTGATAGTAGATTGTCCAGTAGGGTATAATTGCAACAAAAACGAGCAGAACTCGACCCAAGGCCTTGATGTTGTTAACGTCGCTTTCCGTGAACTTCCCTCCGTATCTTCTCTTGGCATAATCGAGGCAACAAGGCACTTGTTCGTTTTGCGAAATTTCGCTAAATGTAAAAAAAATCAAACATCCCAGGATTCTCGCACTATGCATACAATGCAGGCAAGCACAACAAAGTTAAGCAACTATCCATGGAATAGTATGCTTCATCGGCTAAACCTTCCACGCTTTATGGGTCAGTACAGGAGTGGTTCCCATGGACAAGGTAGAAGAGCCAACCAAGCAATGATCTGCCACCCCAAAGGGAAAAGGAGTAGGGGAAGACCACAGAAGAAGTAGCTGGAGACCATAAGAGATGACTCGAGGTGTTTGGGACGTCCTAGGACAAGGTCGGAATACTGGCGACGGACAGAGATGAATGGAGAAGCTGCTTCATCCGAAGTGCAGACCTGCATGTCAAGGACTAAGTATTAAGTATGTATAGGAGTACAAAAACAAGTTTGGAGGTTAAAATAGTATTCCTGTTGCTAGATTAAATGTTATCATGTTTTGCACCCAGCTGAAAGCTCTTTGAACCTTGGAATCACGCTTTCCATAGGTTTCTGTAGAGGGAAGAAACAAGAGTATTATAACTGTAACTGCACTTTGTCAATAGCACCTAATTTTTAATAGCACTTTCAACATAAGCCAATTTCTGGCAAGGTTACTTCTGCCTTTCTATTTTACACCATTCAAGTATACATAGTTTGGACTTCACTTGGACTTCATGATCACACCTTAAAATTAATTAATTATTAATTAATTAATTAATTAATTAAAAGCAGTACCAGTATTGTATTGTACCTGAACATTTATAATGCACCTCTCAAAATTTGGCAGAGGTGGGCAAACTACGACCTGCAGGCCAGATCCGACCTGAAAACACTTTTTATCTGGCCCACATAATTTTGCAGAAAATTTAAAAAATCACACAATTCAGACTGTCAGAAGTTTTCCTCTTTTAACTCACGTGGCACTGCTTTCTTACTTACTATTCTGGTCTCGTCTTTCATAATAACTCTACGTATTAACCCTGCCAAAGTATATTTAATTTTAAATAAGTAAATTTTTTCAAAGTTAGTTGTTAAAAGTTTAAAAAATTTTACCCAGCCCTCCGAATTTTGTTGGCATTTAATGTGGCCTAATTTGCAGAGTTTGCCCCACCCCATGCAGCTGGGTATTTACCTGGACTTATTGGACCTTCTGACTTTGTTTATGTCTGCCTGGCTGACTCCTTTGGATCTTGACCTGGAACCGATTTCCCCCCGCCTATCGATTTTGATTTGACTAAGTGCCTGTGAATAAGCTGGTTCCCACAATATCGCTTTTTTTGGCGCTGTAGAAACCTCGAGATTACGACGATGTCTTGCAGAATGAATAAACTTAACTTATGAATGCTTTCACCAGGTTTAGACTTCGACCTGAAATTACCATATCAAGAGCTAATTCACACAGCTTTGTCTTGCACCTCAGTGACTGAATCCAACTTTACACCTAGCTATAAAAATGAATTACTTCCGTCCTTTAGTCCATATGTATCACACCAGAAACATCAAACTATATATATATATATTGACATATATATATATATACATAGATATAGGGGCCGTCCATATATTACGTACGCAAAGAGGGGGGGAGGGGGGGTCAGATTTTGGCGATTTTGCGTACGGGTGCGTACGGGGGGGAGGTGGCCGAAATGTGTACGTACGCAAAATAAATTTCGAATTATGACGTCCACATTAGCCTATTTATAACTCTGTATTGTCCTATAGTCGTCCGATGGCATTTTATTACATGATATAAAAGCCATGTGAAGTTATTCTGTGCTGTGAACGAGACACCTATAATTTGTCTATATTGGCCCTCACTCATCCTTCAATCTGGCCTAAAGTGCAGAGAGACACTTTCTGTGGCTGGTCTTCTCGTGGGGGGGGGGGGGGTGTGCGTCAAGCGTACGTACGCAGGGGGGGGGGGTGCGGAAGAAAGTACGCTTGCGTACAGGGGAGGGGGTCCAATTTTCCCGAATTTTTGCGTACGTAATATATGGACGGCCCCATATACATATATATACACACGCACATATATACATATATTTATATATACATATACATAGATATATACATATACACACACACATGCACACACACACACACACATATATATATATATATATATACATATATATATATATATATATATATATATATATATATATATATATATATATAGGAGAGACATTGCAACAAGTTTTCCTTTAGCCATTATGGGGTTGATGTCTAACCAATACAATTAAAAAATACTTTTACGTTTTTTAATACCTGGTTAGTATTTCGATATCGCGTCTTCGGTTTCTCTGGTAGGACACCTGTATGGCATTCTTACAGATGCAGAAGATGTCAGTCAAGATGCTGCCATGTACCTCGGTTTTCTTGACATAAAATCTGGAGCCTGCAGAACAATTCACAAAAACTGGACTAACAAAGAGCTCACTGTCAATTACAAACAATATACCTTAATTAGTTGGCTTTGTATCTCAGCATTTACACAGCAACTTTTATGAATGTCGATGATGGTGTACATGCATATATATAGATATACATATAAAATTATATATGTATATATATTAGGGTGGTCCAAAATCACATGTAAAAAAATTTTGTTTTCAAATTCATGAGGCATGTTGATGCATTACTTCATTTTGATCTAAAAAGAACCTGTGTGAAATTTTCTGTGAGAAATGTAATATTTAGGGGTCGCTCACGAGCATCGAAATTTTACATGAGAATGGTCCGCGGTAAGCTATGCTTTTTTGGCTGCTTGTCTTACCATAATTTAAATTGGTATTCTGCTCCACCCCCGCTGGAGATTGAAACTTGTTAAATTTCACCACTACTTCCAGTAGCCCTATGTAATAGTAGAGACAGTGAACACCTTTTTTAGGTCATTGACCGATACATATTAATTTTTCTGGATTTAGTAAATTTACCACAGTCATTTGAAAAATCATTTTGTCAGCATACGGAACATCCATTCTTACAGGAATTCAGGTATGTTACCTTTATGATGGAGGCTCAGAGATCAAAGATTGAATTGATTCAGTCATCTACATCGGATACATCCTCTTCAGAAATGGACTCTGACTCGTCAGAACATGGCTCTACTCAACGACGCTCGAAGCGATCATCTCCTATTGTCTCAAAAGGACTGAAACTGACTACAGAGCTGGTATCGGCGCTGGACCGTAGCAACATTTCTGATAGGCGTGCGGTTCACATCTTGAATGTCAATGCAACAGCGTCTGGCCAAAGGTCTATTACCCGAAGCTCACTTCGGCGTGCCAGAATTGACAGACGAATCATTACAGCGGTCAATCTGAGGGATTCCTTCATCCGCGATGTCAAGGAGAAAGATGCTTCTTTAGTTCTACACTGGGATGGCAAGTTGCTACCTGACCTTACAGGAAAGGGAGAGGGCACGAAGGTTGACCGTTTGTCAATATTGGTTTCAAGCCCAGATATCGAATTCGAGAAACTCCTTGCTGTACCAAAGCTGCCATCAGCTACTTGAGCTGCCATGGCCAATGCCGCTGTCCAGATCATTCGAGAATAGACCTTGTGGAGAAGCATGTTGAAGCTTTTTTGTTTGACACTACTGCTTCCGACACTGGGATCCATTCCGGATGTTGCCACCTGATCGAGGTAGAATTGGGACGACCTCTGTTGCATTTAGCGTGTAGAAAACACGTAATGGAACTTATTTTGGCTACAGTCTTCAAAGCGGTGATGGCTGCATCTTCTGGACCAGATATCCAGCTATTCAAACGTTTTCGTGAACAGTGGTCTCTCATAAAAAAAGACGGCTTCCATGCATTCCAGGATTTAAGAATAAATGATTACAAGGAGTGGCGAGACGCTACCATCGTGACCATGAAGACTTGCCTGGAGAACAAGAGTACACGCGACGATTATGCAGAACTGTGTCAACTGTCTCTGTATTTCTGACAGGGGATCTTCACGCTCCAATCAGAAAGCCTGGAGAATTCCACCATGCACTATGTATGGCCAAGGCCATCTATGTACTCAAACTCCTGATGTTTCGTGAACACATGAAGGTAACCAAGATTGAGGAAGCTGCAGTCTCCGTGAAGTAGCTCTTTTCGTTGTCCTGATCTACTCCAGAACCTGGGTGGAGGCTTCACGAGCTTGTGATACCGCTGGGAATGACTGGACTCTCCTGATCGACCTAATTCGCTACAATGCAGTAAACGAGAAGATCACCAAGGCGGCCTTTACTACTACTGGTATTTAGGAAGCGACCTTGTTGGCTTCTCACTTTTCTCTGAGAAACTGTCAACGGACGAGAAACGAGAGATTGTGATGCAAATGAAGAAGAAGAAGATGGTTCGCAAGAGGTGGGTTCCGAAAGAGAAACATGGAGAGGAAATAACAACGAGCCTGAGCGATCTTTCTTCTTCTGCATCTCTGAAGATTCTGAAATCTCTCCGTATCAATGAGACGTTCTTGGATCTTCCTCCTGAGCAGTGGGAACATGATGCTGGCTTTGAAGAGGGTAGGAGGATGACTGAAAAACTTAAAGTCGCGAATGATGGGGCAGAGAGAGGAGTTGCCATGATCAGCACCTTCAACGACTCACTGACGATGGATGAAGAGACAAAGCAAGCGTTACTCCAGACGGTGGAGCATCACCGTCGTCTTCACCCTCTTAAATGAGACTTTCTGAACAGTGTGACATTGTGACATTCCGACAGCGTTCATATGGTTATTCGATACTAGACGCTGCACAGTCAATTATTAGACACTAATTTCAGCTGCCCTGTATACTCTTCACAATAAAATGGCAAACTGTTAGATTGCAGGCTCATTGCTCGTTGACTGGCCGCCTCGGCCTGCCAATCGCAGTATTTACACTGTAGTAGGTATACCAAAACTTTGACAGCATTGAGCGACCTGTAAATGTAGTCAAATCTTTTAAATATTTTGCACTGTGGGTTTCTTGGACCAGATGTACAAAATAAACAACATGCCTCTGAAATATTTCAATGTTCATGAATTTGGACCACCCTAATATATATAATATGAATGCAGATGCATATATTCTAACAAAAGACACTGTATGAGTGCAGATATATATCAGATATTAAACAGGATAGTTATTAGTCATACAACAAAACCACAATACAAACAAAGGATAAATAGAGACCACATGCCCCTGTTGTAACTATGTATATATATATTATGAAATAAGTATATAATTTAGGCCTATATACAATACTTTTATTTATATATAGACACAATAATTTTATTATATATATAATAAAAGTGTTGTATATTAATTATATATTTATTTCATAATATTTATACATGTACATACAGAGGCATCTGGGTTATACATATGTATGTATGTATGTATATATATGTATGTATCTATACATATAATATCCATATAGTGTCCGTCTGTCGGGGACGCTACGTCACAAACGGGTTCTGTTCTATTGTGAAAGATAAACCGTTTGTCTTGACGACGGCGATAACCAACGATACATATAGGCCTATAATATGACGTCATTATATGACGGGTAAATACACTAGTATATATATATATATATATATATATATATATATATATATATAATATGATGGTAACTGGACTGTGGTATGTAAATGATCCGACCATTCACCAGACGCTAACAGTAATCTGAGAACTTCTATACAATCACTGTAATAATGTTCAAGATGGTAGCCCTAAGCAAAATTGGCACCCAAGCCAAATTACCAGAAGCACCAAGTCGAAAGTAAGGATGGGATAATCCGGAAAGACATGGAACCGCATTTACATGTTAATCTTTATTCACCAATCAAGGTAGCAAATACAAATAGAAAGAAATGAATAGGAAACAGAGACAGAATTTACATCTACTAATTGTCATCTCAAGGTGACTTTGCCATCGCTCGTTCAGTCAGAAAGTTTGGAAATCGAGCGTTTGCATTAGCCGGACCGACTGAATGGAACAGTCTTCTGGACTTTATTCACACATCCTCGTCACCTTCGATCTTTAAATCTAACCTTAAAACCTACCTGTTTAAGGTGTACTATGACTAGTGTTTTTTCTGTTACGCGCTTTCGTGCAAGATGTCTTTTGTTTAGGCGCGTTATAAATGCCAGATTATTATTATTATTATTATTATTATTATGTTGACAGTCCCACCTGTGAACGACAAAAAAGATTCAAACAGCATTTCCCAGAAAACAAGTTCAGACAGAGATAAAGCTCAATTATGCAATACAAGGTAGCAGTGGCGTTTAACCCTCCCCCACCTGGAATGGGAGAATAAACCCCCCACTCTGGCCGACTTTTATATAAGAGGCTGAGAAGTCACACAGGACTGTAAATTAATTTATTATGTACATCAGCATCATGCATGCATGGTCCATAACAAAAGTTACTACAGGCTAAAACACTGAAAAAATAAGTTATTATATACTATAAATGTTCATTTAAACTGTATTCTGATCAGTAACGTTAAACCCCCCACTTCTGGCGACAGCGGGAGATTGTTCTCCCACCCCCACTGATAGACAATCACCTGAAATGAAGACGATTAGAGCAATTAGAAGGGTCAGGGCTGGCACGAGATAACCGTAGAAGTAACTGAGCTCCTGCTGGACGTAACCCATGACGCCAAACGCAATGAGAGATCCGATGTTGATGAACCAGTAGAGCCAAGTGAAGTAGAACCTCGTGGCTACTGGACCCTCGTGCTCCACCTAAACAGGATCCACACAGTCCAGTCAATGCTTTGCAATCCTTTCTGTATTATTATTATTGTTGTCATATTATTATTATTATTATTATTATGGGGAGGGGATAGATGAATGCAATCTGGCCTGAAAAGCATTACATCTTGAAAACTTGTGGTTCAATACCCGTAAGCCCCCTGTAGGTCGACTCAGCCTTACACTCCACATGGGGCAGCAGTAAAATGAGCGGGCGCCTTACAGGCTGTCAAGACATGTGCTAATTAAGATCTTGATAATTGTACCGTCGTGTTTCAATTGCTTCAATGTAACTTACTGCAGTTCGTCAATGAGCTGGTCAATAAACATGAATATATTGTATTATCATCACCACCACCATCACCTGGCTTCAGGTTTCGCTGATCTATTAGAGTTTTCGACTTTGCGTTTACCAATGGATTATGAGTCTTGATTGCAATTTCAGTCTAGGTGATCATTGATTGAATTCTTGGGCATTACGATAATGACACTATAGAAGTATCAATGGACGGGGCTGATAAATTGTGAATGAAGGACTTGTCAAGATCCCTACAGAGTAACCGTCTCAGAGGAAGCTCGAACCTGTACTCTCCACGTTACGAGGCAAACACTGTAATCAATCAGCTGCTGTGTCCTATGTCCAGCTGCTGTGTCCTATGTCCAGCTGCTGTATCCTATGCCCAGCTGCTGTGACCTATGTCCAGCGCCCTTGTAGCGGCATGGTCGCGTTACGGCGCTCTAGAAATTGTCCGTGTTATTATTATGTGTAGTACTGTTTGAGTGGCCTACTGAAGGACATACATGGCAACATAGTTCGAGAATTCGTGACTTTCAGTTTTAAAATTCGTCAAAATTCGCGAATTTTTGGTCTTTTTTAAAATTCGTAAAAATTCGTAAAAATTCCTTGAGCCTTTTTTTTACATTGACAGTGGGTTTTTGCAAAAAAGCATAAGCAACAACAACAAATTTGATGACGTCATGATTTGTTATGTTAAGCTTCTGCTCAGAATTTAGTGTAAAATTCAATATAAAAGTTTATTACGTAACGAGTTAATTTAGTCAAAATCTAATTTTTAAACATTGAAAGAATATGGACCGGAGTGGAAGTATGTAGTAATTTTGGAGAAGAAGGAAAGGGTATTCCAAAAATACAGTGTTGTTTTTGTGACAAGGAATTTGTTGGTTGTTCTGCCGGAATTTGGGAGCATTTGCATGGCGAAAACACAGAAACCAAAGTCCAGTGGGCTGTTCCTGACTCAGAATCTGAGGACGATGTAGTACAAGACATAGCTCGATGAACATTGCCAGCCCTTTTTAACAATGTTTGGTTGCAAGCTGTGCTAA
The DNA here is from genome assembly GCA_963556255.1 of Allolobophora icterica. Lineage (NCBI taxonomy): Eukaryota > Metazoa > Annelida > Clitellata > Crassiclitellata > Lumbricidae > Allolobophora > Allolobophora icterica. The sequence goes on from OY744613.1 coordinate 12,114,391, forward strand.
TGACTGACTAGTCACACTGGAGCTGGGGGGCTGGGGCACTGGTGGTTTTTCGTTCCGCTGACTGACACTCAAAGTCACACACCCCAACTATGATAGAAATCGAATTCAAGACTCCAAGTATAGAGCAGTAACTGAATATCAGTAGGGCCCACTATTGACTATTGTGTTACTAGTCAGCTATCTTTTACGGCTGATTGATTGATTGCCTATGGCACTAACATTTACTTGCTTAAAAAGTTGAAAAATAAAGAAATAATAAAATTCTTTGCCATGGCAAAGAATTCTATTATTTTATTATTTCACGAATTTTAACGAATTTAAAAACTGCACTTTAAAAATTCGTTAAAATTCGTGAATTTTTAAAATACTTAAAATTCGTAAAATGCGAATTCTCAAACTATGCATGGCAACAGTTGCAATGCCAGCTGTAAAAACGTTTTCTTATATACAGTATAGGGCATAACCGGAAATCGCCTCGGACATTTGCCTCGGCCGAATATCCCGTTTTTCGGCACTATTTGCCTCGGCAAATACTGTACACACAAATAGTTGCTTGTCTGCCTCACATGCCGGAATTTGTAGGCTCATAATATTAGCTTTGATCTTCATCTAGCATTTCATTTTGAAGAAGAAAAGTACAAAAACACCAACACCTGAAGTCTACAACAGATGTCAAGTCCATTTCATTGATTATTTATTTATAAAATTTAAAATGTTTTAGTCAGTTATTACAAGTACAAAATTTTGTTCGATAATTTTTTTATTACATGAAAATGTGAACCTTTGCATATGAAACAAATGGTACTCGGTTCGTACCCGGATCCGGCAAATAGTACATCCAAATACTCGGATTCGGTACTCGGTGGAAAATGTCTACCCGGTTATGTCCTAATACAGTATGCCTAATTCTGCAAAATATTTAAAATTTCACAGATGATTAAAGATCCATTTCATAATCTATAGAGAGAGAGAGTGAGTTTTGGATCTTTCCTTATTTCCATATGTGATGACCTGGAATAAGTATTTCCAAGCACACCCATGTTCACCATCGATTGATACCATATGCACGTATGTATGTGGTTATTTGAATAACATCTTTTATGTACCTCACAAACATGACATAGAGGTCTGAAAGGGCACAATTTAATGTGAGTTATCATTACACAGTGGTGATGGAGAAATACAGGAAAAATAATAACAAAATTAATAAATAATAACAATATATTCACAGTTAGCCTACACCGTCATCTCTCCCGCAAGATAAAATGAGGTTTTACCTGGTGTGCTCCAAATGGTATGATGTTCACTCGGACCGCGCCATAGCCAAGCGAAATTATTATGATCATGAGGAAGACGGCCCAACAACAATTCTCATCACTGAAGCTCGGACTAAATGTAGTGTTATGCTGCTTGGCGCACCAATGAGATTTATTTTCAAATGACTGATTATTACACGTTGAACTGAACTTAATGTCTGGATAAGGGTAGAGGGCAGGCCACAAACTGCAACCAGCAATGTACACAACGAACGCAACAAGGATTGTCGGGTATTTTCCACAAACTGCATCCGCCAACCATCCCCCGAATACGGTGGTGATATAGGATACGCCATTCAAGGTGAAAAGTGCAAACGCGGCATGGTAGGAAGCCCAAAGAAGAGGTTTTGAGTTGAGGAACAGCACCATGTTACAGATAAGACTGTAGAAAGCCATCCTTTCCAAAGCCTCCGTCACGATGACGATAAAGAACGCAGCCTTAGTCTGGCATTTCGTTCTCTGAACACCGTTTAAAGAGACGGTTTGGCCCGTTTCTCCTTGTAAATGTACGTCGACTCCGGACCTTGCCGTCTCCGAAACTGACGGTTGTAGTAGAGGTCTGGTTTCGTCGTCATCCATTTTAGCAGTCTCCTAGTTGCAGGCTGACTTTGCAGAGTTGCACTATAAAGAGGTTTGTCACCAGATGGTGACCCCAGTCACTGTGTTGATAGCGTTGCACCAGTAACGTAACAGATAATGGGTTAAAACAGCAAAGCGTTTTTCAGAATACCTGTACCAAATGGGACGGAAAAATGAATGTTAACCACCAGAAACCACTCGGCTGTTAAGATCCTCCTTCCGTTCAGAGTTAAATCTTCCAGATCAGCGCAAATTTACCTAAACAATTGTGTTGTCAGCACATCGCATTTGTCCACACAGTTTCGGACGCACACGGCAACTCTGCCAAAAACGAAATAATAAACCTATAAATACCAATAATTAAATTTGGCACCGTTACACTTTAACAACCAGCCAGCAGACCATGTAAACATCCCTTCTAAGTGAAACTCACATGACGAGCAATTGTCCCGGAAGTCATAAGCGGGTGCTTAGGGCATCGTTCCAGCGCAGTAATATCAAAGTTACAAATTTTACCCACCAAATATTGTTTCACTATTGACCTAAACACCGCGTTAAACAATATGCAGGTTAAAGTTTCTTTTAAGCAATTCAAAAACTCCCAAATCCCAGTTGTGTGTTTCAACCACGTTTTGAAATTCAACTAGTAGCACACTGTCTTACTTACTTTATATGACATTGAAAGAGTGCGTTGAGATTAGAGAGCATTTAAAACAGGTTATTTACGTGATTCGTTATAATAACATTATTTGAGCGAAGAAAATCAGTCTGGTTAGTTAATTTATTAAGAAACTTGCATTAATAATCATTTTAAAGCTCGAACAGCTGCCGTAGTAATTACCATCAAGACTTGCCCTACATGTAGGTAGTCTTTGATCCTCCCATGTAAACATTAGTCAGCGTGTTTTGTTTTTTTTATTTACGTATAGGGCGATGTAGGCGAAAAGTGACAGATCATAGGTTTACCGATATTATTTGGCTACTGGGAGTAAAAACGGTGATACGATTTACAAAATAGGTAATTCTAGTAATATGAAATATGACTTTCTTTTCTACCATACAACACAGATTTCCACCAGTTGGCGAAGATGGACAGATTGAAGCTGAACCGTTTCTGTACGCCGCCGATGAAATACTACTGATTATAGGTACGTTTCACTACTGCCACTCGCCGATCGCACCCATAAAAATGAGTACAGTCGCTGTACACTATCGGTAGGAAGATCAGACAGTGATGGAGAGACAACTGGCCACCTGCAATCACACGTTAAAAGTTTAGACTGAATTCGGTAAAATTAATAGTATACTACGACCGTTTGAGTGGACTTGAGGACGTCTCGACTTAGTATAAAGTAAACTACTGCTTGGCGTAAAATAAATTCGCAATTAATTCTTCAAAAGTGGAAGACGTGAGTTGGGAAACTATAATTTTATTGTTTAAGAAGATTAGACGATATGGCGACTTACTGTTTCTTGGCATTGGCGTGTGGTATAATTTATTAATGCTAATAGTTCAAATGATCTCCATGCCTGATGAGAAAAGAAGTTGTGGAACCAGGTTATTCACTGGTATTGGTAGTCACTGATAAAAATTTACTCCAAATCAAGCCTGTTAGAGCAATAACTGTGGGTCAAGAAACTTGACAACTACTAGATTATATTTTTATTGATTGTATGTATATTCTTATGCTAGCATTTCATTTTTACAGATTTTTTGGGACCAACATTATTGAAGCATGCTTTTCAACGCACACGTGCAGACATTGCGGGCAACATCACGGTAAGACCATGAGGTTTTAAATCTAGGGATTTTATATTCTATACTTCCTCATAATTATTTGTCACTCACTTCCTGATCCCATCTTAAACTCTGCTTGTGATTCATCTTGTTTTATATATTATCCAGCTTTAAAATATGTGTCTGAGGTGTTAGAGGAACATGATTATAGGATCGCATCCTTGGGTTGGCAATGTCAACTGGGTCTCACTCCATCTAACTTGCTAGACTTCTTCCGACCTGTGTCGGCTTCTCGGACTGCTCAAGTCCTCTGCTCGGCGGGAGTTGGGTGCTTTCTGTCCCGTTTGCCCATACTGCTATCATGTAAACCCATGCCTTCTTGATGGTCAGCCCAACCATATGGAATGGCCTTCCTTCTGAGCTGTGCTTACATCCTAGGTCTTCCTCTGGCACCTTCTATGACCGCTTGAAAACTGTTCTTTTTGGCCATGCTGGAGTCAGGAGTGCCTCTTAGTAGTTCTCTTGAAGAGGCACTATATAATAGGGACCTGCGAAGCTTCGATATTCGATTCGAAAACGAATCGGGCGGCGGTATTCGATTCGAAAATGATGTCATGATTCGAAAAAATTTCGAATCGTTTTTGGAAAAAATGATTAGACTTGACGCACTTTGTTGACAACTAATAGTTGACTCTGTTGTAATTGTTTACTGCTCGTGGAATGGTTGTTCAATTTCTGCGTGCAACACGGCACCCAACGACAGCAAACCCTCTGGCACGAAAATGGTGCTTATAATCAGAATATTATTTATACTCCGCTTAGATCAGGGGTGGGCAACATGCGGCCTGCGGGCCAGATCCAGCCTCTGGGACCTTTGGACCGGCCCTTGACATGTCTTTTTATTAGCATTGTACCATAAAAGTTATTCTGGAATATTTATTTTGAATAAAATTAATATTGTCTCACTTTCTGGGGCAATTAATCTGCAAAAATTAGCCTGCGATTGGCAATTGGCCCCAGAGCTGCCCTTAAAATCTTAGGGCGCCTCTCTGTTAAAAAGAAGTTGTCCATGCCTGGCTTAAATGTATGTACACCGAAGTGCGGTTATGCAGTTGGTACAATAAATAATATACTTACTTACATAACTCAAAAATTATTTGTGTTATTGTTTATTCTGTTACTTAGCTTAATGTTTAGTCTAATTGATTTTTAAACTGCAGAAAAGTTATTAATATATTGATACTGACAGTGGTACGCCTGTACAGTGCACACCACATGAATATCAAACGTGGTACCCGCTGATTCGATTCGAGATTCGATTCGAATCTTTACCCCCGATTCGATTCGAGATTCGATTCGACGAAAAATTTATGATTCGCAGGTCCCTACTATATAAATCTACGAATGAACTAATTAATTAATGAATTATCGAATTTCAGTTTCGTTGTATTGTGTTGTATGTGGTGTGAATGACATACATTCTTAATGTGGCATACGTAACTGGTATGTAAGGTTTTATTAATGCTTTGTTATAAACTTTGTTATGCTAGCCCTACTTTAGTTAATATTGTGCTGTACAGGTAAGTCATTTCTGGCAGCAGATTTTCACGCACTTAGAATTTAAACTTATATATAGCATTGAGCACTATCAGGTATGTTGTTGACTGCCAGCTACATAGATCTGTGCATATTTATATATGTTCTACAGTTATTAAGGTTAAACTGTAAACAACTTGTTATTACAGAGGCATTGTAATTGCATAGGGATTTCAAGGCCATTTTACTAGGACCACATGCTTTAATGAGTTGTCTACCCTAATTAAACTGTAATCAGGTGATGTTTAGCACGCCATAAGCACATGATCATAGTTATTTATTATTTTGCAACTGATTGTCAGCGTGACTAGGACCTGTGGTTGTGTGTAATAGATTTTATTCTGAGAACTGTTACAACTTACTGACCGAAATTTGTGTTTGCATTACTTTATGAGCTTAATTAACTTTATCGTGTTTTATTAAACTTAAAATACAGGTCCTAAAACTGAAATACAGGGTCAGTCGGAGTTGTTGCAAGTGCACTGTGTTTCAGTCTCCCCAACTGCAGTGTTATCTTAATTTGATTTTGCTCTTTTACTTTTGTTCAGTAAACGATCCTATGTTTAGTGCTACTGAGAAAATATGCCATGATGGCTGATTTTGGGCACATTGCCTGTAGCCTACATGATGACGTCAAATCTTCTTTTGGTGAATTCTTGTTAGTCTTCTTTGCCTGTATTTTGCTATTCTACCATGCCATTGAAAGCCGTTGTGTTGATTTTGTGAAATTATAAATTTATATAGTGCCACTTCAAGGAAAACTAATAAGGCGCTTGTTGAGTGTATTTTGTCTCATTGGGAGCACTTCTAGGGAATTGAAGAGGTGCTATATAAATTACAATTATAAAATTGTTTGAATGTTGTAAATTAGAAATCATGTATGTGTTTTAATGTAGACGTTGCGCACCAAACTTAGTAGCGACCCGGTGAAATTTAAAACGCTGAACTCGATGCTGCACGATGAAGACCTCACGAAGACATCTTATTCAGCAACCGTGGCTCTGCTGTGGCTGAAAAGGTGAGAAAAACATTTGCCAGGACCTATAGTCTTACCTTGAGTTTACAAGTGCTGTGCAGTCCAGAGGCCCATTGTGTACCACCAATTGTTGAGCAATGTCGTGATAAGGACGATCCGCTTGGATGACTCAGTTGAGTCTTTCAAGTCAAGACTCAAGTCTTATCTCTTTTTCAAGGCGTATCTCTGACTGATTGTGTGTGTGTGTTGTCGCTTGTCAAGGCGCCCTTGTAACGGCATGAGCTGTGTTACGGTGCCGTAGAAATCGTCGTCATTAAGGACATTTGTAATCGTAAACTCCAAATTTCTAAAGCGCTACTTGAGAGCAAAGTGCGGGCACCGTGTTGTTCACGAGCGCTGCGTCATGTTAGAAGGGTTGTCCAGAGATTTCAAGGGAAGATCCGAGTTCAGTTGCCAGTGAGACCAGGGAGAGGAGCTGCTAAGGTAGGTTTTGTTGATGATGAGAATGAGAAAGAGCCAGGAGCGTAACTTTGGCCTAAAAAGTGGGGGGTACCAATTTCTTACATACACGAATCAAGGCTGAGACTGCGATCTCTGGAAAGGCACAATAATAAAATATTTTTTGGCATTGTTCAAAAAGTGGGGGTACGGTACCCCCAGTCCAAAAAGTGAGAGGTACGGGTACCCCTCGTACCCCCCACAAATTACGCCTATGGAAAGAGCAATCTGTTCAGGCTGTTGTTATTGACAAGAATGCAAATAGTTTGTTTCAGAATTGCATCCGAACTTGTAGGTACAGTGTAATGTGTTTATGGGTGAATTTTTTATAGTAAAGCAAGTTTGGAAGTTAAACTTATTTTGAAACATATATGGAAAACGTTAGGTAATCGTAGTAAAATCTATGGTCTCGATATCCTCTGGGCTGCGAATGCTGTTGGGCGGTTTCCTTATGGCACTATTATGTGCTGCGTTAATCTTAGCTAAACTTATGAAATGGTATTAATTCCTTTGGATCAGTCATTATCCATGTTATCATTAAAGCAAGAAGTTGATACTAAGTCAGTGCCGATGTACAATTTTTAAGTAACTTTGCACTATAGTACACAGTACTTTTTCAGCTCCTAAAAAATAATTTATTTATTTTAATAATAAAAACAATAATTTAGTTATTTTAGTTTAATTTCAGTGTTGTGAACTGTTTTCAGTGTTTATTGAGACTCATCCCAACCCCAATCCAGTTTTCTCTGGATTTTAACCCTTCATAATTGTTCAGTTCCGGAATCTATTGTTCAGTTCCGGAACCTTTTTTCTAAGCTTTGATTGAGAACTTTTGTTTTCTGTGTCTTGATGTTTATTTTGTGTCTTTAATTGTGTGTACGTGTGTATGTGTTTTTAGGGGACTCGAGTTTCTTTGCGAGTTCTGTAAACAGCTAGTGGCCGAGCCGGGAAAACACGGTGGTCATCTTGCTCCCTATATCGACCAGGCGTACGATCGCACGCTCAAACGTTACCACAATTTTTTCCTCAGGGGTCTCTTTTATGTAAGTTACAGCACACGATTGCTAAAAATCGATTCATATTTTGCGTGATTAAATTGTTTCTTTCACCCTAAATGCCATACAACATAGTATCTCCTTTTGCCCTGCTAGCTAAGTTTTAAAATTTCTCATGGCAATTTTGGGTAACCTATCTGACTTGATAGGGAGTGCTTGATAGTGTAGAGTTAGTGTGTTAGACCGTCAATCAAAAGGTTTGAATCTCCAACAGGGCAGAAATTTGGTTCAAGATTTCTGTTCCACGTGCACCCCTTGCCAACTCAGCTGTAATGAGTACACTGACTGTACACTGTTGGTGGGAAGATCAGACAGCGAGGGAAAGGACTGGCCACCCGCTATCATAAGCCAAGGCTAAGAAAATGAAATTGCTAACACTTCATACCCATGGCTGCCTCAGGGCTAGTTTAAGGGACTGCTCTTCTCCTATCTTACTTGATGCAGCACTCTTGAATAAGCCGGAGTCCTGCATTTAGCTTTCAGATACGACTTTAGAAATTTAGAGTTTACAATTATGATTAACAAAATTGCATCATTTCTGTTACTGGTTAATAACGAAACAGAATATTTGTGTTGTATTGATGTCGGCGTTTTGCATTTGGTTGATTCTAGGTAGTTGCTCGCTTAATGCCATATCAGAAAGACTTCCTCAAGACTCTGGCCAATGGCAAGGATTCGCATGAAAAACAGGTGAAATTGATAGATTAAGTGATGTCATTTTAAGGGTAAAATGATAGTTTGTGATGTCATTTTAAGGGTGAAATGATAGTTCAAGTGATTTCATTTTAAGGGTGAAATTGGTAGTTTAAGTGATGTCATTTTGAGGATGAAATGATAGTTCAAGTGATTTCATTTTAAGGGTGAAATTGGTAGTTTAAGTGATGTCATTTTAACGGTGAACCTGATAGTTTATTCCCTTAACGACAAGAGGAATTGGTTTTCCATGCATTTTAGTAGCTCGTCGTTAAAGGGTTAAAGCTGATGGTTCTTGTATTGGTTGTGGAATAAACAACTAAATTTATTAAATGCATTATTATTTTATTATGCATTTATTAAGCACCACTATTTAATGACCAGGCATCAATCGATAGTGCTGAGCAATTGTGAGTGAAGGACTTGCTCAAGGACGCTACACAGTAACTATCTCAAACCCATACTCTCCATGTTACAAGTCGAGTGCTGAATCATACAATCATGTCCAAGTACTACAATTACTATAACTAATGAAATCTTACGTTGAAACAGTTTGCATTGTGCCAAATTCCGTCTGTAGGTACTCGAGGAAATGGACGATTTCGTTCGACGCATCACACCAAACTTACAAATTATCAATCAGCTCTACGTCAACCTCGGAAAACTTGAAGACGTCTAGAGTGCTTCATATCCTCACAAACTACGTGTTCGCTTTTCCACCCGTATAGTCTAAGATACTGCAGTGACGTTAGGGGCCATCCATATATTACATACGCAAAAATCCGGGAAAATTGGACCCCTCCCTGTACGCACACGTACTTCCCCCCCTACCTGCGTACGTACGGTTGACGCACCCCCCCCAAGACCAGCTGCAGAATGTGTTAGTACCAACGGTCCAGGCAGCGACTGTCTGCACTTTAGGCCAGATTGAAGGACGAGTGATCCATGAACTCAGGGCTGAGTTGTGTGATAGTTTAATAATAGCGTTCAGAGGTAAGGTGGCATACAAGTGACACCTCTCCCACAGTCCTACTTCCTCTGGTTGTACCAGATAGCTGGAAAGACTGAACTCTAGCTCACTTGAAGGCTAATCAATTTGAAGGCCCCGTTTCCTATCCGTACGTACATTATCAGTAGACCCCCATTCGCAAGCATACGCAAGCACATGCATTTCGGTTACCCTCCGCCATGCGTACGTACTATATGGATGGCCCCTTAGGAATATATTTTTCCTACAGCTGAGCAGAAACACAGAATTGGACCTAAGAGTTTTTACTAGCCATCATCTGTGGCCTTTTTTCTTGTTTTTATGACGTAGCCATAGAACTAGGTTTATTGGTGGCAGTATTTTTGACAGGTACATTAACCTGATATTGTAGGTTTTTAGTTGACTAGAAGTACAGTAAATGCTTATATATATATATATATATATATATATATATATATATATATATATATATATGTCCTTTTTTGTTTCGATGAAGTAGGCATAGAACTAGGTTTTCTTGTTTTGATGAAGTAGACAGGTACATTAGCTTGATATTGTAGGTTTTTAGTTAAGACTAGAAGTACACTAAATGCTAATATATATATAATTATATAAATATATATATATATTTGTGATACAGATACTCGGCATGATATTGTAGGTTTTAAGACTAGATATGTATGTATGTATGATTGTTGCAATAATACATATATATATATATGTGATTGTGTATGTATGTGTATATATATTATATAAATGTATGTGTGTGTACATACAAATATTACACTTAAGTCTATTGTGGTTCTCATAGCCATCCAGTTGGTGTGATGTCATTTCTATATGTGCGATTGTGGCAATCATTTGACATTGAAACATTATCCTTGTCTACTTCATATTCCTGATGAACTGGAGTTTTGGCTGTAAAAGATATCAGATCAGAGTAGGTCTTTCTCATATCAGGTGCAGTAGTCAATCTATGGTTGTATTTTAATACTAGCATATTGAATTGTATGCATAAACAAAGCAGATGTTGCTACTACACAAGTTAATTGGGTCTAAATTTTAACGATTGATTGTTCTTTTGTACACCATAGACTGCTTCACAAATTGAAGGACTGCTGTTAAATATGTGCGGTAAGGTAGCACTGTATGAAAACTCATCCTATTGGTATACATACCCAGTATGTATTTTCAGAATGGAAGTTATGGTAGAACCCCTGAAAAATGAGAGAGCTACAGCTACAAAAATTTTAGATACCACAATAAAGTCTTTTAAGCCCCATGTGATAAAATAAACGATGTTAAACTGTTGTGTAATAATAAATTATGACAGAAATCTGATTTTATTTATTGTACAGAAGCACATTGGGCAATGCATTACACACAGATTTTTAAAATGACGCCAGTGTCCAAGGCGCCATTACAGTGCACAGCTGGTTGAAGCGTATGGCCAACAGTAAATCCTAGTTACGTTACAGTTCACTCTGCTTTTTGAGATTGCTTCTGCTCCTTCCAGAAATCTTTTGCCATGTTCGTGGCTGCTTTCTTCATCTGCTTCGCATTTGCTTCGATCCCTTCTTTCTTTGCGATGTCGGCTGCCGTCCTCATCCAGTATTCCTTCGTTCTATCGAAGTAAGGACCAGATCCTTCAAGCGGCTCAACAGCTGGAGCATCCTTCAGATCTTCATCCTCTTCGTCTTCTTCTGAAAAAGAGAAAACAATACTATTTAGACCCATGCAGAAGTGATGTAGCATAGCTAGGCAACATATTACCTGTTGAATAAAACTGTTGCAGATTAAAATAAAGTAGAGAGCAAAGAAAGCAAAGCATGATCCTCTCAATCATTTATGCCAGATAAACTTGGACTTCCTAACTAAAAAATTTAAATTTAAACTTTTAACTTTCATGTGGGAGTTGCTCCATCTTGTCTTGGCTCACTAGTGTATTTCTGCCTCGTTTCTTCTTGGCCGTAGGTCCCTTCGTTCGGCCGATCATGGGGTTCTTCTTGTCCCCCGGGCTCATTCCTCTACAACTCAGCACAAAAGCTTTGCTTTTGTTGGTCCTGTGGCTTGGAACATAAAACTAGAGCTGAGCTAGTTGACCTATCTCCTCTGTTCAGCAAGCACTTCAAATCTATTCTGTTTGAACGAGGGTTCTGGGAGCACTACTGATGAGATTTTCCTTGAAGTTGCACTTTACAAATTTTCATTTATGTTATGTTACAGAGGCCAGGTCACCCTAAACTGAGTGCCCCAATCTAATATTTAAGTTAACTGCTACAGTAAAATTTGAATCAGTAACTCAAAATCATAGTTACACTCGCTCTGGAAAATCATAACCTGTAACTAGGAAATTGTTGAACCTATATGTAAAGGTTCACCAGTCACTCTGCTACAGAGTAAAGCAGGGAGGCGACCTGACCAACGTCTCTCATGAGCGTAGACTCGGACCCGACCTGGGCTGGTGAACCAAAGTCCTCCGTGCCCACCTTCACGCGGTGCGGACTGTTTGTACCCTTCCAAAGGAAGGGGAACGAACGGGTACGGCAGGCAAAACCAGAGGAAGGCAATGGCAAACCACCCCTGTTAACATGCCAAGAAAATCGTCATGCGACACACCAAACCACGCCGATGGTCGCTGATGGTGGGACTCCCAGGCCGGAGCGCTGATGGGACTCCCAGGCCGGAGCGCGACTCAAGGGCTACTGGGGAAGTAGCAAGACGGCAATGGAGACTGTGTATCATGGCGATCGCTAGGGCTCCTAGAGCCGACAGCACAAAGACAAAGATATGTAAATAACTAACTATGGAATTTTTAAATCAGTTTTGAAGTCATGACAAAAGGTCAGCACACGCAAATATCTTACCATCTGATGAATCCTCTTCCTCGTCGCTATCCTCATCATGCTCTTCTTCCTCCTTCTCCCCTTCCACATTTTTAGTCTCCTTTTTTGCTTTTACTTTACCTCCAGTTGCACCCTCGGCTTCAGATCCACTTCCTTCATCCTCAGATCCAGAGGAATCCGTGTCTTCCCAATCCTAACCAAAGGAAAAATTATTTTGTACTTCTACTTTATTCATTTCATTTTCTAACTCACCAGAACAATTAAGACTGCAAACAGCATCACAAAGGAAATGCTCCTAAATAAAGACATTAAATAAAAACATTAAACTGGATACACATTTACTCAGATTAAAAGCTGACAACAGTAACCCATGTTACAACTTTGGGAAATGAGAACTTCCAAGGTAGAGCAACTTTTAAGTTGAAGCAGGGACGTCATTTGGGGGGGCATGGAGCATTTGCCCCTCAATTTTTGTAAAAAAAAATGTAAAAACCAGAGACAGAAAAAAGGGGTAAAAAGAGACTCATTTGCAGCACGGCTTACAGTTTTGCAAATGTAGACTAAACACAAACGTGGGCAGCGATCCCGGGGTCGAGGGGACATGAACCCCACCTTTAACTTTTTCACCTCTTTTTTGCCCCCTCCCCCCGGGAAAAGCTGAGTCCAAGATCAATACAATTCTGCAAACTGCATATTTCTACAGTTTAAAACACAAAACAGCTAATCAGATAAAGAAGACACCTCACCAGTTCTGTCAAATCCTGCTGTATGATCGTCTTCCAATCATTCAACTTGTTGAAATCAAGCGAGTAGAAATCTGACAACGTTATCTGCCGATCTCCCTCTTCGTACGCACCGCCATACAAGAACAAAAGCCCATTCTTCACAGCCATAAGTGGATTCATTCGAGCACTTGGTACGAACACCTCCACCTCGGAAGTACCATCGACCGCTGTTTCATCGCCTTCAAGCTTTTTTGGTGCTCCTTTAATTTCCACAGTGAAGATGCCATCGTCAGAAGTGGTGATCATGCCCTGGTTTTCATCAACACCCTTCTGTTCCTCTTCCACCGGTAAGACAGCGTCAGTCTCCATGCCCTCTGCAGCAGATTCAGATACCCGCATCTTTTTGACATCTTCATCAATGTCGGATAACTCGGAACCTTCTCCATCCCCAGATACGGAGCCTGACTCGGCGGCATCCGGCTTTGGTTTTCGTCTTCGTTTTCTTGGTTCGTTGTCTTCTTTCTTCTTCCTTTAAAAAACAATTGACAGAAAATGATAAAAAAATTCAACCCTTGCTGTAGAACATATACTATTCAAATTAAAACACAAAAGTAGATAACTGGAAACAGTTTAAGTCCTCATTTGAATTTGGAGTTTCAAACCCAACTTAAGTCAGAAATTTTAGTATAATGTATGCATGTTTCAACGTTACTTACTGCGGTTTGTCAGTGAGCTTGTCAATCAATATGAATGTATTATTATTATATTATTATTATTATATTAACACACTGACCTGAGAATAACTTGATGCCAACGTCCCTTGTCTAATTCAAGTCCATACATTTCGTTGTAGAATGTTCCTTTAACAGATTCCTCATCTTCCTCCTAAAAGTTTAAAAAATTTTAAAACAAATCCACAGTATTAAAAATTTATGTTTTTGTTTGCAGTATTATGAAACAGTGAAACATATTTCTACTTCCAACTCAAACTTTTCATTGTCTCTCAATCTGCATATGCAGTGTCCTAATTCAATAATTTATTTTAAGTTACTACACAGCCAAGTATGAAAATTTATTTACTGTTAACCAAGCAGTACACACTCAAAGCAGAATAAGAAGATGATGAAGAAGAAGAGCAGTCCCTTAAGCTAGCCCTGAGGCAGCTATGGGTATGAAGTGTTAGCAACTTCAATTTCTTGGTCTTGGCATATAAGAGCAGGTGGCCAGTCCCCTCCCTCACCATCTGATCATCCCACCGACAGTGTACAGTCAGTGTACTCATTATAGCTGAGTTGGGTAGGGTGCAAGTGGAGCAGAAATCTTGAACCAAATTTCTGCCCTGGCGGGGATTTGAACCCCGACCTCTCGATTGACGGCCCAGCACGCTAACTAGTACACTACAAGGTGCTGGCTAATTAGCTTTTCTAACTATAATCTCTGTTTGACACTAAAGGAGTAAATGGTGTATTGTATATGTAATAAAAGTATCTTCCAAGGCTTTGAATTCATTTTCTACTACACCTGAAGCGACGCCATCAATGTCATCTTAGGGAGCCACGTGCAGAACCGCTGCCTAGAAAGGTTGTGTTACAATGCGGTGAATTTCTAAGGTCTAACTAATTTTAGGTCCATATTGCTGGCTGTGTTACATCGCAGTTCATATGATAATGAACCAAGTTATAAGAAAGAAAGAGAAACATATTCAGTACCTCATCAAAGACTCCTCCAAATAGCAGGGCTCTATTGTTACCCGTTGCAACCATCGACGAACTGCAACGGGGTGAAGGTCTGTTCCCGGTCTGCTTCACTGGGACCCATTTCCATTTTGTAGGCTCTGCTTCCTGCTTAGTTTTGCCTAAAACACAGATTCAGCAATTACTTCATACAATTTCAAAGACATGTAGATAAAGCAAAATCAAAAAACCTGAATTCTTCAAACATAATTTTTACACCATCTCTAGCAGAAATGACTCAAGATGACTCTCGGAAATGTAAGTTGTGACAGTCGCAATATTTAATACTCAATACTTAATATTCAATATTTAATACTCAGCACTTAATAATCAATATTAATACTCGATATTTAATACTCGATATTTAATAACAAATGTATTTAATATTCAATATTTGAAATCAATATTTAATACTCGATATTTAATGATACTTGTATACAATGCTAGAGATTTGGCATGACCAGCGTACATTATAGCATGAGAATGCAATTTGAGCACATAGTTATATTCATGTACATGCAGCAGATTCAATACTGGTTACCTATCAGAGTTTCATATACTTCAAGCGAGCTTTGCCTGATGATTTATGCATTAGGAAAGAGATGCAATGCATCGTCATGTTTCTCCGATTTCTAGCAGAACTTATGTTCCGAAAGATGGAAAATGATTTGTTTAATTCAGTCAAGAAGTCAGTTACACTGGTATTAGAAACTATTTCCCTTGAATGCCATTTTCTGCAGACACATGCGCATACTCACTGTCAACTGACAACATGAACATATCCGTGTGCGTCTGTCCTTTCTCGACTTCTTTCTTGACGTGTTCTTTGCTGTATCCACCGTAGACTATTATATGGTTGCCATCTTGTGTGGCTGCCATGACACATCCTGAAACACGAAGCAGATGATTTCATGCATAAAGTCAATTTCTGCATAAAAATTGATTTTCAAAAATCAATACAACCACAGAATCATATGCACGAATGTAAGGTACAGGAAGGGAAAATCAGTTGGACAGATCTTTAACTACATCATAGGCAAGTATGTATGGCAAAATAGATGGTACCTTAACTGCAAGTAATAGTCGAGGTAAGGTAATTCCTCAAAACTGAGTCACCGTTTATTTACTGGCATGTGTAAATGAAAATTTAGAACAATTTAAATATCATTAAGATCTAAAATATCCGATATGGACGATCCAAAATGCAGAACTCACCAGATCTAGGCGATGGTGGAATTCCACTGAGATCAAGCTTGACCCAATGTAATGTTTCAGTGTTAAATGCATGCAGGTCATTGAAGTACTTGAAGTCCCTGGCAAACATAAAAAGTTCACAACATTCATGTCAGCATATTTCAAAATACACTAAAATAATATTCAAATATTAAGGCATAATGTTAAGGCATTGTATTAAAGAAATTTAAGGAATTGACTTTTACATAAAACCTTTCAGGTCTTTGGCACAAAAATAAAAATATCAGTAAAATGATTAATTATTAAAATGCAGCTTCAACATATTTACCTCCTAGGATTAACCACGTATTTGATACTGCCCTCCTTTCAAAGTTCAGAAGTGCACACATGACCATACGACTAGGGAGTAACCGGTTATTGGCTCGGAAACCGATAAGAATCGATAACTACGTCAAATCCCATTATCGGAAAATCCGATAATTCAATCACCGATAAAAAGTTCGAAAAATCGTAATTTTTAAGGGGTGCGCTTCCTTAGAAAGCTAATGAAACTTTTAAGGGGGTGTGCTTCCGTGAAATTTGCTTAAAATTAATCTAAAATTCTAAATTGATGATACATTTTCAGAAATAAGTTTGCTGATGTAGTTTTTCATCGACCGAAATTTGCCGCAACTTCAGCAAGGCAATCGCAAAACACATAACGAAATTCCACAAATTTTTAATATATCTGTATGTATGTATTTTAACAACCATCGTATTGTCACAACTTCACTCACAAGCTCAACAAATATTTGTGATTATCGGTATCGGAATCACCAATAAAATGTGCTAAATTATCGGTATCTGTTATCGGAAGAAAAATGCTTATCGGTTACTCCCTACATACGACAGAACAATGGCGCTGAGCAGTTATGCATAAAAAATACATGGACTTGCCCAGTTCAGCTGATGGTAAAAACTGGACTTACTCATGGTCCTTACACAGTGAATGCTTGAGTGGAGGCTCAAACACCCATACTCTTCACGTTACGGGTTGAGCGCTATATCCGTTTGGCTAAATAGGCTGCTAAACACAGAAAATTTATTCTCTTTTGCAAAAGCTACCGTATAAACAGATTTGCAAAATTTAGGCTTGTCTACGAAGATGAAAATTCTGCTAACCGAACGTTGTCATGGAAACCACCAAATACAAAGATTGTCTTTCTACACGCGACCATTCTGTGTCCGCTGCGCGAAGATGGTCCGCCACTAGCACTAGATTTTCAACAACAAAAAAGAAATACAATAGCAGTTACCAAAGAAAAATTCAAAACAAAAATAACTAATTTACTTCCACACAAGTTCAGAAGTGCACACATGACCATACTACAAAACATCGATGCAGCAGGGTCGTTACACAGTGGCTTGAGATAGATTCGAACCTGTGACCCCCCAGGATACTGGGCACAGAACACACCACTACACACTGCATCCACAGTTGACACACTACGTGTATTAAAAAAACTACCAAAAACTGCTTATCACCTTTAACCCTTCTAGTCTCTGAGCATTTTCTACATTTGATTCAGAAACTCTATTAAAGCATACAGAATTTCATAAGACATACATTATCATTCAACCATAAATTTACTTTAGTTAAGTGGACAGACAACTGAACTGACTTGATTTTTTGCCAAGTTTGCTCCTTAAGGTTGAAGACCCAGAGATCTCGGTAATGATAAAACTGTGACTGTGTTGGGGAAGAAAATTCTCCACCAAAAACCCACATCTGGCCTCCTGATTGATGCAAGATAACAGCCTACACACCATAACAACACAACAACATCTATAACAATAGCACAACAATAATAGAATAATAATTCACATATAGTCAATCCATGTCTTACATGAACAATTTTCATCATCACATGTTAAGCTAAAGTCTCACTCGAAATAACCATTGTTATTTTATTATTAACCCATGGGATAAACACTACAGAAAATGGAAAAATATTTTATGCAAGGGAGAGTGCAGCTCTGGAATATTATTATTAATACTATTATTACAACAAAATTTGTAAGGCACAACTGATTCATCACAGATGTGCTAGATTATCGCAGAATATGCAAGTGCTCCAGTATCAAAAGAGGACACAATGTTTTTGGAAAAACATTTACAAAGTAAACTTGTAGCAATTTCCATCTTCTCCAGTTTTCATCCTCAGCTGAGGCAGGGGACTAGCTACCCGCCCTCATATGCCGAGGCTAAGAAAATGAGGTTGCTAACACTTCATATCCATGGCAGCCTTAGGGCTAGCTTGAGGGACTGCTCTACTGCTCTTCTTCTATTATTATTACAATTATTATGAAGATGCTCTAAAATGGAAAAACAATAAATAAAGTTTGACTACCGAATAAATCGAATGCTACAAACTTTGATGTACTACCTGGTGTGAACACCTTGGAGCTGGTGCATTTGGGGCTTTCACTTGCGTCCATTCGTTCGTCCTGATGTTGTAGTAGAATAAATCGTTATACAGAAACGTCTGCAACAAGACAAATTTTATTATGTCTCATAAACAGTTTAACTGTAGCAAGTCACAGAATGCGTTTTCTGTGCAACTACCCGACCTCCAAAGATATCCATTAACTATACCTTGAAACTTGATGAATGTCAGTTCTTCAATCACGATAAATAAAATAAAATTTAATCGAAAACATACAGCATTACTAAAACGACTCTGGCAGCACTAAAGGCTTTTATCAGGGCATCAAAAACTCATTATCTCTCAGCATATACAACAAATATCTCGCTTAATTTAACTGTACGTTTAAAATGGTTTAAAATGGTTTAAAATGCAATTAAAGAAGCAGTATTAAAGCCAGCAGAGCCAGAAGATGGAACTATGTACATCAAAATGCGGTTAGCAGTTGGTTTTGAATAAAGGATATACTTACTTTACTTACTTAGATGCAGTGAGCAATTTAGGAAGCAGCATTAATGTAATGTGATCAAAAATTTATATAGTGCCAATTCTAGGAAACTCCTCCCAGTTTATCAGTGATTATCCACACTCGAACAAGTTTTCAGCCTTGGAAAGAAGGCATGAGAAGTAAAGATGATGGCACAGCTAACTGCTTGAACATTACTGCTGAATAATCATAACTTTAGTGGATACCTTTGCTCCATTGAAGTATTCACCACCAAACATGATCAGAATTTCTCTCTCTGGATGTGGAACCAAGGTCATGTTGCATCTAAAATATTGCGACAAATCCATCCTTACCAATACAAATTTGCATTAATTAATATTTTATTTAGTCGTTTCCCAGGCTACAGAAAGATTGCATACAACAGAAAGTAAATCTCCGAAAGACAAAATGCTGGCTATGCATCAGCACCTTGCCTTTATAACAAATGGGGCAACATAAATGTTGAGATACACACATAGAAAGAGGGATACAGAGTGAGAGGCAGAAGTGGAAGAAAAAAAGGAAGTATCCTGCATAAATGGTATTTAATGGCAAGTGCTTAACAACCGTGTAAAATACTGACAACTGGTAAATTAGATACCTTAGCTTAACTAGCCATCACACATCTGTGCGCTTAGTAGTGTATGGTATACAAGCATGGTGATCTCATCTTATAAAATAACATAACTCCAATGTGCCTCTCTATCTACACCCTGACTATGCAGAACAGCTAACACTGCAACATAATTTTAATCCAGAGAGTTAACAGAAACTTCAAAGTGAAACAGTTAGTTAGCCTTAGGCCAAAAATTCTATAAAAAAGTTTGTATACCTGCATCTGACCTCAATTTTTTTTAAATTGCAATTTCTTAAATTTGCTTACCTTGGACTGGGAGGTCCACATTTTTCCTCTACTATCTGTTGTCGTTTGCGATCTTGCTCTTCAAGCTGTGATACGATTTTTTCAATGTCTTCCTGCAGTCATGCATGCATGTTTAGAACATATGTAAAATCTTTCCAGCATTTACTTCATATATTTTATTATAACTATTATAAACTGTTGTAGCGCAAAAAGACATCAGGATATTTTCTAATTAAAAGAATCATCTACACATGTATATCACTGAGGTTGTGTAAGTATTCCAGCAGTTCAATTAACCCCAATTTCACTCGTGTAATTTCATTTAGTACCAACCACTGTTTCATTAAGTTTTGCTTTATTTTTTTGCTACATTACATTAATTCTGCTCCCTGAAATTGTGTCAAATCAAAGAACACTCCAGATGGGAGCAAATCGAGAGATCGAGTTCTATTAAAGTTACCAACCACCCCTCCAGTCGCGAGTAGTGACTGGGGATCGGGAAACGCTCAGGTAGGGGGCCATTGAGTGGATCGGGATGGCTGAATGGTTCACGAAGATACTTGGACTTGAAATACTGTAATATTGTAAGGTGGTGGTGGCTTGTGCCGTCGATTCGTTGAATCCTAGCGACTGTCATGGTCAACCTTCTCCATGTGCTCCTATTTCTCGTTGCCTCTCTCAGCTCCGAGATGTTCATCTTCATTGCCTCTTGTATCTCCTCCATCCATCTCCTCCTTGGACGTCCTCTCCTCCTCCTGCCCTCCCCACACGCCAACATTGTAAGGAGTTGAAGGTTAATGATAGGACTTTGAAATAGGATTTTCAGCCATTTGAGGATGGGAGTAATACATAGGATGGGAGTAATATTATATGGCGTGTACAGAATACCCCTGCCGCAGTATAACTTCCATTCCTGATTCTTTCTTATTAATGTGACCAGTGACTGGCACAGCAATATTGCAGTTCAGACACTCCCGAGTGCTACACACCTCTCCTTTTTCTCGTAGTTCTTTCTTAACTTTTTTATCTAAGTTTTTCTCGGTCTTCTTTAAAGTTTTTTCGGCTCCTTTGATTTTCTTGTCTTTCTTTTTGCCCATTTTCGTGTTTCTATAGCAGCAAAATAATCCGACACAATGCCTATTTTTCTAATGCGTTAGCGTTGCGTTGTGCTGTTTATTATCGCTCACGGAAACACGATGAACACGTGGTTGTAAATTCCGGCAGGTTTCCTTATGCGAGTAAGTAAGTAAGGAGCCTTTATTTGCATTTGACAAGCGCACATGCATTTACATGTACACAATACACAATGATTACATACAGTTTTAAAATGAACTATAACAGGAGCAGTTAATAAAGTCATACATGCACCACTAATTATAATTAAAGATACATCGATTAACAAAGCTGTTTTTAAGCAATTTAGATTTAACAAGAGGCAGCATGAAAGGATGTCCTCTCTTGAGAAGTGAGTATTTGTCTTCAGGATGAGGTCCTTGGACTCTTGAAGGTGGCAAGAGCTAATAATTGCAGAGGCCAAAGGACTGCGATTTCTGGAAGAGCTTCCTGTCTACTCGAACAATCAGCTCTTTTGCGGTATGACTCTTCTCACCAGGGCCACCGACAGAAATTCCGGGCCCCTAGCCTATCATTAGGCTCTATGAGAAAAGTTGATTGCGGGCCCGGCCCGGCCCGGGCCCCTAAATATCGCCGGAAAATGGCAGGGCCTCTGGGCATTTGCCTCCCCCTCTCGGCTTGACTGCTTCTCACATGTAAGCTTATCTGCGAGCCTTTTTCAGAGCTGTATCAATGCGCGCAAAGTCTATTGTTATTAAGTTTAAAGTCACAGAATAAAAGACTAGAAATCTATACATAGCCTATAACTAGTGTATTTCCTGTCATAATTATGACGGCAGTATATAGTGTTAGAGTATTAACCCGTCATATTATGACGTCATATTATAGGCCTATATGTGTCGTCAAGACCGCCGTCGTCAAGACCGTCGTCGTCAAGACGGCAGTAGGCCTACTGACGTCACAAACGGTTTCACAATAGAACAGAAGCCGTTTGTGACGTAGCGTCCTACGACGGACAAATTTACATATAGGAAACTATATATATAGATATCTATATAGTGTCCGTCTGTCGGGGGACGCTACGTCTCAAACGGGTTCTGTTCTATTCAGTGCTCGAAATGGAAAATTTTACGAAACGGAACGCTAGTCAAAGATATGGGAGCATTCACGTTAATTTCATAGTATTTTCCACAATAATTCATTTGACGAACCGGAACGGAACGCTAATTCATTTTGACGAACCGCAACGGCGTTCCGGTGCGTTCCGGTCCATTTCGAGCACTGGTTCTATTGTGAAACATAAACCGTTTGTCTTGACGACGGCGATAACCAACGATACATATAGGCCTATAATATGACGTCATAATATGACGGGCAAATACACTAGTTGTTACATAGGCCTACGACATTTCGATTATACGGAAGACGTCTACAATTAGTAATTTAGAGAATAAAGGCTTTTGTTACGTCACTTCAATTATGAAAAAGTTTAAACGAAGATTATTATTATTATCATTAATGTTAGCCTACTAAGTTTAAATTTAGAGAAAAAGACCTATTGTCACGCCATTTCAATTGGGAAACACGTCTATTGTTTGTAATTTTATATTCAGAGAATAAAGGCCTTTCTTACGTCACTTTCTTACGTCACTTCAGTTATGAAAAAGTCTATTGCTAGGGGCCTATTAGGTTTAAATCTATGGAATAAAGGCCTATTGTTAGGCCTACGTCACTTCAATTATGATCGACACACTTAACGTCTCTTCAATAATGAAACACGTTTACCGTCTATTGTTAGTAATTTACAATTTCTATTATTCTTATTCTTATTATTATTGTATAAGGGACCATCCATATATTACGTACACAAAAATCCGGGAAAATTGGACCCCCTCCCCCCTGTTCGCAAGCGTACTTTCTTCACCCCCTCTGCGTACGTACGCTTGACGCATACCCCCCCCCCCCGAAGACCAGCTGCAGAAAGTGTCTCGACAGCCCGACTGTCTGCACTTTAGGCCAGATTGAAGGATGAGTGAGGGCCAATATGGACACATAATAGGTGTCTCGTTCACAGCACAGAATAACTGCACATGGCTTTTATATAATGTAATAAAATGCCATCGGAAGACTATAGGACAATACAGAGTTACAAATAGGCTAATGTGGACGTCATTATTAGAAATTTATTTTGTGTACGTACACATTTTGTCCCCTCTGCCCCCCCCCCGTTCGCACCCGTACGCAAAATCGCCAAAATCCGACCCCCTAATTGCGTACGGAATATGTGGATGGCCTCTAATTATTATTATTATTGTTATTGTTATTAGGGCCTATATCTATTACTAGGCCTACGCGTATTATCGTTATTATTATAATTATTTTTATTGCTATTAGGGATTATTATACTCAACATCATTATTATTCGGCACTGCGCATAAATGGCGTCAAATATAGGTTAATTGGGCGCCATTTTAATTATTAAACAGTCTTAACGATGCGAAATTTGGTACCCCCACTCTCTAGAACAAAGTTACGCCTCTGATTCAGTAGGCCTATGTTGTATATAGATACATCAATAGCAGAATAATTAATTGAGAGATCATGGATAACAGCTAGTATATGTGTTACATGAAATATCCAGTTACTTCGAAAGAAGAAAAGTCGTAAACCCTATATAGGCTATGCACCGAAAGTCCGAAATGCATAGGTTAAATTTAAATATAATACCTACCCAGCAAACACACCCGCACGGGTCCCTTGTGGGTTTCATCCGGTTTGACGGTACGGGATTCTCGCGGTTTTTGACCACGGATTGCGTAAGGGACCCTTACGGTCCAGCCCGCGTCGGTGGCGCCTCCTACCGGTATTCGTATTTCTACCGCCGGTCCGCCATTTTGTGTGCCTGCCGTTTCGAATGTACACATATTTGACAGATCGCGATGTGTTTCTGTGAAAAGTAAGATTACGTTATATTTATTATAGGCCTACTAATGAACCTATATCTGCGTATATTAACAGTTTATGTAAATGCTGTAGGCCTATTTAATTGTGGTCGGGATAGACGAAACGGAGATTGCAGTGAGTACACGCTACGGGTTAGTTTTCCGAAACAAATTATAGGTGAGAGTACGCTACATTATTTTGTGAGTATACGCTACAGTATTTTAATATAAATAAATATAACTATTTGGGAGGTGAGTAGGCCTATACGGTCTCTAGAGGTGAGTACACACTGTATAGTGTATACCCGCGTATACCCTCGACTACAGCCCTGGTTAGGGTTATGGACTGTACGGTAAACTTGCGCTATGAGGGTCCTAATGCTATGGTCTGACCCAAATTCAAGGGGCTATGTATTACTGTGTGACAAGAGGTCGCACCTTAACACTAGTTAGCGCCCAGACACCAATAAGGCTATTTAAATGAAAGCACATCGACAAATATTCAACACCAATGACGCTAGTTTTCAAGTTTATCCGTGTTAGATGTTGACATCTCTCAGTTAAGTCGCATTAAAGTTTCATTTAAACATTTTGAACATTTATCCAATAAATGTAGCTTAAAGTTTCATAGATTATACTTGAACGTTTAGCTTAAACTTCCTATAAATTTAGCTTAAAGTTTAATTTGAACATAGTATCCTTTAAATTTAGCTTATACATTGTTGAACGTTTACAATAAACTTGAAAACTAGCGTAATTGCTGCTGAATTAAACATTGCAGCTGCCGTGACCATCAAAACTGGATAGTTGTCGAGATCAATAAGTACTGCACTCTGTGAAGATGAGAATGACGATATTGCAGGGCTTCATGCAACAAGAGTCGACAACGTTGAAGACTAGTCTGAGAAATTTTAAAGTACACAACCATTTAATTGTCTTTGTGATGTAGTTATAATATCTCTGCAATCCTTAATGAACTGATCGAAAACAAGGTGCAATTAGAATATTTTAAACGGGAGTACGTGTTGAACAAACATATTAAAAAGGCCATGATTCTGTAGAATGAAATGGTTTCTTAGTTACTTTTATATGAATGATTCACTCTTAAGCTTTGCATTCACTAGTTCTTAGTAGCTTGGTAACAGCCTGTGTGATTGACGGGTGTAATGATTACATTTTGTTTTATTATGTTACATTAGTCAACATTGTGCAGGCAGTGTCTCTAAATATTGTCATTTAATAACAGAAAGAGTTATTGGAATAATACCATTTTACAATACAAATCAGAGCACATCAAATTCTTAATACTTGTTCTTTGTAACTTGTTATTTTTAATCTAAATGTTGCATGTTTGAAATTTCAGGTTCGGTAAAACATAATATTGCTACCAAGGACAGCACGAGGAAAATGGTTGAAGACGAGTTGGCCATTTGGTTTGGTAATGCTAGGGATCATTCAAAGAGACCGAGTCAGAGTCGATCAGTGTTGATCAGGAGTTCACCAATACTGCTGATGACATTATTGTTAAATGAAATTACAGAGCAGATCGACTGCATGATTACTTTACTTTATTAAATTGACTTTATTAAATTGATGTGTCATTTAACGCTTTTGTTGATTATTTATTGCTTTAACTATATAGCACAGTTTACAGTACAGTTTGCATACTATACTGTAAACTGTGCCACTGGCAGAGTTCTTGTTTGACAGGTGGGGGGCGACGTTTTTGAACTGATCAGGTCAAAAAAGAGTTTTGAACTGATCTGCTCAAAAGAGGTATAAAAAAACTGGGGTGACTTTTTTGCTGTTTCCTAAAAATTTGGGGGTGGGGGCAGATGTATGGTGTGTGCCCCTACTGTTCAAGGGTGTCTTGTCCCTTTTGAACTGATCTGGTCAAAAAGAGTTTTGAACTGATCTGCTCAAAAAGAGATTAAGAAACTGGGTTGACTTTTTTGGTGTTTCTTCAAAATTGGGGGGGGGGGCAGATGTATGGTGTGTCCTCCCCACTGTTAAAAGGGGTCTTGTTCCCCTCGACCCCCGGGATCGCCGCCCATTAACTGTGCTAAACTGGGTATCACTTTTTAGTCATCTGGGAATGAACTGGGAATGAACTGGGATGCCCGGCGGGATATCCCGTATGGGTCCCGTACGGAAACCGCGGACAAAAACCGGCGGGATCCCGCCGGGTATCCCGTACGGGTCCCGTATGGCAACCCGTATGGGACCCGTCTGGGTCCCGTGTGGGTGTGTTAGCTGGGTAGCCTTCGTAGTGCAATATCAATCAATATATTCTATTACAAAAATCACCTAGGGCTCAAAACCTTTTACTGAAAAAATTAGTAGAAATTAGAAAACAATTAAACTTAAAGTCTTAAATGTCAATCAGATAATCTTCTGTCAGTCTACAGATTGTACGTACAGGTCTAAAGTTTCGACACGACGTGGGCAACTGACGTCACTCGTCTTACAATACCTATTCGACTACGCCAGTATGCCCACATGTAGCCCATATATTGGACCCACATTCCCAAATGGGACTCGTATAAAGCCCACTCGGGTACCATCTAATGCCCATGGCAATACTGGCAGAGATCGATCCACCCCAGACTGCCACGTTCGTTGGGACCCCACTCCGCCCCATTAGCTCGGGGTGCCCCACCTACCGAGACTCCTCCCTTAAGGGTATCCCATTAAAGACACTCAAGCCTACACTGTGTAACCTGTCTGTTAAATCTATTGTCTGTTGTGTTCTAATAAAGCGGATTGATTGAATTATTTAAAGCTGGACACCACTTCCACTAGAGGCACAATGTGAGTCCGCTATGGCCCCAATAAACGTGGCTGAATGGGGCCAGATTGGCTCAGCGCTACCTCGGGCGCAGTCCATTGATGGTACAGAGCTAGTGCGTCAGTTTGTGCCTCTTCGAAGTGGTGCCAGGAAGACGGTAAACGATAATCGCTATGATTATTCGCCTGATAAACGTTAACCACTGATTGGTTACCATCCAATAGTCGTTCTGAACCCTTGTGTAGGCCCCCTACGAAGCAGAAACTATCTGGCCGAGCGGAAGTTGATCCGTCATAGTATGGATACCAGGACTCCTGATACAACCTCTGTTCTTGCGCATATGACCAAGCCGTTACGGATTTATCCGGAACAACACGTGGGAAGCTCGTGCATTCCGGTGTGTTTGTGGAAAATTCACCAGATGTCGCCTCGTGGAAGGCTGAGTCGTCTGCTGTTTCGGGCGTCACCAACAGAGGGCAGAATTGTGACGTCATAGGAACCATCGTAGAGGACTCCGAATTCGAACGCCATGATGAGCTGCGTTCTCCTTCAATGTTGAGCTCAATGGCCGGAGATAAATATCCGCTGGTAAACTTCATCTGGTCTGTCTTCAAGCGAGTTTCTCCTGGAAATAAGAAGACCTTCTTTTATAAACTTTCATCAACTTTTCTCCTTATTGCATGACTCCAACTCTCTAAACAGTCATCATCTCTATTGGCCCAGGTAGCTATATATTGATTAAAGTGTAGGCCTACGTCCCATGCACGGGGTTCCCAATTTTCTTCCCAAATGAAATGGTGGCTTATTTTAGAGGTTTAAATCTCGGGTTAGCTCGGTCTGTACACGGGGGGACCTAAAATGGTGTGGCACCCATTCAAATAGGCAGCTGTGGTGAAGGATCTCACCATGGCATCAATTCATACAAAATGAGCAGAGTCGAGGTTAGGCCTACACGGTCGCTATAGAAAAACGTAGGCCTACATTTACATTTATAGCTAAAAAAAGCTACAAAGGAAGATAATCAATCCGATTACTGACAGTCAACGACGTGATAATAATGTAGTCCTATACAAAGGCGCCATGTTGAGTCTTGATAACATACCATGTGCTATAGGAACGTTGATTATCTTAGCTGTGTGTGTTGTTGGTAGTTGGTCATGACGTAGTTGGTCATGACGTAGTTGGTCATGACGTAGTTGGTCATGACGTGTATTCGTCGATTTCTTTCTCGGTGTCGATACTTCTGGCTGTTGTTGCTGCTGCTGCTGATGCCTGTAGTCGAAAGGAACTTCTCTACAAATAGGTGATGGAATCTGATACATCAAGGTCATTTTAATTGGCAAAGTCTGTCACCCTGTAGTCGTTTGGAGTGGGTGCACCGTGCATGGTTAGTTAGTTTCTGTTTAACGACACTGTTTCATAAACAAAGATGATTAGCATCGCCTTCCTCCTTTATCCAGGCCTGGGACTGGCACTGCCAGAGTACGAGCAGTGGCGGAGTTTGGAGTGGGTGGGATCTTTGTTCATCATGTATACACCCCTTCTCTGAATACCCCTTCAGAGCCATTAGCCTATCCATGCTCCCTTTCTTGTTTATCTATTTAATAGATCGCTTTCCGAAGGGTGTATTCCTCCATCGCAGAAGCGTGCTCTGGTCTTTCCTTCGCTAAAAAAGCCTAATCTTGATACTAATCTCTGCAATAATTACCGTCCCATCTCCAATTTATCTTTCCTATCCAAGACTCTTGAACGTCTTGTCTCTCTTCAGCTCCTTCCTTATCTTGAGCAATCTGGACTCCTTCCTGCTAATCAATCAGGCTTTAGGGCTCATCATTCTACTGAGACTGCTCTCCTCTCTCTCCTCTCTGAAATCTACTCTGCTGTTGACAGGGCTGAACTTAGCCTCTTGGCTCTTTTCGATGTTTCTGCAGCCTTTGATATGGTAGATCATAGTATTCTCCTTCAGCGTCTTGAGACTTCATATGGGTTGCAGGGCCTTCCTCTTTGCTGGTTTCGATCATATATGTCTGAACGAACCCAAATGATTATATCGGGCGACTCTAGAACAAAATGGATTCACATTAAGCTGGGCGTTCCTCAAGGCTCTGTACTTGGTCCTTTACTCTTTATTCTCTACACGGCTGACATTCCTTCTCTTTTCCCACTCTCGGGAGCTACTGGTCATATCTTTGCTGATGATGTTCAAGCTTTTGTCCATGGGTCTCCTTTATCTCAATTGCACTTAGTTGAGCGTATTGAGTCTCTATCTAAGTCTCTCCATTCCTGGATGTCCTCAAATCGTCTCTGTCTTAATGCCTCCAAAACCCAGTTCATTTGGTTTGGCTCCCGTCAACAGTTGCTGAAGATTGACTTCGCCCTCCTCTTGGAAATCTTCCCTCACTACTCCTTTTCATCAAGTGTACGTGATCTAGGTGTTACGCTTGATAGCTCTCTCTCCTTCAAAGATCACATTTCTAACCTCACACGTGTTTCCTACTTCCACTTAAGGCGTCTCAGGGCTGTTCGACGATCTGTCTCTTCCTCTGTTTTCACAACGCTGGTCCATGCTTTCATTTGCTCCAGAATTGACTACTGCAATTCGCTTCTAATCGGTCTTCCTAAGGTCCGTCTCATGCCTCTGCAGTCAGTCCTAAATGCAGCTGCAAGATTAATTGCCCGTCTGCCACGCTACTCACGCATTTCATCCTTCATGTTTGAGAAACTGCACTGGCTTCCTCTCTCTGCACGTATTAAGTTCAAAATCCTTATGCTGGTGTCAAAGACACAGCGGGGTCTCGCCCCCAAATATATAATTGATGTAATTCACCGGCCTCTTTCTGTCTCTTCGCATCGTCCACTTCGCTCCTCAAACAGATTTGATCTCTCAGTTCCTCATACTAGAACAGCTATGGCTCAGTCCCGATCTTTTGCCTCAATTGGTCCCTCTCTCTGGAATACACTGTCTCCTTCTACTCGCTCTCAAATTTTAATAAGTAACCCCTCATCTTCTTTTGCTTTCCTCAAGACTTATTTCTTTTCTCTTGGCCTTGCGCACTGGGAGCGCCTCTGAACGGTTCACCCTACTAGAGGCGCTTTATAAATGTTCAAATACAATACAATACAATACAATAGGCGTAATTTGTGGGTGGTACGAGGGGTACCCGTACCCCCACTTTTCGGACTGGGGTACCGTACCCCCCATTTTTGAACAATGCCAATGAATATATTATTATTGTGCCTTCCCAGAGATCGCAGTGTCAGCCTTGTTTCGTGTATGTAAGAAATTGGTACCCCCCACTTTTTAGACCAAAGTTACGCCCCTGAGCCTATCACTATACTATAGGTATACTGTACAACCCTCTGACTCGATGCAACGCTCGTGAACAAGCTGGTTCCCTGCCCTTAGCTTTCGAGTGGTGCTTTAGAAATTTGGAGTAACGATTACGATGTCATGCTTTATACCTCTTGGCTTTGCCGGTGCTTCGGAATCCCTTGGCAAATGGGTTGCTGTCGATCTTCAGCTGAGTCACCTGTTCGTTCTGATAGGCGGTTACGGCGACAAAGGTTGTCTGCGGAAACGTAAAAGTGAAGATGGAGCCACAGTTGCTGGTGGTGGTGGTGGTGGTGGTGATGATGGCGTTGTCACCACTGACCGGGATGACGTGAATACGCGGCTGATAACGATGCATCGAGTTCAAGATGATCTAGATATACAGTACATCGATCGGTTTAATGTTGTAAGATATTCGTATTAGTCTACAGGGGCGCCCGCAGGCGGACGCACTGGACGCACGTGCGTCCAACCACCAGATCAAATCCACACAAGTATAAGGCAGAGCATGAATATTTCTTATGAACGACAATACGGCATGTTAAAGATTTCTATGTTATCTAAATTGAATTGTGTCTAATGAGTCACTCTGAGTCATTTTCAGTGTATGACTACCAGCGGCGGACAGAGGACGGGTAGGATGGGAGGGGACGGGAGGAGTGTGCGTCCAATTTATTTTGGGGTGTGCGTCCAATTTTTTAAAACCTGCGGGCGCCCCTGTTAGTCTATCTAAGGGAAACAGCTGCGCGATAGTTCAGCAAAAGTCTTCTTGGGAAAACCCGTTGTTGTTCTGTGTGTTGCGCTCTCTCTGTCTCTATGTCTGTCTCTGTCTCTGTCTGTCTGTCTGTCTTTATCTCTCTCTGTCTCTCTCACTATGTCTCTCTGTCTGTCTGTTTGTCTCTACCTCTGTCTTTGTCTTTGTCTGTCTCTGTCTGTCTTCGTCTGTGTCTGTCTGTCTGTGAGTTAGTAAGCCCATCCTCTCAATAGCTCTGAAGACCCATGTATACAGGTATTGCATAGAAATTGTGTATGTATGTAAGTATGCATGTATGTATGTCTGTATGTATGTCTGTCTGTCTGTCTGCCTGCTTGTCTGTCTGCATATCTGTCTGTCTAGTGGACCATGTACATATTTCCTCACGTGTCCGTTAGTATCCATGGTGTTGTTGGTCAGCTTGAGTTTGTGGAAGGAAATCGTCTGCATCATCCACTGTCTCCCTGTTGCTGGTGAGTCAGGATGGACGTAGAAGCGATGCGAGGCAGCAGCAGCAGCAGCAGCTGCAGAAGCGGCAGATGGCAACGATTGCTTCAGAGGATTCACTTCGGCCGCTGAGGAAGAGGAGGTTGATGCTGCAACAGGTGAGGAGGAGCAGAAGGAGGAGGAGGAAGAGAAAGAGGAGGAGGAGGAGGAGGAGAAACATGTGACGGGTGACCATTGCGATGTGTAGTACTTGTATCTGAGCTGATCTTCTGCCTTGATGTCAACGACCATCGTGTAGTTCTCCGTCGCATTCAGACCGTACACGCAGACTTTCAACGCAGGAAACATGCGCCTATACCAACATACACGAGTGTAATGCATATGTCTACAAGTATATAAATATTAAATAACATATATTTATATACACATTACCAGTATACATACAAGTACTCACAAACGCGCGCATTACGCATGCATATATACGTATACGCTATATATATAAATGCACATATATATATGCATATATGTATGTATATATATCTATGCATATATATGTATAGAGGAGAATATATATATATATATATATATGCATTGAGGGCCTTAAATAATGTGTTTTCTCACAATGAGTATACGTAGTTATACATCATCGAGTGTGCAGTTGACTTGGCTGGAGTGTGCAGTGAGTAGTATGAATTTTTCATAGATTAGCTCAAGTCAGCTATAATAGCGCAGCACATAAGTTTGAGCTCGATGTTGTCCTAACGGAAAACCAGTTAACATCACCAAGGTAGACCAATTATTCAAAACTGACGCCTAAACAGTAAACACTCATTCATTCATTCATATGGAGAATTTATATAGCGCCTCTTCAAGGCTATCTACTCAGAAGCACTCCCGACCCAACCCCGGCTGAAGAGTACAGTCTTGAGATTTGAATAAAATGTGGCGGAATGGGTGCTTGGGACCAAGCGAAGCGCTACAGGCAGCCCATTCCAGATTGCAGGGCCAGCGATGGAAAAATCACGGCGCTGCCTAAGGGCGGTCCGTGAGCGGGGAACTAGAAGCTCAGCCTGCTTAGAAGAGCGCAGGGAACCACGGCGCTGGATGTTCAGGGTGGAGCGGCAATGCTCACGCAAATACACAGGGGCCTCACCCACAAGGCAGCGCCACACTAGGGCAGAGACCCGATAGGCAATACGCTGCGGGATAGGAAGCCAATGCAAAACATCCCGCATGTACTCGGTGACATGGCCAAATCTCGGGATGCGACCAATAAGGCGTACCGCTGCACGCAGGACCCGGTCCAAGCACCCAATCCGAGCAGCTGGGAGACCAAGGTAGAGAGTACTGCAATAGTCAAGGCGAGATACGACAAATGAGTGGACAAGCGTGGAAGCAGCAGTGCAGGTTAGAGAGCGAGAGACTACTCTAAGCTGGCGCAGCTGATAGTAACAGTTACGGCAAAGTAGGTTTATGTGTTGCGTAAAGGTCAGCTCTTGGTCCAGTATGACACCAAGGTCTCGGACCGAAACACGTTCTGGCAATAGGCCACAATGGTCGTGGCCTAGGCCTATTACCGAACAATGTACGCGAGCGTTCCGGCCATTGCAAGCATTGTCTGCCTGACTGCCTATTTCAAAACTTACGTTCAACAATGAACAAACGAACTAGCCATGCCCAAGAACATTTTATGCACCGACACGAGTGACAGAAAAAGAAACAACGAAAGGAGAACTAACAGAGGAAAGAACGACTGAACAAAAGAAAGAACAAAAGAGAGAACAGAAGAAATAATGAACAACGGAAAGAACGAAGAAACGAACAAAGGAAAGAACGACTGAACGTAAGAACGAACAAAGGAACGAACGACTAAACAAAAGAACGAACAAAGGAACGACTGACTAAACAAAAGAACGAACA
The DNA here is from genome assembly GCA_963556255.1 of Allolobophora icterica. Taxonomy (NCBI): domain Eukaryota; kingdom Metazoa; phylum Annelida; class Clitellata; order Crassiclitellata; family Lumbricidae; genus Allolobophora; species Allolobophora icterica. Next base: position 12,147,398 of record OY744613.1, read on the forward strand.
AAACAACGAACGACTAAACAAAAGAACGAACAAAAACAAGAACGACTGAACAAAAGAATGGATGAACGAAAGAGCGAATGAGCGAACGAAAGCGATAACTCTGCCGGAAGTAGACCTTCCTGATTTGGTGATGATCATCTCCGTTCCAAGGGCGAGGAACTTCTGCCAGAGCTCAATGTTCTCGAGCGTCATTCGAATGTGAGGAGTGGCGCTACCGGGAACAGAATGAGACATCGGATGCGATGAACAATGCGGCGGAAGAAGCAGCTGCAGCAGCTGCTGTGTGGCTCCTCCAAGGCCTTTCTCCGTCTTTCCGCTCAACGACGCCACTCCTTTGTCTCCTCCTCCTGCAGCTTCCGAATCTCGACGAGCTGATGCGAAGGAGAAAACACGATGGACAATTTAGACGATGCTCACAATCAATCAGAGGAGTCTATTCCCCCTAAGTCATCGAAGCACCTTCCCCTTCCCCTCTTCTTCCCCCTCCCGTTCCTTCCCCCGAAAATGGTGGCACACACACTGACAGATCTTCCCCCCATTTCTTGGATGGAGCATTTGCTCCAAGGTTTCTATGGTGTAGACGCCCTTGGCCAGAGCGAGGTTGTTGAGGACCTTAGGAGTTATGTCTCATAATTCAATCGCTAGGCGTCAGATTTAATACTTTTCGTATTATGCCCCACCTTACATGTACACAGGAACGTAACTTTGGTCTAAAAAGTGCGGGGTACCAATTTCTTCTCCACTTTCGCTTTCGCATGAAGACAATTTTGGACATATTACCGTGCCAGTATTCTCATTAATTTTTGTGTCAATACAAGTACTTTCGTATTTTTGCGAGACATACTCCTCACTCTGTCTACATACACGAAGCACGGCTGAGACTGCGATCTCTGGCAAAATAAAATATTGATTGGCATTTTGGCATTGTTTAAAAAGTGGGGGTACGAATACCCCTCGTACCCCCCGCAAATTACGCCTATGCACGTACATGATTCTTTTTGCTTCAGAGAGATCAAATCAAAAGACCAGAGCTCGTTTTAGTTTTGTCGTTATATTTCTTCAAAGTTTAATCGGTTTCAGTACTTCCCTAAGATTTCTACTCTCTCCTTAAACTAAGGTCAACCTGGGCGACTACCTAGGGCTTCATATATGCTTGAACCTGATGCTTTGGGCCTGAAAACTATCGTCAGAAGTGTACATTAGCTGTTGAAAGCTAGCTTTTCATCTTCAGTAATCCTAAAAGGAATGAGGCCATAGGCGTAGACTCTGGGGGGGGGGGAGCCGGGGTAAGTGCCCCCAATAATTGAGATGTCCACCCAATGCAACAAGTGTAGAATGAATAACCAAATTCTCCCCCCCCGCCCAATATTTTGGACAAGTTTACGCCAGTGAATGAGGCTTTTATCTGACACGCGCTATGTACAATATCCTGAAACAACGAGTGAGAGAGAGGAATGGGGAGTGTCAGTGTGTCGGATAAAAACCAGAAAGGCTTTGACAGCGGTTGTCGGTCTATACATGTAGCTTAAATACGTAATACTCGGCGCATGGGCTTTCATCGACAGGCAGATATAGCTCGGGTCAGTTTAACTTGAGTTCAACTCGATAATATATCGAGTCTGATGTTTCTCATCGGCCAAATCTGGCGCTTTTGGGTCTAGGCTCGCGTTGTCGTCACGTGATGACCATTGAAATTATAGGGTGGTGATAGAATTGTCTTAAGCACCTCAGTTTGGCGCCCTATTAGCAGTCCCTTGTATCGCCCGCGATGCGGCCGCACTATTCCTCTACATAGCTAGGCTACGTCACTGCGTAGTGGCATCGTCGCACACAGAGACGTCTATAGCCGTACGCTTTAACCAATGTATAGCTAAACAGCCCTACATTTTACCAAAAGTGGAGGATTTTAAACTGATAGGCTACATGTAGCATGAGTATGATATGAATAAGACAATTCAGTGTCAGATTATTAGCAATTACGGCAACAAAGTAACTGATTTTGCAAGATTCCTTTTCTATCATAAAATTATAATTATTATAATTAGCTAATAACTTCAGCAAGTAGGCCTATATTCGGTTTAACATTATTCAAGAGTTTACAGTAAAAATGTCTTGCAACGTTAATCTATTATACTAGTGTTCGTCTGACATTAGACAGTTTTGCACATGTTAATATTTTGTTCATGCTATTTCTACCTCTAGTCGTCTAGTCTCATCTGATCAGAGAACGGGCAGAGAACTGGTTTGCGAAGCAGTTCATTGATAACTTTAAAAAGACTATATGTAGGTTTTGTTTCGTTACAGCGGGGTCGCACATTATCCAATTTATAATTTCTTTTCTTGCTTGCTCGTTTTCCGTTTCCAGTTATTGACGCTCATGATCGCGATCCTGAATCCGTCTTCTGAGACTTTCGATCATCCGTTCTGCCTTCCATTCTCCGCCCTTGCGACCCTCCACACACAAACACACGCACACACATACACACACCTTAACACCCACACACACACAACACACACACACACACACACACACACACACACACACACACACACACACACACACACACACACACACACACACACACACACACACACACACACACACACACACACACACACACACACACACACACACACACACACACACACACACACACACACACACACACACACACACACTAGGACCTGGTTTACGGGGTCTTACGCCGCGCCAGTGACCCAACAGACCCATGGAGCTTACGGGGTTTTACGCCACGCCAGAGGCTCCATGGGTCTGTTGGGTCACTGGGGCGGGGTGAAACCCCGCAAACAAAGTCCTAGTGTGTGTTAGTCGTAGTACCCCATGGAGCTTACGGGGTTTTACGCCACGCCAGGGGCTCCACGGGGTACTACGACTAACACACACACACCACACCCACAAACACCCACCCACCCACACACACACACCCACACACGCACACCCACCCACCCACACACACCCCCACACACACACACACACGCACACCCACCCACACACACACACACACACACACACACACACACACACACACACGCACGCACACACCCACACCCACACACCCACACACACACACACACACACACACACACACACACACACACACACACACACACACACACACACACACCACACCCACACCCACACACCTATACACACACAGACAGAGAGATAGAGGCGACCGAGTTCATATGCGGCGAATTGGCATTTCAGTAGAATCGTAGAATCAGTAGAATCGTAGAATCAGTAGAATCGTAGAATCGTAGATTCAGTTGAATCGTAGAATCAGCGGAATCATTAGACTCGTACAATGACTAGAATCGTAGAATCAGTAGAGCAGTAGAATCACTGAATCGTAGAATCATTAGAATCGTAGAATCATTAGAATCGCAGAATCATTAGAATCGTAGAATCATTAGAATCGCAGAATCATTAGAATCGTAGAATCATTAGAATCGCAGAATCATTAGAATCGTAGAATCATTAGAATCGTACGCATGTGATCTACAGAAGAAAGTTAAGCAAGTCCATATATTTATAATTTTATCATAACAATACAAAAGGCCAGCATAATAGGTTTACGTTTGGGATACGGGATGGTCTATAGTAATTAGTGTACCAGACGTCAATCGAAAGGTCGGGGGTTCAAATCCAATCCAAGCCAAGGCAGAAATTTGTTTCGACATTTGCGCCACCTAGTCAACTCTGCAAAAATAGGTCCACTGACCGTACACCGTATATGTGGGAAGATCAGACGGTATTGGAGAGAAAGTGCCTAAGAAAATGAAATCCCTATCCTTTCATACCGAATATCTTTGATCTAAGCTACTTGGGCCTATTTACGTCACGGGATCTTACGGATCGATCAAACTTCACCACTGCCTGTACTTTGGTAATGCCAATTCCAAGCCTGGCGAGAGGAGGAGGGAGACGATAATCATCTTTGTTATGACACAGCGTCGTTAAACAGAAGCTTAAAGGATCGACCTCGGCTAGTTTCGCTTTTGGGTTTGCGTATAAAGCGACCGTTGTCGCATTATGATAACATTTATGTATATTCGTTTATCAAAGAAAACTGGATGGCACACCGCAGCCAGGTACATTAACATGGGAATCAATCACATCAGAATAATAAATATAGCTAAATCTAAAAAATGATTTTTGTCACAACGCACAGTGTGACAGACTGATGTAGTATAATTGGTGGAGATTATGGATAGCTATAGATAATAGCAAATAGGGCTCTGGGAATAAAGTTCCTATCATCTCTACTGGGGAGTTGAAATTGGCGAGAACTTCGGCGAAGATTCTAATTCCGCTTAGCAACTGGTAGAAATATAGCCCCCGAAGAATGCTCGTTTCTCTCCATGGAACGCAGTCTAGTCCGTCGTTGTCACGTGCCAGCAACTGCGCAATGCTTAGATTTGCGCAGTGTGATAACGTTGCGAATTATGATAACGTTGTCAATTATGATAACGGGGAAAAGTCCGCAGATTAGATTACACTGTTTGATCTATCAACCAATCAAATGGGTTTAAGTCCTATATAGGCCTAAACATTCATTTATCAATTTGTGTCATAAAGCGAAACAAATAATTCTTACGTTTAGCTATATACACGGTGATTCAATGAAAAGTAAGCCAAACTTTATAAACAAATATTAAAACTTGAACTATATTTTATTAATAATATTTTCAAAATAAAAATATGCACATACTTACTTTTTTATTTTAATGACTTCCGGTTTTTATTTCCTACTAAAAAAAGCAGACGATAATACGATAGAAAACATAAACAAGAAACTAGCAATTTCCGAAAAAATGCCTTTTAGTAAAGAAGATTTACACAATGATAAAAGGTTTGAGGGAATCCAAGAATTACAGCAGCCTCAATTTCTACGAGGGTTTCCAGAAAAACATTGGACTAGAAGCGGATTAGATAAACTGCTTAGAAAAATTAGTTTGACAGGGTCAGTCGACCGCGTCATTGGTAGTGGCAGACGAAGGTCATCGCGCACTGAAGAAAACGTTGCCCTTGCTGTTGCCCAATGGCGCCAGCGCCTCCAGGCTTGCGTGCAGAAGGAGGACATTTTGAACATCTTCTTTAATTAAATAATCAAACTATACTACTGAGAGTTTCTTCACAAAAATATTAAATACTGTTTTCATGTTGGAAGTACTTATATGAAAAAAGTTCGGCTTACTTTTTATTGAATCACCGTGTATGTGTCGATCAATCAGTAACTCTTGGTTTTTGCAATTCTATCGCTTGATTTCGAATTTCAGATCGATGTTTTTCTTTTCGAAATGACAAATATTCTGATCGATGTTTTTCTTTTCGAAATGACAAATACGTTCGATCATTCGCTCAATGATCGATTTGTTCCTTCAAAAGAAACAGTTGTTTCGTCGAATGTAGAATTTCTACTGATTCTGATCGACAATTTCAACGAGTTTCTGTGAATTCGTCCCATCTTTTGTAATCGATTTTCCAAATTAATTTCATCAACGCCGCAACGCGTTTCCACGACGCGAAACAATGTCCAAAAATGACGTCATCGGATAAACAATCGGATAAAACGTTGACGTCTTACATAAATTATAGGATCTACGTCGTTATTTAGGTCGTTACTATTCGTGTTTATTCGGAAAGTGAGTAAGTAATTTAACGTCCACGGCACATTTCTTGTATTTCCAGAGTTGTAGTTGAACATAAGTGCGGCACGGTGGAGCTATCGGTAACGCGTTTGGTCAATGATCATGCGGTCGCCGGTTCGACTCCGTGCAACGACTTTGGGCAAGTTGTCTGCGCACACTGTGCCTCTGCCACCAAGCAGTATAATTTGGTACCGGCGTAAGCTGGGAAGTAAACGGCAAGTCCTGTGATATCACTAGCCCCGTGTCCAGGACCTTGGGATTCGTCCATTTGCCGGCTCAAGGGCTTAGAAAAGGAGATGAGCGCCTCACCTACGTCCCACTTGCGGATATGGACTGAATTTACTTATTTTTTTAGTTGAACATAAATTGCTTCGTAACTTATTATAGTAATTGCACATGCGGTGTAGGCCTATTTAGTTACATTAACTTGCGCTTTACAAATCTTCATATAATAACAATAGTTACTGTAATAATAATAGTAATATAAATAATAAAAAGTTATATTAATAGTAATTTTCAAGCATTCATCGATCAAGATAATCCTGCTTATAATAACAAAACAGTTCCAGCCAAAGGCGTCTATCCCCCCCCCCCCAAGTCATTGGAGCAACTTCCCCTCCCTTTCCTCCTCTTCCCCCTTCCCGTCCCCCCCCCCCGTATATGATGGCGCATACACTTACAGATCCCCCTATTTCTTGGATGGAGCATTTGCTCCAAGGTTTCTATGGTGTAGACGCCCCTGCAATCAATACATTAAATAATTCCTTAATTCTTTTGAGCATTTATATAGCGCCCCTTCAAGGGAGCTACTCAGAGGTGCTGCCGACTCCAGCACAGACGAACAAAGCAGTTTTTAACGCAGATTGAATTTTAGGAAGGAGACGCAACGCCAGAGGCAGAACATTCCATACCACTGGGCCAACCACCAGTTATCAACCGTCAATCGATCAACCAACAATAATCCTATTGAGAAGGACACAAAAAGTCCCACTTATTAGTGGGCCTATTATTATCATCACACCTATTATTATCATCCCACCAGGGGCGTAACTTTGGTCTAAAAAGTGGGGGGTACCAATACTTTGGTCTAAAAAGTGGGGGGTACCAATTACTTCTCAAATTTCGCTTTTCGCATGGTGGCCATTTTGAACATATTCCCTCTCAGTATTCTAATTAATTTTGGCTCTCGGTTTACATGTGTATAAGTACATTGGCGGAGACTGCATTCTCTGGGAAGGCACAATAACAAAAATATTGATTGACATTGTTTAGAAAGTGGGGGGTACAGTACCCCCCAGTCCAAAAAGTGGGGGGTACGGGTACCCCTCGTACCCCCCACAAATTACGCCTATGCATCCCACCTATTATTATCACCACACCTGTTATTATTATCACACCTATTATTATCATCACATCTATTATTGTCAATTTGTCATCACACTAATTTGTATCATTTAATGTTGTGGCCTTTCGCAGCACTTTCCCTGCCAACCCAGAAATTAATTAGCCTAATTAATATCTAAGTCCCCAAGGTACCACATGTAGCCTACCTTGGGGCAACAAATAATAATCCGACCCATTTTATATATTCGGAACCTTTTTAAGGCACGAAGTAGGCCTAATATGTGCTTTGGGGAAAAATAATAACGATAAACTACAACAAAACTTCGGTATTTCGAACCTCGGTATTTCGAACCTCGGATATATCTAACTGTTGACGATGGCCCATCGAGGTACGATATAACGAAGTTTTGATGTGTTGCTATAGGTTAACACGCGTAGTAACTTACGGGCAGCGTCTAGCGTTGCAGCGCTTCCTCTTTTAGCGGCATGCTGACCATGAGGATTGCTTACAGCGCTGCCAGTCTTTTTGAAGAGGTCGTTCGCTGCACAATGGCTAGCGATGCGAGTCCTCACTGAAGCGGTTTCGTCAAAGGTCCAACATGTTCGCCAGATGTCTCTGCTGCTTGTCTCTGGTGCTTCCTCCTCCGCCTCCTCTTCTTCTTCCTCTTCCGACGAAAGTACGAGATCCATTACGAATTTCTGCGGTAATTTTACAGGCTTCCACTTTAGGCTTATCATTGGCCAACATACTTGCGCATTTATGCAAGCTGTATTTAATCCAATAGTAAACCTGTGTGATGTAGGCCCCTACTAGGCCTATTAATATCACTGTAGTAAAAAATGAAGTTTTGCAGTTTTCTTAATATTTAATTGCGGCATGTGGCAAAGAACAGAGTATACGCTATAGACCTACTCATGGGCGGCGATCTAGGGGACATGTCCCCCCACCTTTAAGAGTGGAGGGACACTCCATGCATTTGCCCCCCCCACATTTTGATGAAACACCAAAAAAGGCGGAGAAATGTAATGGCGTGTGAGGGTTTTCGCAGCGTTTTTTGACCAGACCAGGGGAAAAAAATTTTTCGCAGAAGTGTCCCCCCAAAATTATGAGAAAGAAGAAGGAATTCGTCAAAAACGTAAAAATCTTTTAGACGATCTTTTAGACGAAGAAGAAATGAGAAAAAGAAAAAGAAAAGTGTTATTGCTGAAAAAAAGTGTTATTGTTATTGAAAAAGTTGTAAAAGGTGGCGAATGACTAAAAAAAGGTCATCAACTTTGTTTGGGGAGATGAAAGCGAAATTTTTCGGAGATGAAGTGGCAGAAATTTTTTTGGGGGGGACAAGATTTTCCAAAACCGGTCGTCGACGAGATCGTGGCCGACTTTGTCCCCCCCCCCCACCTCTCAGACAAGATCGCCGCCACTGGACCTACTCCTATGTTATACCGCCGAATTGTTCTACTTGCAGACAGGCCTACATTTGATGGTCAGATACCTCCGCTAAAAAGACTGCTGAACACAGCTAATAAACAATTAGGCCTATAAGTAGGCCTGCAGAATAAGCTGAAATAACTTTATAGGTAAAACCTGTAGGCCCCCTAATGGCCGGCCACTTTCGCTGACAGAGCACTTAGTATACACCGTGATCGATCGAGTCGAACTGCTACGATCGACTTGGCTCGGCCAACGATCGACTCGATCGACTTTGTCGACTAGTCGACCTCTCGTCGACTCGATCGACTTGGCAAATAAACGATCGACTTGGTCGACTTTGTCGACTTGGACTCTATCTCTTGGCCATGGTCACATAAGTTTTGGCTCTGTAGCACCGAGGCAGAAGCATGCTCAGTGATTTGCTCACACAACTTTTGGCTGACGCTTTGTATTTGATGCTTGCTAAAGTAGTTATTGACTTATTGTGCTATAGACGCGTTTCATTTCATGAATATGTAGGCCATGTATAATAAACTTTTACACTGATTGTAAGAAATGACAAAATATTCTTATTGGTTTTATTGGATATAATGTATAATTCTATCCATCTTAGGTCTGTAGCTTACTTGGCTGAGGTTAGCTCACGCAACTTTTAAACACTTTCCGAGCCACTGCTCTTGGCCAAAATCGAAGCATTCAGTCCCGTCCTAACATACAGACATTCGAACGTTTTGAGATCGTCGTTATAACTGACTACAGAGCTGAAATTTTCTGAAACTTGCGCATTTTTAACGCATCTTAATCTTTCCATTTTCACCGTTAAACTGTGAAAAAAGTATCTGCAGCATCCACTATACGAAATCACCATAAGGCTCATAATTTGCACTGAACTTTAAATCAGGTTAATACGGTAGTTTTGCGTTTACTAAGCATTACTTCATCACTAGGGACAGTAGAAAATCACGGTAAAAAATGCCAAAAACACGGCATAGGCCTACTTTAAAACAATCGCGAAAAACACGGCAAAAACACGGCATCAAAATTTCACAGTTTTCTTGTAACACATTATATGTTTATCTTTCATATTCATTGTTCATTGACAAATTGACAATTGTCAACCATTTGTCAGTCATTGGTTCCTTGCTGTAACAGTTTAGCTACGAGTAGGCCTATTGAATACCATCACAACATGAAGCGCTAAATTGTCATCTGTCAAATTTTGACGCTGAGGTGCATTCACCAGTGTGTATTGACTAACGCTCCGTTCTGCCTCAACAGAATTGCCAGGAACTGACAGATATCGAATAGCAAGCTCAAATACTTTCGACTGTGCAAAACTTTAAACTGCCACAACCAAAAAAAATTGCAACACGGCATTTTTTACGAAAACACGGCAAATGTCAAAAATCACGGAAAACACGGCAAATGCCGAAAAACACGGCTTCCGTGTTTGCCGTGTTTTCGTGATTTTCTACTGTCCCTATTCATCACATCATGTGGGTCATTTTGTGAAGTAGCCGCAAAAAATAGTAAGAAAATATTTCATAGTCGAGTCGAGTCGAGGAAACAACGATCGACTCGACTTGTCAAAACATATGATCGACTCGACTTGCAAGTCGATCGAGTCGACGATTTTTCGACCGACTCGACTTGGCCGAGTTTCGATCGACTTGATCGACTGACTCGATCGATCACGGGGTATAGCACTTAGAATACTGTATCATTTTTCTGGACTTTTCTAGTATAGGCTATATTCTGGTCCCTGCAAGTGGACTCCGACCTCGATATCCACTGGTCCTCGATCTCTGGACACCTCTCTTAAATGGCGCAGCGCTCGTGAATAAGCTGGGGCCCTGCGCTTAGCTTTAGTCCGGTAGAAGACAGGAAGGGAGTCCGAGAAGACACAGAAAATTAAATGTAATAATATTCTGTAGGCCTATGTATAAATAAATGCATTATCATAATTGCACACACCATTATACTATTAATAATTATGATCATACCAATGAAGAAATTTGTGGTCTCCAAACACGTAACTTCAACGTCAGAATTCGTCTGCTCAAGAACTGTACGCCAAGATAACGTTTTATATACCCCATAAATTCGTCGCACGGGAGAACTTCTACACGACAACCCATCACTGAACGCAAGGAAATCGGCTTAGACAAAACCAGAACCAAGGCTGATAGAAAGGATTACGGGATTAGGCCAATTCCCACAAGAGGCCGAGCATTAGGCCTATAATATCCGTGCACAGTTGAGTAGATTTAAGAAGGTATTGTGACTTAATGCGTGGAATTATGATGAGACCTTCCGTGCAGATCAGCTCCCGGTTGTATTCGGATTGAAAGCACCCATTACCTCCGATCTAGTCTTTATTTTGAAGCAAACTGCGGACAGAGGAAATCCCTCCGTTTCGCAAAGATGTTCGACTTTGCAAATTGTCTAAAGACTCAGTCTCAGGTGATTCCCGAGCAATACAAAGACCTCTTATACCATATTATCGTTCGCTATCCCGATATATCGTCCATGTTTCTGTCATTACAGCCAATTAATATTTAATCCGAGCGTAAAATGAAAATTGCAGGGCCTGTTCCATTAAGTCGTTGTTGGGTTTTCTCTGGGATATAATCATCGATTCATTTCAATATCTGGGAATCAACACGATATTAGTTATATACAGCACTATGCAATATGCCACTCTCGTATTTAGCGGCGACATAACGGGCCATCCATATATTACGTACGCATAAGGAGTAACCGAAATGCATGTGCTTGCATATGGGGGGGGGTGTTCTACTGATAATGTACGTACGCATAGGAAACGGTGGGCCTTCAAATTGATTGGCCTTCAAGTGAGCTAGAGTTCAGTCCTTCCAGCTATCTGGTACTACCAGAGGAAGTAGGACTGTGGGAGAGGTGTCACTTGTATGCCACCTTACCTCTGAACGCTATTTTATAACTATCGCACAACTCAACAGTGAGTCCATGGATTACTCATCCTTCAATCTGGCCTAAAGTGCAGACAGTCGCTGCCTCGACCTGTGGTACAGACACATTCTGCAGCTGGTCTCGGGGGGCGGGGGTGCGTCAACCGTACGTCCGCAGGTGGGGTGGGGGAGTACATGTGCGTACACGGAGGGTCCAATTTTCCAGGATTTTTGCGTACGTAATATATGGATGGCCCTAACTATTTGCAGACTTATCTACGGCGAAGGCCACAATGATTCAACTTTATATGCAGATATATTATCAGAAAATTAAGAACATTAACGAATAATAATAACGCAACTGCCTTTTGAAAATATATGCAAAACACTTTCACTCCACGATCTTTCACAAGTGTACAGGGCCCTGTCAAAGACACCATACGTCAGGAATCGAAGCTTTTCATTGTCGCTAGTGTGCAAGTTTGAATTTTATTCTTATCAGTAGTGAAATCTAACATCTCAGTGAAAAATAGTACTTCAAACACGTATTACAGCTGCCTTTCATACACTATCAATCCTGGAAGCGTACGTACGCTTGACGCACCCCCCCCCCCCTGAAGACCAGCTGCAGAAAGTGTCTCGACAGCTCCAGGCAGCCCAACTGTCTGCAGTTTAGGCCAGATTGAAGGGTGAGTGAGGGCCAATATAGACAAATTATAGGTGTCTCATTCACAGCACAGAATAACTGCACATGGCTTTTATATAATGTAATAAAATGCCATCGGACGACTATAGGACAATACAGAGTAATAATAGGCTAATGTGGACGTCATAATTAGAAATTTATTTTGCGTACGTACACATTTTGTCCCCCCCTCCCCCCGTTCGCAAAATCGCCTAAATCCGACCCCCTCCCCCCTCATTGCATACGTAATATGTGGATGGCCCCTAATGTTCATCTTTGTCAGTTCCTTATTTTGCACAGTGCCACTGACGAACACATGAGGCATCAATCGAATATCAACATGAAACTGTGCAGAGTTAGGGTTGCAACTTGTAACAGCAGTTCAAGGATAAATCGAAACCCGCACATTCCATGTATCAAGCTCAACAGACTGGCTACCCTGCTTGGCAAGAGATGCATTTAAAAAAATCAAAAAGGCATTCTAAGAACATGCTGCCTGTATATTTTTTCAAACGTTACAAGTCCAACACAGAAAAGTTGCCCATCACTTGGAAACCGTCATTCTTCCATTATTAGTACATGTATTGCATAAAATTTGCATCACAAACTAAACCTCTGCTTAAATCATATGCACCTACTGAGCTAGAACCAGCACAGGCCTCCTTGCCATAGTCACTACATAATAATAGCAGTTTACAAACCTCATAAATTAATACTCAAAGGGCAAGGCCAGTGGCTAAGGGGGTTGTCCATTAAGGAATTCTGTAAAGAACAGGTTGGCTCACCCAATCATGGACAAGGTGTGGGGAGTATGCTCAATGCAGATGTCAAAACCTTGGTATGACTCATTAGGATAAGTACCCAACCCAATATCAGGGTTACCTCTGCAAGATCAATAGGGTAATCTGAACTCGAGTACCCTTGCAGTGTGGACATCTGCAAAGGGAAGGGGAGTAGCGTAATGCCAAATGCAAGGGCAGGTCATTTTTAGTGATGTCCTCTATGGAAGACCTCCAAAACAGCTTTTGCGAAAGCTCTAAAACAATGCATAAAAATCTTAATGCAAAAATTACAGTAACCAGTAGCTCTCGTCGTTGTTATCCAAAATTATTCTATAGCACCAATAGTTGAAATCCTCGACAGACGCTGTACTTTCTGAACAGAAAGAAAAACCTGCCCTGAGAAACTGCTGCATTACAAAACTTTCTTCCGATATCGAGACCGCTGCACTGGCAACTATTACTACTGTTCAATAATCTTCTGCTGGAGCTATAATCTACCATATACTGGAAAACTGAGATGTCGAGAGAGCTACAAGATACCAAACCGATACCGCACAACTGTTTAAGATTCAGCCTGAAAACTCATCCAATCATTCTCGAGCGCACTAACAAAACACCTGTCAAATCCAACACTGGCACAGCAGCAGTGAAGGCAAAGTTCGGTACTTGCATGCCATGAACCGCTCAACAGTACTGCAATACCTAACTAGTATCCATGTCGTCTGACTTTTGAACATCAGTCTGAGTGTCAAGATCCATCAGATCGCCAGCCTGCGTGCCACTTCCCTCTGTGCCAGCAGCAGTAGCAGTAGCAGCACTGTCTGCAAGCTCTGGTGGAGGCTGATCACTACTGTTCACAGACAATGCATCAGATGTGGAAGCCGTGTCTGGTGGGTTAGATTCTACAATTAAAATAAACTTCTTTAAACATAAATAATAATCACAAACCGTGTAACAATTCAACTGCAGCAATGACGATAAACCTCTCTGACTTATGCAATCGTATCCAATCCAAACCCATCCGAACTTGCAATCAACAGATGCAACTGATTAGCCAAGGCAACATGCATTAATCACTTAAGATCTGCATCTAAATTTCGTTTTCCACGTTTCCACAGCTGGACGAAAACTGAACAGAGGAAAAGGACCTGGGAACTGCTTTCTATGACAGAGATGGGAAGCATACATAGCAGATACAAAGACTTCAGTACTATATACCATAACTGATTTTCATGAAGAATTTGATGCTTGTGTCTCGGAACTCCCTATTAAATGTTACGTAGACTGATTAGAAGAATGGACTTCACTTTACTTCAATGAATAGTAATATCAAAGCCTTCAGATTTGGTTATATTATAAGTTAAGGGCAGATATGTTCAGGGTGCCTTCTGTGCTGGCTCAAGGTAGCACAGAGTTTACTCTGAGTACTGGTATACTCCAAAAGTCGCTCGCAGTCAATTCAGTATACTTGGACAGACATGAAATGCATCCTGGATTTCCCAATGAAAGAATAATTTGAATACAGTATGCACTTCCGGTTATGTGCCATTCTATTCCCCCCAAAGTTATTAACTTAACACATTGTACTTGTTAACACACCATATAAGAACTGCAGTATAGCGTTAACAATATTCCCTGACACTTCATGTTGACGAGTCCACATTGTATAAAAGCTGTTTTAAGATGGTCATACCTGTCTGCTTCAAATCTGGTTCTTGTGGTTCATCTACAGCCATCGGTTCTTCTTGCTGATCGGAAATCTGTTCAGAATTCAACCAAATGCACTGTAATGGAACTAGAAATCTAGATATTGTTAAAAGCTTCTAAAACGTTCAATATAAAGTAAGGAGAGTAATAATGAAGTCATTTGTTGGTCAACTTTGAACTTTCATCAAAAATAGTCTGACCGTCCAGTGTTAAAATAATTTAAGTGCCATGTTCCAATACATTATACTGGACACTTCCAAGTGGTTTGCAATATTATTGGTTCCAATAAAGAATATTCTATTCTAATATCCTCTATTGTATCCTTTATTCTATTCTAAGTCGATATAGTTTTAATTTAGTCCTATAAAGAACAGGCTTAAAAGCCCTCACAACATTTTTGCGGATCGATATAACGGCTTTAGTCATTCGATTCCTCATGCTAAAACAAGCAGAAATATAAGTAAACATCTAATTTATACCACACTGGTGTTTTTCATTAAGATGTTTCTTACAAACCTTGCTCGGTTCTTCAAGTTCTTCATCTGTATTCTGTGTTTCTGTGTTGACCTTTGGTTGCTCAGTGCTCTGAATCTCCAGCTCAGGAGTCAACTGAGGTGCTTCTGGGCTCAAGTGCGGCTCATTCAATGTTTCTGTGGTGATATGTTGTGCTGTTGGATCTACCTGCAGCTCCACTTGCTGCACCTTCGATACCTCGGTATTCTCATCGTTTGCTTCAGTGTTCAGATTCGGAGCCTCAGTACACACCTGTGGCACTTCTGCGCTAACCTGTAGAACCTCTTTGCTAACTACCTGTTGTAGTTCTGTGACAGCTATCTGTGGTAATTCAGTGCTCACTACAGGCGCTACTTCTGTTGTAGTACTTAGTACTTCTCTAATCATCTGTGGTACTTCTGTGGTTGTTTGTGGTACTTCTGTGGTAGCTTGCGGTACTCCTGCGCTCCTGTGTGGTACGTCAGTGCTCTGCTTTGGTATCTCTTTGTTCAGTTCTATGATCATATGTGATACTTCACTGCTTGGACTAGCAGTCTTTTCTTTCTTTGCTTCAGGTGCTGATTCAGTTTCGACTCTCTCTGGTGATTTGGCTGCAGTAGCTGGAGGTAAAGCGACAGAATCCCTAGCCGGCTGAGATGCTTCAGAAACCTGATGTTCAGAATGCTGTTCAGCGACTTCTGACAGTCTCTCTTCTTCTTTCTTCTTGTCTTCAGAGTTCTACAAATTCATATAATGTACAATTTGAAGGAAGTTAAATAAATGCTTAAGAAATTAAATCAATGTATCATGGAATCAGGACCAAAAATCAAGTATCATACAAATGAGGATAACAGTATGAGATTTGTTACACTTTCTATGAGGTCATTTAATAATGAATTTTATTTTACTGAAATGAATTAAGTATCATACAAATGAGGATAACAGTATGAGATTTGTTACACTTTCTATGAGGTCATTTAATAATGAATTTTATTTTACTGAAATGAATTAACTTTGTTATTCATGTTCCAACCATTTAGTACCGGAATCTGTATTACGAAGTGTGTTCCAAGTCTCTGGTATGCACGTCTTACATAAGGTAATGATGCCTCGCCATACACTTTTATAATAACTTACTTTTTCATCTGGCTTATCCACCGTAGCCTGTCTCTGTCTTTGTGAACTAGTCTGGGTAGTTACTTGATTGTGGTTTGGTTTTAGTGTGCTATCGGTGATAACGGCAATATACAAGAATCAAACTAATTAACAATAGGCATACTTCCGGTGCATGCATGTATATAATTATGTTCGTTCATATTTATACCAGGTATATATGAAAACACTGATAAAGTGCCTTTTTCTGCTGACCAATTACAGGAATTCTACAGAATGGAGGCAAACTTTTTTGCTCCATTGAGGAGCACTGCTGCATGTTCGTGAAACTGCAATAAACAGGTAATTGATTACACTAGAGTGAAAAGAAAATTGAGAGAAACCTGTTTCTGGACATCTTGTGTTTCCTGCTGTTGTGCAGTTATCTTCTGCTTCTCCTTCATTTCTTCTTTGGCCTTTACGATCATCAAGCTGAACTGATCGTCTGTGATCTGTGGCTTACTGTCACAAAGCTACACGCAGTCGTAAATGAATAAAAATCAACCAAAATACCTTTTAACATAACAGTTATCCGTTACAAAGACAGTTAATTTGATGTAAAAATCTACCAATTACTAAACTTCAGACAAAAAATATGGCAAGGAAACCAAAGTTTTCATAAAAAATCAGCAGTGATCATTCTAAATCGTGTAATATTAAAATTACCATGAAATATTAATATTAAAACATTATCTTTGAACAACTTTTGCTCAATCCTCAGAGTTCATCTTAAATATAAAACTTTGGTAACTGATTGATTGAATTGCTTATCGAAACACCACACAACAGACAAATCAAATTATGACCATTTTCCCTATAGAATTTCAAGTTATCCGTTACCCAGATTAGTCAAAAGGGCAATCAAAAAGGGTCAAAAGTCCCACTACAGCCTGGATTACCCCCTCACATAAACAGTTTACAGGCGGGCAGTTCAACATACAACTTGATCATCATTTCAAACCTTTGTTGCAATAAGTTACTAAGAACGAACAAATGAACAGTTTTGTTTAACACCTTAACGATAAGCTGCATTAGTTTCCCAGTCAGTACACAATTGTCACCACAATTGTGTGTTAAAAAAGCTTGAAAACTTAGACATTAAATAATCTTACATTTCGCAGTTGTTCGTAAAACTGCTCGCTGCTCTCGGCAAATTTACACTTTTTGGCTCTGTGTTTTTCTTCTATTTGTTGCAGTTCATTCTCCAGCTTTTTCTGAAAGAATTTGTGACAAATAAAAAAAATTAAGATAGTGCTGCTACTGATGCCAATTAAAACACAAAATTTCATCTTTTCAGGAGAAAAAATGGCACTCTGAGAGCCAAATACATGTCAAAATAGGTCTTGTCTAGTCATGAATATAAGACATTTTCAATTGATGTGACTCACAGAAAAACAGACAGACAGAGTGAGAGAGACAGAGAGACAGAGAGAGACAGACAGACAGAGTGAGAGTGAGAAAGAGACACAGACAGACAGAGAGAGACAGAGAGATGGGGGGCCACTAAAGAACACCTGTTGAAAAAACAGTAGCATGCAGTTAAAAGAAAAGGCCTCTCCTACCTGATGCATAGTGAGTGAATGGACTTGTCTCTTTAGGACAGTCATTCTTGTTTCATTGATGATCGTTCTTACATCAGGGACCACAGCGTCACTGAAGATTTCGTTGATAAGGCAGTGATTGCGCTGGTATCGAGAGGCTGCAATGTGCTTCACTGACAGACCATCATCCAAGTCTACAATGACCAGAAGAAGGCAAGAGCCACTCATTTATAACAGACATCTTTCGACAATATTCCTGAGGCAAAGTGCTGGAGTTGTGCAATTAAGCTGAGCATATGTTTTATACGTGAAGTTAGGTATGTGTATGTTTACATACGTGTATGTTTTACTACTGTGTAATTTTACTTGTTCTTTCTGCCTTCGGGCGTAAAAAAGTACTCATAACAAGAACAATCCAATGCACGCCTCTCATTCTGATTCAAGTTATGAATTTTAATCTTTATTATTCAAGCATAATTCATTAATTCAATCAACAAATAAACAACTTAGTTACCTCAAAGGTTATATGGCTTCACAACAAAATGTAAATTTTGCATCATGCACTAGAAGTAAAAACTTCTGGGTTGATGAGAATAACTACAAGTTTACATGACAGTTACCAAATATCTTAAAAGATCCTATGTTCTTACATCAAGCTCACTCTTGCATCACACAGATTACCATACAACAATGATGCCAGATTTTGTTTAAGTTTATGAAGTCACAGGAGAGTGGAAAACAGAAACAGACCTTCCTCCTCTTCTGTTGGCTGAATAGCAACAACTCTTGGTTCAACAGGTGGTGGTGGTGGTGCCTTCTAAATACAGAAAGAAAAAACAGTTTTAACAACTCTTCACATCAGAACACCAATACCGGTAACCCAGAACATGCCCCTTTCGCCTCAGCATGTTTCTGAGGTACCTAAAAGGTGCCACATTAAAAGGTGCTAATTTGATCATTCTATGAATTTTGAAAGCAGCCAATGATGGCAATGCCTACAAAATTGGCATAAATTCCAGTGTAGTGATAGTCTTTAGATTCCTTATTGATGAGCAAATATACTGATTTAAATTATAAACATACGGTAATCCACTGCAAAATGATAATATATGCAAAGCTCAAATGAAGATTTTTTACAATAACTAAAAACTCAACTAAAAAATATCACCTTGCCAATGAGCATACAAATTCAAATTGTAAACTCGGAAAGTTTCTGTTCATTGTTCATGATTTTCATTCAGAAGTTGTAATATTTATGACACTATACAATTATACAATACAACTGCACTTGTTATTACCCTCCATCCAAAGTTCACTCAACCATTCGACAGAACATCGATGGCACCGAGCAGTTGTATGTGAATGACTTGCTCAAGGGTCTTTATACAGTGACCGCCTGAGTACTGATACATACTGGCAGGCAATTCACATAGATACATCTAAGTTCACATAGATTCACCTAACTTCAAATAGATTCACCTAACTTCACATAGATTCAACTAACTTCACGTAGATTCACCTAACTTCACATAGATTCACCTAAGTTCACAGCCAAGCTGACACATCATAAGTGCCAGAAATGAATGTTGCACAGTTACGAATTAAGACTGCTAAGTACTGACACTTCGTCTGGCTTTTTCTGGTTCCTCTGGTTCGGCGTCCACATCAACCTTTCCCTTAGCCGCAATCCACGACTGATACGCGGGCGAATTGTGGTACACCTTCAGCGCTTCTGTATACTGAACCTACAGATGCAATAGCCACACCAGACACTTACATATAAATATATTAGCAAGAACATTGAAACACACTTTAACATTCGATTAATATAATTATATAAAAATATAACCCAGTTAATAAATATTGAACAATTGACAAACTACTCATATGCTGAATGCATCATCAAAATAGAGTACTCATGATATGCACATTCCAGCAGATTCAGGACAGAACATGATCACTTTAACTAGAGATCAATCACTATGTGTATTGTTACATGCCACAATGAGCACACCACAACATACCATAATGGGCATACCACAACATACCATACTGAGCATACAACAACATACTACAATAAGCATGCCACAACATAAAATGAGCATACCACAATGAGCATACCACAACATACCCCAATGATCATACCACAACATATCATAATCAGCATACAACATACCACAATAAGCATAACACAATGAGCATACCATAACATAAAACAATGAGCATACCATAACAACTTATTACGGCAGAAACAAACAAGAACATCCCAAATTTTCTTCATGGATTTTTATTTCTACACCCTCAAATAAATTATCAAAGTAATCCAATCCATGATATAATAATGTGCATAATAACTTTTCGTTCGCCATAAACCGAACCTTTTCAGATTCGTATTCGTCAATGTATTGCTGTTTCTCTTCATCGCTCAGCTCCCTCCACATCTGGCCAATAATCTTTCCAATTTCCCAGAGCTTCAAGTCCGGATTGCTTGCCTTCACTGAATCCCAAACCTAGATATAACATAATAGTAAATGCTGTTAAACAAGTAACTGATGAAAAACAGATCAGTTCAACACTCGAATGAATTTCGCCTGATTACAGCTCAGAATCTATGCAAAAAATCATTATCAAGAAAAAGAGAAGTCCAAGACTAAGAAAAGGAATAAAACCAGGAAAGCTCTAACAGGTGTAACAGCTTTTTACCAAGTAATGATATTACAATTTATATAATGCCATAGTGCTCATGGCAGGTGGCCAAAAAGAGTGTAATCATAAATTGCAGTCATGTGAGTTTAGTCTTTTAATGACAAGAGTGTACTGAAAGGTACTGAGAAAACAATGCAACTCGTCATTGAAGCGTTAGAGAGACAGGTCTGGAGCCTCCACAGATGGTGCATTTGTTACATAGTCAGAAGCCTGTTTCACGTAGTGGGCCCATCAGCAGAGAAGGAACAGAGCTGCCAGGCATTGTAGAAGACTACTGAACATCAGTTTAAACTACTGGTTTGCAAAATTATATCAAGAAATATCTGGAATCACTAGTTGCTAATATACTGTGTTACTGTATCATCCAAGAAGCAATGCATATTGTCAACATGCTTTCTCTTAGGCAGTTTACACTTAAAATGTAGATGACCAAAGAAGCATTCCTCATGTCTCTTACAGCTACGAGCACCTCAAGTGTACTTGTCAACAGTTTCAAGCAGGAGGACATGTTTGTACATATTTGTGTGCAGTTACGCAGTTCTAAGCACATTTGTATACAAGCACAAAGCAGGTATGACACATGAAACAACATTTACACACGTTCATGCCTCGTGCATCAGCACCAAAAAATACACAGAACATACCAACCCAGATACAAAGCCAGGATAGATACATTTATGACAAAAATCCATATACAAAGCCACTTAACACACACATGCATGCGCATACACATAAAAACACTTAATAAAAAATAACAGCATGTGCCAAACATTCCTTTTAGAATGCTACAAACACCATCGTCTGTGGCTTGCCCGTTTAGATAAATCTAAAATATAATATATATAAAGTCCTATAAACAGAAAAATACTAAACAGAATATTACAATAAATAGAAAAATTACTAAAAATTATAAACTGTACAAAACACATTTGTGTAGTCAATCCACAATCCATGGCATTAAGGTGCACTTTAACTAAATGGACTGAGCACTAACGACAACTAATTACACATGCAGGGCATAACTGGCATACAGAAAGTAAGCACTACCAGAGACAGTGTACATATCTTACTTGCACAAACACACAGCGCAATCGAAATGCTCATACTATTCTAGCACACAGCATTACCGTTAAAAGAAAACTTCATGTAATCAAGATTTTTAAACAAAGGAAACACAAAATGGCGACAACTTACCAATCGGCTTACCTTTCGGCTGTACCTCATGTAGGGCATCAAGGGCTTATCAGGGGGCTTAGGCTGCTTAGGGGTCTTTCCATCACTCTGTTGGATCAAAGGTCAAAGTGTCACAAAATAAATGCAGTTCATAAATTACAATTTAGTCGATAATATCTCAACAAATATCTGTTTCTACAAAGCAGTATTTGGTAGTATTCAGGATTAATTAACTAGTATAAGAAAACACCTTTAACTAAATGCTTACAGATAAAAACAGAAAATTTAAAAAGTCTGCATAATTCTTGAGTATTTTTTTAATAAACTGAAATAAACTGCCTGTACAAAACAGGAGAATATTGAGAGACTATCATATGCAAGATATTAAAACACTATTTTCGTAGTCAACCTACAACAGGCATCTGCGGCCAAAAAAACTAGAAGAGTTCTAGGCCTGCATGGATCACACTAATTTTTATAAATTCCAATATATTCATATTCTAAAGCTGGGAATTAAGAACATGCTGTTGACGACCTGGGCTGCCAAAAGCAGATACTTACGCCACCCTTTGAGCCAAGTTTGATTGGATTGAAGGAAGGATGACCATGAGGGTTAGTTACAAAAGGATTCGTAAGCTTGCTTGCAGAAGCATTTCCACCGCTCGTGCTTGCTTCCTGCAAAATCATACAATAAACAAAGTACTAACAAAACCTTCTAACTGTGAATTGTTGTCCTGCTGTGAATTGCTGTCCTGCTAACTGAATTGTTCTCCTGCTAACTGGAACATCCTTACAATGCTTGCTTTCAAGAATCATATCAAGTACCATGTTACTATTGTCATTGTAATTAATTAATTTCAATCTTGCCAGTCTCTAAGTGCAAAAACAGTCTAAAACAGTGCACCAAAGTCAAGCCACAATCAGGTCATTATCCAGTTCAGTCCGCTAACACAGAAAGGCAGCTTATGGTGGATAAGCAATTTAAAAGAGGAAAGTCATAGGTTGAGAAGAAAATGACCAAAGTCACTGAACAGAACAGAGAGAGAGAGAGACAGAGAGACAGACAGACAGACAGACAGACAGACAGACAGACAGACAAAGACAGACAGCCAGAGAGATAGACAGAGACATAGAGACAGAGAGAGAAAGACAGACAGAGACAAAGACAGACAGAGAGACAGAGACAGACAGACAGACAGACAGACAGACAGAAACTACATAGTAGCATTCTAATGATGCTGCATTCAAAGCACATGCTTACCCCTTGCAGTGAGGATGAAGATGGCTGACCTGAAGATAAACCATAAGACGAATGAGATGTTCGACTGATTCGAGAAGGAGTAGACATGTCTACAAATGCAACACAACTAACATGCAGGCATGCAATTAGTAGCAGATTCACGACACTGGTGCACATTGCAGAAACTGTAAACACGCATTGTCTGAGGAAAAAACATAACACCAAGTGAGTTCTACATTTGTCGCTTCTGACATCTCAACAAGAGCTTAAAAAAAGGATAGCCTAATTCTAAAACAACCACCTCTTAGAATTATTTAATTCTATCTTCCTAGCGTACATGTTGTTTGTGCTCAGCACATTGTGTCATAACCAGCAAGATGAAGAGCCACTGGGAAAGGTACTGATGTCATAGTGAAACTTCTTTAGTTCCTTCTGCATCTTCTTTAGTCCAAAGTATTACCAGCACCCTTCTTCTAGCTTCTTTAGTCCACAGTATTACCATCACCCTTCTTCTGTAACTTCTTTAGTCCAAAGTATTTTAGTCCACAGTTTAAATTACCAACAGTGCAACACCCTTTTATGTTGTACGGTATGAACTGAATACCATATCTTTAGGGTAGGGATATGACCTCTGTAACTCTGTGCCTGCAGACTGAGTACAGGTCATCAGGACAATGACGACCAGGACTGTTCATGCAAACATGGCAACTATTGTTCAAGCCATGCAAACAACAAGGAACAGTTGAAACTGTGGCATTACATTTGCAAAGTTTGCTAAGTCTCTGTACAACAACATTTTCTAAAAACTTTCAGTCACAGGCTCTACCATTAATGGTTTTAACACACATACTACTGAACAAAAGAAAGGAGAACTTAGGCAATGCAATAACAGTATTAAAACACTGCATGTGCCACAAAGAGTTAGCTACTACATTCACATTCAGAGCAATAAATGCAAAGATGTTGCTGTTAAGAATTTCTCGTAGAGATATTGTAGATTTAACAACACAGTCATGCAATACTGAAATACCGAGATTATCTCAACCCTTTTTACCAACACTCCCAAGACAGAATTTACCATAGCTTTAACCAAACTCTACACATCTTTACAAAAAAACATAACTTATCAGTAATTCAAAAACTGTCTTGTAACCTTTCAAGCAACATCACAATAAACAGTATTTATATAACTATAATATACTTGGTAAAATCTATCCACATACACAAAATTATTACACAAATACACAGTGCCTGTAAAACACTTAAATAGGTCCTTGACAAATACTACATAAATGATGGTTTACATAATATTACATTACTTTTTCAGTAAACCAGATTGTGCAGCTAGTTCACTTTGCCTGCTACAAAGGAGCTCGCAGTAGTTTGTATTGCCAAATTCAGTAAGTCTTAGTCAAGAAGAATACCTTACGATCAAACCATACAGTATGAGACCAAAGCATTTTAATCAACCTGGCTGCTCCTGTCTCAAAGGCCAGCCTAAAATTTGGGCCTATGAGCAGCTAAGATTTGGAATTTAAACGGTTAATACCTACAGTTTTAAAAGTTGGTACTACAAAAGTAATTGATATCACAACCTTCAAAGATATATACTGTGTGTACAGACTTGATGATCATGATGATGAGTCCTATGCCCCAAGGCAGGTCCATTGGCTTTATGCCACTTGGGGATGAGACGAGTGAGGTGGTTTCCCTTTGTCTTCCTCTCAGACAATTGTGGGCGAGCAACTTGTCCAAGGTCGCTACACAGTGGCTTGCGATAGATTTGTACCAGAGACCCTCCGGTTACAAGGCACAGAACATACCGCTACACCACAGCATCTCACACAGACTTGTTACAACATGCTTTGTTATGACATGAAATCTTCTATAACACATCAGGGACATGGAACGCAAAATTAATTCACCTACAGAACTTAATCTCATGATAACATGACATCATTATAAGGCAGCAATTCACATGGCTCCCAAAGACAACAGTTTTGATGTAACTGATAAATACTGACATAAAATCCTAAGTTTTAATCAGCATGTATGTTTTTAGAAGATTTCTGCTGTCTCAATAAAATGCTTACGCTGCGTCTGAGGCGTTTGAGAACGGTGACCGCTTGACATCGTCAGAAATTCCTAAAACAGAAAATATTTCTGGATTGTTCACAGGTATGACCAATGATTTTAAAATTAAATCATCACTAAACCAGTAGCCCAGAGATAAGAAAGCTGGACATAATGACTAATGGCCTCAACTTAAATGAACTGCTAATGATTACGTGCAATCTACGTGTGAAGGGTGACCAGAGCAGCGAAAACTTCATTAAATTTGAAAAATTCCTTCAGTTGGGATCCATAGCCAATTGTAATCGTAAACTCCAAATTTCTAAAGCACCACTCGAAAGCGAAGTGCAGAAGAACTTATTCATGAGCGTTCTTCCAGAATAAACTTCAACCAGAATTACGACAATTATCTTATCCATAAGTTTTATGAACTCGCCAAAACCTCACCTCTTGCTATTTCTCCACAGGTCTTTCACTCAAAACTGAAAACTACTCTTTCATAAACCCTATCCTGATCCCTCCTCTTCCCCTTACCACCCTCGCCGTTTCAATACTAAAACCATTCACCTTAGCCACCAACCTTAGCAACAGCTCTGCCTCCTCTCTTGATCTGGACCCTCTGGAAACTGGACTCTAACTTATTTTTGACTACCCTTTGGAAAACCTCGTGGATAAGCTGGTGCCCTGTGCCTAGCTTTCGAGTAACGGTTTAGAAATAGAATTTTCGATAACGATTATAACCAGTGTCCCGCGTCGTAACCACCTTGTCCTACACGACACCCATGAAACTGGTTATTTACAGCCAATATTCAATGCTATAACCAAATAAAATAAAAACATTATAGGTAAGTCAAATAATCAACCGTACCACATATAGTTTGATTACAAAACAGTAAACAAAATCTTAAAAATTAACATTCCCTAGCGCACAATGACGCGTTGTCAGGAGCTGAAACCGCTTCTCGCCCAAAAGGCAACAGCTTTCTGGGTGGAAAATTGTGAGCCAATGGAACTGGAAGTTAACTGCTTTTGTATTGTAGTTCTACATTTATACCGCGAAGTATAGCAAAACAATGCACAGTAAAGTAAGAGTAACCAGTGGAACCAAACAACGAACTCCCGTCGGCAACTGACAGAACGGCATGGATGTTCAGTCTCTAGACCAAGTGCACTGGCGGCGATATTGTTTGACATGTGAGGGGACACGGGACACTGATCTGGTCAAAAAAATGTGTTGACCTTTTTTGGTGTTTCTTCCAAATCTGGGGGGAACTCTATAGTGTCCCTCCCACTCTTAAAGGTGCGGGTCTTGTCCAAGTTGTCCCCCTCGACCCCCGGGATCGCCGCCCATGACCAAGTGGGAGTCGATAGGGTGGAGAGCATAGGCGTAGCCAGTATGAGGCAAGATAAGGCAGTTGCCTCCTTTTGCTTTTGCCAATGGTCTGTAAAGCTTGATTGTTAATTCCACTACATCTGGATGTCTCCCGGAGTTACCTCCTCTGAAGTCTGGCTACGGGCCTGCCTGGGTGGACAGGCGACAGCGCAGCTAACTATCCAGTCAGTTCATGGTGTGTGCTGCTCATCATCACTTTTGTGTAAGCACATGTAAAGGCTATGCTGTACAAGACGTTTCTTTGATTTGTTCTTTGCCCAGTCAGATTGGTTACCATATAACCTGCTGTATAACAATTACACCAGGGTGAAAATTGTGGGGGTTCGACCCCGTCTTTCTTAGGACCCCAGTTAAGATTTCATTGCACACCCCAAGGTGTTATTTCCAACTCCAAACCCGTTCAGTGGCGGCGCCAGGATTTCAGGTTTGGAGGGGCTAGAGCCCTACGCTGAATATTTAATCGCGCGTGAGCGCGAAAATTTTTTTTCTCTTTTTTTTGCACGAGAAATGCGTTTAGGCCTAAAAAGCAAGGGTCAAGCACTTTGTAACGGCATGTAGATTATGCATTTTCATAAAATTGTATAATTCATTCAAACTAATTCAAATCTAAATTTAAGTGATTTTTATTAGTTAGTTACTTATTGCGAAACAATATAAACAGAATTATATGTAAAAAACTCATTAATTTTTGTTAGTTGCTGGTGGCAACGTGTGGACGTGTCAGCTGCCTGGTCTCAGTTATCAAGTTTCCACTTGGCAGTTAGGCCTATTTAACAAAAGTAGCAATAAAAAAGTTTCTTTAAACATCGGGCGACAACTGTGTACTGTGTCCCCCTCACTGTTAAAGGTGGACCCCTCCCCCACTATCGCCGCCTCTGAATAAATCATCAAAATAATCAAGTTTTAGTGAATCCCATGTCAACCCCCCACTTTTGAAGTTCGATGAAGATCGTTCTCCAAACCCCACCTTTGGTAGACGCCTTTGGTTGTAGCCATAAGTTTTGTAAGGTTCCTTTCGCAGTCGTGCCATCCAACGTGTGTCTGGCTATTTAGTTATGTAAATGTATGAAATGTTTGTAGTAATAAAGGACCTCTCTCTTTAATTCTGTCTGTCTAATGTCAATTGCAAAATATTTTTTTACACTTTAATGAAATCCCATATCCTGTAATTCAATAATTGTTAAATTCCAACTACCCATTCTTGTAATTGAGTTGTAAAAATTAAAATAAGTAAAATCTTCGGTATAGGCCTAGCTTGACAATTTCCTTATTTTGTTTAGACGTAGGCATTTATAAAATATTATATAAATTTATAAATAATATATATTTATAAATAATATATATATAAATTAATAAATAATATATATAAATTTATAAATAATATATATATAAATTTATAAAATGGTCTTTGTCTTCTTGTATTGGTCTTATGTGCGTGGCCACCGACAAGTATTGGTTTACTAAATGCAGAGAGACACAGACAGACAGGCAGGCAGACAGACAGACAGATGGAGAGAGAGATGTGGAGAGAGTGGGGAGAGCGGGACGAAGGAGGCGTATAGTGCAGAGGCCAGCTACCTCGAGCGCAGGTCTTCTGGCCTTAAAACTTGCTATACAAGGTCATGTGTCAGCGGCAGCCAAACCTCATACATTGCGATGGCCTGTACAACCCTAACTGGATGATGGATGAGTGCTAGACTAGTCATCTATATCAGAGGGGCCAATACACAGTGGGCTAGCTAGCTACGTTTCTGACGCATCATTTCTTTGAGAATAATTGGGGAAATTCTTGTGCTATGGAGCCTGCTATTTATAAGTGGGCATTCAAAGTTTCAGAGATTTCTCGCTTTTGGTTTGGGGGGGCTGAACCACATTTGGGGGGGGGGGGCTAAGCACCCCCTAGCCCACCCCTGGCGCCGCCACTGACCCCGTTGTGCTTATGATTTCATTGTATATTGTGCAAATATTTTAGCATTTTCTTTGACAATTCACTTTGTGGGTTACTATTAAATAAAGTAATGCTCTGGTTTGTTGTGAGATTTTTGACCATGTGAATTGTATACTAATAAATTTGGTGATGTCATCACTTTAACGAGTTTAAGCTTTCTATTACATTTAAAATTTGCTTACTTTGCAAAAACTGATAAAATTTTCAACTCCACATGGATCAAACTCATCAGTCTGACCCCTTTTTTCTACAATTCTCACACTGAATTACATTACTGCATGTTGAAATATGCTACTTGTTTACTCAACTATAAACAGTTAGTTTTCACTTCTACTGCTGTATATCAATAGTTTCCTTGAAGGCGAGCTATATAAATGCTCAGTTGATTGAATGATCAATGAGTATTTTTAAGTTTATTGTGCTGCATCATTAGATCATTCCTTGTATGGTCGTTTTGATTTTTTTTTACTATTTTGTATGTTTTTTGTCAAGTGAAGGCAAAAACTAGGCATGTGCCTCGCTAAGATAGCTAACTTATTTGATTAATAACCAAGCTCCATAGTGCCTAAATTTACTGATTCTTGTCTTCACTCCTCCCACAAACTCATTTCACTTCATTTTGATCACAGTCTCTTCACGCTCTAGCTCTCAAAACATGCCTTACACTTTGCATTGGTTTCCCAGTCACTCATACATGAAGTACACTCTCGTTATTAAAGTGAAGTTTCTGTGTTTGGGCCTCCAGAAAATTAGTCATATCCAAAATCATTAATACTGGAAATTGCACACTGCATCTACAAACTAATCTACTTACCGATTAAAACTGACAAGAAAGACGTTCAGCGTCCTCTGCATTAATTTTCTGCATGTGCTCAATGCAGGGTGGGAATTGACAGAGGGCTGGGGGGAGGGCATCTATCTGAAAAAGCCTTCCTCAAAATCAGTCTCATTCTACTCATGGATTTTAAAAGCACCTCTTAACAACATTTACTGTGTTAAGGCAATGCTGGGATTACTTCTAAGTAGAAGTCTTGAACAGGCGCTATATAAATCCTCTAAATAAACTTCAAATTAAGCATATTGCAACAATTACTCAAACAATGACCGCTTTAAGACTGCTGTTAAAGATTCGCTTGGGTGTTCAGAATCAAAAACCTAGAGATATAACATTACTTATTGATTGCACAACAAATAATTTCCATTAATTTTGCACTAAAGTCTCTTCATTATCTGTGCTAAGATCTCCTTATTCCTTTCGAGGGCTTCGTGCGTTTCATACAGAGGTGAAAACATCATGAGCCCACTGGTAAGCACGACATTTGACTCCATATTATCAATGGTGCACAGCTGCTTGCGCACATACTCCACCATTTTCTCCAGATGTGCCACATCTTTGCAGTCCTTCTCGAAGAAGTTTCTCCACAGAGCACCAGCTAAAGCCTTATCATCGCTCAGCAATCCCTCATCGTAGGCAAAAAGAATGGCCTTGAACTGCTCGCTGAGAGCTTGTATTCCTTCTCTACGAGCCGAAGATGAAGCAGCCTTTTCTCCGAGTTTTTTCGTCTTTTTCTCGATGTCCTGCCACATGAACTGGAGCATGTTGTTACGAAGAAACTTGCCTTCTTTTCCCTCCTGAGCTAACCTCACCATGCACAGCCAGATGTGAAGTTCCGTAATCCGAAACCATGAATTGAACGTATCCGGCAATTCAAACTCGCGCAGAAACAAATCATGATCGACCAGTTCCACACAGCATAGGTATAACCTTAACGAGGACCTTCGCAAAATGTACTTTGGATACTTCATTCTAATTTTAAACGTGATTTTGTCCAACACTGAAGAAAGCAAGCCTGAAGTGCTATACGATGATTTTGAAACTATGCTGCTTTCACAAGCACGACACACCGATGCACTAAGACCAGGAATCAGTCTCATTGGTTGTAACGAATTTACAGAAAATCTTGCCGACATAATAAATGAAAGTTGACGAACTGCACCGTATGATAACAACTGCAGCTGGCAATGTTTGTTCATGACAAAGTGATGCCGCAAAAGATTCCGAAACGTTCCCGCCATAATCTATACCAAAACTGAAGTTATTCACAAAAAGGTAATACAGCTCCCGAGTAGGCTTCGGAAAGTCCTTCTTTCACGGCTGCTAGAACTTAACTGTAAACACCCACAATAAAGTTTTATTACTATATCAGTCTCATATTCATAAGAAACAAGAATAAATTTGGTACAAGCCAACACTTGTTTAAACTTGAGCTGATAAAGGAAGTAGGGACTACAGTTACTAATAAAAGCGCTACAAAATGTCCTTGCTGTTTTAACGAAACGGATGAGATAGAATTGCTAACATGAATGAATAACATAGAATACCAGGCTGTGTCTATTTGGTAATATTATTGTTACAGCATAGCCCTATTACTGCATAAATAAACTTCCAATACGGACATAGTTTAGTTTATAGTTTTAATAACCTTGGCATTTCGGCAACGTCCATGAAAATAAGCACGTTATGCGATAAAAAATGGCACCCTCCTGTGTTAACTTCTATGCCCAGATATAGCGTCGAAGGAAATAGAGCCTCATTTCTTTAGCGCAATACTTTAAAACTTTAAAACTTCTGCAACGGTTTCGCAAATCAAAAATTAGCATCCAATTTCGCTGGGGGTAGTAAAAAATGAGAAGTTTGCAGAGTAAAAGAGACAAAATCTGATAAGGCAAAACTTTAATTCAATTGCAGATACGATTTTCCACGCGTCACACGTAGACCTACGTAAGGCGCCTGCTAGGCCTATAGCCTAATCACGACGTCATCATGCGAGTGTGACAATGCTACTCGATCATCAGTTTCCACGACAGTGCAAATATAACTGTAGCGTGCACAAAGAGATATTATTTTAGCCAGTTCAGTATACAACAAGATTGCGAGGTTGGTCTAGAAATAGACTTGTTTTTGTACAAATAAGCGAATATATATGCGTTGAGAAGTTAAAATAAGTGCATAATAATTGTTTAGATATCTTGAAGATATAATCATGGCGTCTTAATTACTAATTTTATGTAGGCTTGTAAGTTGTACCGTAAGTTGTACGTGCCTGACAGTAGGCGAACACATTTAATGATAAATTGCTATGCATCATATTGGCATATGCGCCATTGCCTTGATATCGATAATTCATTCAATCAACGACATATACGTACATCATCATTGTCGTCGTCGTCGATCGTTGTCGTCATCATCATCATGCGCATCTTCACCCAATTAAAGCCGCGGCCGAAACAATCGTTATCAATAAAATCAACAACAACAGTAAACAATATTTTCACCGCTAGGCCTATTGTCATGTCATCGTCATTGCCACTGTCGTCATCGTCAGGGGCGTAACTTGGTCTAAAAAGTGGAGGTACCAATTTCTTACATACACGAAGCAAGGCTGAGACTGCGGTCTCTGGGAAGGCGCAATAATAAAATATTGATTGGCATTGTTCAAAAGTGGGGGTACGGTACGGTATACCCAGTGCAAAAAGTGGGAGGTACGGTTAATTACAACTCGAACCCCACAAATTACGCCTAGGCCTATGGTCGTCATCATATTCGTCACCCAGTGTCGAATCCGCCAAGGTCGTTATATAATATGAAAAGTTGAAACATACATGCACAGATACAACTAACAACGATATAATTTTTTTATGAACAACAATTCAGGCCCAGACAGTCACGATCATTGGGCTCATAGCCTATATAGTAGGCTACAAGGATCCATCGTGTTCGGTCATTGCTAACTTCCTATTATGGACCCAGCGAATGTGCGCATGGGTATCAGATTTCGAGAACAATTTTGTAACATTGCAGGCAGGTCTGATTGTGCTGCCCTCGTGTGATAGTCTGATATTCACAGGCCTAGTGTTTGATTACATAAAAGATTGAAAGATTGATATAATTGTACCCTGATAATAGGCCTATATACCCCTACATTGTTAACTTTTCTCACATTGCATCTGAAAACGAATTTCAGACGATTTTATCCAATGCGTGCAGCCATGGACGAACAATGTCATGAGTTGCGCTCAACTAGCTACCTGAGGCAAATGTTCAGCAGCAGGTTGTTCAACATAAATCGCCGGGTCCTGCAGCTGGACGACACTTTGACGGTCATCTCTGACAAACTTAGCGACATGGACAAGCGCGCTGAAGCGCTAGCGAAAGTGGTTCGCGAGTCGAGTCTAGCAGAAGGCGCCATCGAAGCACTCATGCGTACAAACGTCTGCTATGCTCTGTTTGTGATACGGGCCGCTGAAAACTTTCTCACGGAACAGTTGCGTTTATCAGACGACGCAAAGAACACGGAGGAGGGCAAGAGCAACGAACTCTGCGAAGAGTCAGTGATGCGGAAAGAGGAGAGCTACCGCGTTTTTGCAGAGGAAGACATTTACGGGATGTGCAGTGACAACATCCGATCTAAACACCGAACAGGTAAACGCACCCTGCCACATGAACATATTATTCCCATACGGGTCGCACAAACAACCACAAACACACTTACACACACACCTACACGCACACCTACACAAACAAACACACACCTACACACACACGCACACACAAACACATCTACACATAGACTACACCTACACACACTTGCCTAACACACACACACACACACACACACACACACACACACACACACACACACACACACACACACACACACACACACACACACACACACACACACACACACACACACACACACACACACACACACACACACACACAAACATACCTACACACATCTACCTACCTCATAACACACACACACACACACACACACACACACACCTATAGGCCTACGCACACAAACCTACACACACACACACACACACACACACCTACATACACAAACCTACAGACACACACACACGCGTGTACGCGCACAGATACATGCACACACACACACACACACACACACACACAAACATACCTACACACATCTACCTACCTCATAACACACACACACAAACACACACACACACCTATAGGCCTACGCACACAAACCTACACACACACACACACACCTACATACACAAACCTACAGACACACACACACGTGTACGCGCACAGATACATGCACACACACACACACACACACACACACACACAAACACACACACACACACACACACACACACACACGCAAACACATGCACGCACAAATTAAACGATAGTGTTAGTCAGTGTCGGCGATCTTGTCTGAGAGGTAGGGGACACTTCTGTTCAAAATTTTAGTTTTTACCTCATCTGGTCAAAAAGGCAGCGAAAACCCTCACGCGCAATTTCATTTCTCCGCCTTTTTTGGTGTTTCTTCAAAATTTGGGGGGGGACAAATGTATGGCGTGCCCCCCCCCCACTCGCCGCCCATGGTGTTAATGCAAATGTACATTAAAGCCTGCTGCAGAGTTTAATTAGTAGTTAGAACTTAGTTCTGATTGGTGTTTCGATGTTTTTAGGAGAAAGTCGACAAGATCAGTCTCAGAAGTACCTCGGTCTTCTGTGGTCATTGACTGGACAGAAGTTCCGGCGAAACGAGAATCCGGACGCAAACGAAGATGGACTGAGCAGCTGCTCCGGCAGATGGCGGTGGTTTCCATCGGGATTTGATTTGGTCGACATCCTCGGGATCGTATACCACAGCATGCCTAAGGACGAAGAACTACGACGGCTCTTCACTCGACTCATCGATGGTGAGATGCTGCGCAGACTGCAGGCTAAACAACAGGATGCGGAGCCTGGCGCCAAGGATGCCATGCAGTCGCAGCAGAACCAGGCATCCTCTTCGAAAGGCAGGTTTTGCACAGGTCGTCGCCTGCTTCGGAGACAGGAAGCCGTTGGAATTGGAGCAGGAAGAGTAAGTGGAGATGAGGAGCCTGCAAGAAGTGGAGACCTGAGGCATGGAGGAGATGTAGGCCTACAAGACGACTGTGATGTGGCGAGAAACAGTTTGCGTTACGAAGACGCGGAGAGAGGAGGGTCAGACTCATGCCAGACGAAGAGCAGGTCTGCTTGGTCCGGTATCAGGGAAGGGTCGAAGGAAAGACGATCACGCCCGGTGGCAGGGAAGCGGACGTATGGACGGTTGAGCAACAGAAAGAGCCAAAGTATGTGGACAGACAAAGATAAGAGGAGAACAA
The DNA here is from genome assembly GCA_963556255.1 of Allolobophora icterica. NCBI lineage: Eukaryota > Metazoa > Annelida > Clitellata > Crassiclitellata > Lumbricidae > Allolobophora > Allolobophora icterica. Next base: position 12,181,867 of record OY744613.1, read on the forward strand.
AGGATCAGGAGGGACACCTAATGAGGCAGAATAAGCAAAGCGAGCAGCAGCAGCAGGCAATCTTACGTAAGGCGGCTGCAATTACAAAGACCATGGTACAATGCATTGAAGGACAGTCGCACTCCTTGGATTCTTTTACCGTTGCTGAGGACGATGCTGCTGGGGAATCTCGAAATCGGACCAAAAGACTGGAACCAGTCAGGGTCTCATCGTCTGTCTCTTACACGGTATGCACGTCACCGCGTCAGGATGACGCAACGTTCGAGGAACCGGATGCACAATGGGCTGCTGAAGATGGCGCGGATGGCGAGAGAACGAAGAAATACTCTGGTCACAGACAAAGAGCTCCTGTTATTTAGGTCGCTACACAACAGACAGTTATATTTGTGAACCAGATCACTGAAAGCTACATGCAGGCCTAGTAATATAGATTTAATTATATCTGGTTGATTTGTAACCGGATGAAAACTCATTTGAATTTCCTGTTTGAGTTGAAGTTACTGAATTCTGCACTCGAGTTTATATTCTACAACAACGAATTTACTGTGTACAATTAAATTACATGTAGAATAAAACTAGTTAGGGTACCTTAATTTTATGAACACCTAAAAATTAAAAAAATTCGTTACGTTGGTCTTTTAGGCGTTTTAACCTTAATTGGTATGGCATGATCATATGCAAATTTGATAGGGCTAAATACCGGTACGGTAGGCGTAGCCTATTGAGCGATTCATTATTTTATACCTCTCAATTGGTGTATGCAGTCTCTTATAGCCTAGCACTCGAGATCATTACTTTGTCCAGGATGCGATCTATGTCTGCGGCGGATACAGAGATTAAATTAATGGGAGATAACCGGAAGAGGAAGATAACGACTGGGCCTAATTAGATGAGTTCGTGAATAAGCTGTTGCCCTGCGCTTAGTTTAAAGTAGCGCTTTAGGAATTTGGCGTTATGATTACAATTATGATTGCGATGAGGAAGATGCAGGAGAATAAGTCGTTGCACAGTGTCTGCCCAAAATATTCTAACCTAGCTGTGACCGTTGGATGGAAAGATTTCTGTTGATTATATTTTTTTAGAGTGCCACAGTCATCGCCTGCTTAATTATTTAAGTAAATAAGTAGAAACTGATACCTACTTTTGTGGTGATGTTACTGGCCATATGATGTCATTGGCATCACGCACTGAATCTGCAGCGATATGTCATCTGTAGCAAAATGGCGTCCGATGCTTTTTATGAGTGTTTATAATCAGATAAATTACAGATAAATCTCATCGGAGCGTTACACTGCCATTTTCGATACACCAGTCGTTGTCTCGAAATGGCAGAAAACGGCGTAGACCAAAGTAAGCTGCACAATATTTAACGTATTATAATTTAATTCTGATTTATGGATCGGGCATCTGATTTAATATTAGCACTGTAAGTTGTAAGCGGTCAGAAGTGTTGCTGCGCAGACGAGAACAGACACCGTTTAGGCCTCGGATTGCATACATTTTTAATAATTATTGATTATTTTTTGTGCGAATGCTGTATGGGGTAGAGCACTAGAGGTCGAAAAGTAAAGTTGTGACCATTATCTTCACGTTGATGTTGTAAACATTAAAATGGAATGTTTGGCTTTTTAAGCAAATGACTTGGAACTTGGCAATATAAGAGCACAGCTTTATAACTTCTGTTCTACATGTTACTGGCATAGTGTTAGGATTATGGGTTCTGTTACTGTTAGATGTCTTCTGGTCACTGTATGTCGTAATTAAGATAGAATAAAGGACCTGACCTGAGTATTTTTGACGTAGTTGACCAGCCTCCACCTCCCATTACTAACTTAACTCCATAATTTCAGACTCTGAGAACAGCGTTCGGTTGGTTGAAGTAGAAACGCTGAGACAGAGGGAACAGGAGTTGGTCCGACAAAGGCTCGAGAATGAGGCAGAGTTCGGACAACAGAGGGCAAAGTTTATGGACCTTTTTCGACAGAAGGAAGGCATGTTCGACATTCTTACTTAACTGATTCCTATTGAGGGGATTATAAATATGCGTATACTATTTGACATGCGAACTGGAATGTATCATGGCAGGGGTGTCTATTGTCTAACCTTAATAGACACTGGGGATGGAGGGCCAAGAATCGTAAACTCCTAATTTCTAAAGCACCACTCGAAAGCTAAGTGTGCACAGGCATCAACTTGTTCTCGAGCGTTCCTAGCTACTATGGTTGCCTAGTTCAACCAGATTTATGACAGTTATTTTATCCATCCTATGAACTCGCCAAAATCTCACCCTCTAGCACTCGCTCCAGAGGTCTTTCACTAAAAACTAAAAACTGCTCTTTCATAAATCCTATCCTGGATTCCTGAATCCTCCTGTTCCCTCTATCAACCTCGCTGTTTCAGAACATTGTTAAGAACTAATGAGACACATCCGAAATTCCGAATGAATGATGTTAAATATATTTGGTACTGATAATCATGATACTCTTTATAATCCTATGCTTAACTATAGCAACCATGGTCACCATGGTAATATTTCTGAACATCCGTTGAACTACATTACCATGGAAATGTTCCTGAATATTAGATCAAAATTAACAGCCCCATGGTAAGCATAACAGGGATTATGCATATCAAATGATATAAGAACTAATGGAGGCTCAGGTGGTAACCATGTTATGAGTATACAGTGAATAAAGCATCATGGTAATGTTCACAGACCTCTGGTGGACTAAGCAACCTTTGTAACCATGGTAATGTTTATGACTGTTGAACCAAGCAACCACATGTGGTAACCGTGGTAATGCTATGAATCTCGAATGAACTAAGCAACAAATGGCAACTGCAGTAATGTTTATGAATCTCTGTTGAACTAGGCAACCATAGTAGCTAGCAGTGTGTACAAAACTCCAGTGAACTAAGAAACCACGGTAACTATAGTAATGTTGTGAATCATGAACGAAACAGGCAACCATGGTAACCTTGGTAATGTTTATAAACCACAGATGAACTGAAGGTGGTGCGCGATGCACTGGACGAATCAAAGAAGGAGAATGAAAAGCTGCAGGAACAGGTGCAGCAACTGACTAGCGAAATGGATGACATCAAGACGGCTGCCACCATTTCGGAGGTGAACAAGGAAGATGAAATTGCTGGACTGCAGAGGAGGCTTCAGGAGGAAATAGCATCGCTTCAGCACATCATGAAAGGTTGACTTTATTTTTAGATCTCTAAAAACTTTGTTGCGTGAGAAGAGACCAAGTTTTTAGGTACTGGTAGCGGTGACCATAGTAAGAAAGCGTTACCAGTACCTGACAAAAGGTTTCCATGCTTACTAAAGACTTACCTATGCTTATCAGAGGAAGGTGATCGTGTGTGATATTCAGCTTTGCAGCAATGCTTTGGGGGATTTTCTGCTGGTATCAGCTTAGTAGCTGGCACTAATATACCCCGAGGAATCGGGATCAGATGCGTTTTTTCTTGACAGATGTTCTCTTCATGAATTATTTGTCTATCTACTTATCTCTCTCCATGTACATAACAATATCTGTCTGTCTGCATATCTGTCTGACTGTGGCTGCGCATCTGTTTGGTTGTGCCTCCGTCTATGTGCTTATCATCTGCTGTGTTTAATTCAGTATTGGCTTGGTTGGCAGTACAAATTTCATTCAGTCTGTCTGTCTGTCTGTTCTGTCTGTCTGTTCTGTCTGTCTGTCTGTCTGATTGTCTGTGTTTCTGCTGTGTATCAGTGATCATCTTTGTGCAGAGGCTGTGTCACAGGCAAACCAGAATGCAACTGAGAAGTACCAGCAGGAGAAACTTCAGTGGCTAAAGAATCAGGAGAAATTGGAAACTCAACTGCAGGAGTTACGCAGCAAACTAAGTCAGGAGAGGTAGGCCGATGATGGCTTTCCTATTGTACCCCGTTTATAGAATTGTGTAGTGAATAGAGGATTGACTAAGGAGATGCAGTTGTAGATAACAGAGTCAATAGAGTCATGTAGTGAATGTAGACTAAACAGAGGCAACAGAGTCATGTAGTGAATGTAGTAGGATTGACTAAAGAGACAGTTGTAATTAACAGAGGGGATAGAAGCATGTAGTGAATGTAGGATTGACTAAAGAAAGTTCTTAATAGAGGCATGTAGTGAATGTAGGATTAACTAAAGAGACAGTTGTTGCAAATAGAGGCATGTAGTGAATGTAGGATTGGCTAAAGAGAGACAGTTGTAGTTAATAGAGGCATTAGACGCATGTAATGAATATAGGCTTGAGTAAGGAGATACAGTTGTAGATAACAGATGCGCTAGAGATATGTAGTGAATGTAGGCTAGGCTCTGAAGAAATGATGGTTAATGAGATATTTTTTGTTGTGACCAAAGAGAGGGTTTCCTGGCATCCATAACAAAGAATTTACAGAAGAGGGTGGCAACCGTTGGAATGTCGAGAGAGGAACAGGACACCATGGAGCACAGCATGAAAAAGGTATTCGGGTTATCAACACAAGTATCTTCTCACACCATGACTAATAAATCTTCTAGGAACCAGTCTAAAGAGTGTCATTTGCTTGTCAACTGCACTCTTAAAAGTAATGTCTTGAAGTAGTAGCCACTAATGTGGCTGTAACAGTCACAGATGCCAGCTGGCTAGTAATGAAACTCACTCAATTGTGGCCTGTATCCAGACAGTATTGTAGCCGATTGAAGTAACTGTAATTGAGCATTTTACATAGTGCCATTTCAAGAGCAAACTAATCAAGGGGTGCTCAGATAACTAATTTGTCTGGAACAAGCAACAGTAAATGTGCTTAGACAGTTTGTGCTGAAGCATTCTTGCCACACTAGTGTCTGTGCATAGTAGAGGCAAGCTCTGATGGTGTACCGTGAACTGCTTGCTCCGTTTGTTCTCCAGTTGAAAAAGAGTCGTGTATTTTGTCTGAGGCTTCTGCTTTGATCTTGCTTCATTTGCTTAGGCTCAGGAGGATTCCGATCTGCTTCGATCGGTTGTCAGTCCGCTCGAAGAAGAGATCGAATCGCTGAGAGCTCAGCTGAAAGAGTCCAAAGATCATGTGGCAGAACTCGAGTGCTGGGTACGGTAGATTCGTTTAGGTCAAATGTTCATGAAAAGTATCTTTGTCCATGCCAGTTGTTCAGGTCACAGTCTCATGAGATCTGTTTTGCAGTAATTAATAATTATCTAGTCTTTGTATTTATTTACTGCCAGTATCTGATTGCACACCGGTCGGTTAGGTGATAGTGCTGAGAAGTTGTGTGCTGAGCACTTTTGTTCAAGGTCCCTGTTCAAGGACACACATCCGGGGTGTCATTTGTAGTCTGTGACATTTGAGGAAATTGACGGGCAAGAGTGATAGAGAGAATGTGCCTGGGAAACTGTTTGAGCTAATGAGGGGAAAGATGTATGGGCAGAAACAATGTGTATGGTGAAAGTGTGTCTTAAATGAGGGGTAGTGTGAACCAATGTCAGTAAGTTACCCTCTGACCCCTCTGGAAAGTGCACACTTTCTTGAACCAGTACACAACACATCACATTAGGCACAACACATCACATTAGGCTCAACACATCACATTAGGCACAACACATCACATTAGGCACAACACTTCACATTAGGCACAACACTTCACATTAGGCAAGTCAGCAACTATTTGGAACTCATATGATAAAACACTTTCAAATCTCTTGTACACTGTACAGTTTGATATTAAAAACTAAATTATCTCAGAATACGACGTTGAATGGTTTGGGTTTTCGTTGGTTATTAAATTTTTATTTTTATTTGGTTTTCTGCTGGTTAGCTCCTTGTTGAGGAGATGGCTAATCACCTTATAGATTGACTTTAGTAGTTAAATCAATTTAAGGGTCAGAATTGAATTATTATAATATTATGTAAATGATTTATGTGATTAGTCAGTTTGCTTTCAAAGTTTCAGCCACTGGCTGTGTGTAAACAACGAGTAGCAAGATCTGACTGCTTGCCACAGCATTGTACTTTTTAGAAGAGGTCATTTAGGAGTCGGCGGATGCACTAAAGCTCCAGAAAAATTGCATGATGGTACCCTAAGGAGATCCAGTAAGGTCGAGCGAGACCAGACATGGTCCAGTGAATGAAGCAACTGCTGAGCATTTGACTTAGAATTGGGCTGAATGTTATGTATTGTGTTGAAACGTATAACAGGAAGTTTCTATGGTGCCGTCTAAGCACCTCTCATTAGGCACCACTCTAAGGTGCTCCTTACACAGCCTAAATTGTGTTAGGTTTCAGTAAGAACAACGTGGTCATATCCATCCAACTGAACAATTTGATTCTCATGCAAATGGTTTTTAGTACCATTCCTAAATCACTGGAATGATTGGCTAAGAAATGTACTTAAGTGTTTTATGTTAACGAGTTGATGGCACCAGGAACTATGCACCATAGTTGAATGTGGATTTAACGCCTTCTAGAACGTTCCAAAGGAGTTGTGTGTAACTCATTATCCTCTACCTTTTGAGAACCTCTAAGAGGTAACACATGAGCCTGCTGCTGTAGTTAAGAACCTGTCAACAGAGATGCGGTGTGTATCACATCACCCTGTTGGTGATAAACTTGAACTTTTTCCATTTAACATAACCAGGTGATGGCATCAAGAACTAAGGTATACAGTAAATTATATCAGACATAATATCATAAGTATGAACCTGTTTGAGGTGAATTTTAAGTTATTCCGGTGACAGGGCTTCCTAAATAAGTCTGGACGGCATCTCATTTGCTTATCTTGATACGAAATGCTTTACATTTTGTCATTTTGAAATCTATTTTTGAGCATGAAATTTGAACTTGAAGACATGATTTTGTTGCTGAGTAAGACCACCTCTTTTTTCTGGCTTCTCTTTATTCTGCTGTGCAAATTTTTTTTAAAGATCTTAGAAGGGAATTCTGGGAATTCTGCTTTAAACCTCAGATATCAGACTGATATTTATTGGTAGCGGTAGCAGGGTCCTTATCACCTGTCGCTCGATTGTTTTGCTTATTCGTTTATCTTTGTTTCTTATCAGAAGGATGGAGTAGTGGCTCCACCTAGTGGCCAGCTTGATGGTAGCGTTGAAATAGAAGAGAAGGTAATGGTACTTTCAGTTTCTTTGCTTTCTAGTATCTGTTTTGGTATGATTCATATATACATATTTATATATATATATATATCTACATAAATATGTATATATATATAAATATATATATATATATTTATTTATTTATTTATTCCGGATATTTCTATAGCGCCTCTCGAAGTCAACTACTACTCAGAGGCGCTCCCGACTACAGCATTTGATACTGTGCCGGAATTTTCACGCCGAAGCGCCACGAGCAATTATATATATATATAAAATGCATACATACATATATATAATGTATACATATATATAATTATATATATATAACATTCTATGTCTGTGATGAATATCATTAGAAGATACTTGTTATTGTTAATATTTGAACAATTATTTGCCTTACTTTGCCGTATCATATCTTTGTGCATGTACCATGTGTAACATGTACAAATATATGTATGTGCATAAGTAAGCATGTATGTATGGGTGTGTGTATTTATGCATGCACGAACATACCTCTGTGTGTGTGGGTGTGTGCGCATGTGCACATCTGAACCTGTATGTAGCTCTTTTGAAAGAATCATTCAATAGATGTAATTGAGTAAATTATCTTACGTTACCATATAAATATTCCATTAAATGCATTACATTTAATTTACATGGTTTATTTCCTTCAGCTCATCATATACAATATTGGATGCCTTCTTTAATGAGCAGAACTGTACCACCATTAGTGTTTCACAGCATGACATCAATTCATATATACATATTTATATATATATATATATCTACATAAATATGTATATATATATAAATATATATATATATATTTATTTATTTATTTATTCCGGATATTTCTATAGCGCCTCTCGAAGTCAACTACTACTCAGAGGCGCTCCCGACTACAGCATTTGATACTGTGCCGGAATTTTCACGCCGAAGCGCCACGAGCAATTATATATATATATAAAATGCATACATACATATATATAATGTATACATATATATAATTATATATATATAACATTCTATGTCTGTGATGAATATCATTAGAAGATACTTGTTATTGTTAATATTTGAACAATTATTTGCCTTACTTTGCCGTATCATATCTTTGTGCATGTACCATGTGTAACATGTACAAATATATGTATGTGCATAAGTAAGCATGTATGTATGGGTGTGTGTATTTATGCATGCACGAACATACCTCTGTGTGTGTGGGTGTGTGCGCATGTGCACATCTGAACCTGTATGTAGCTCTTTTGAAAGAATCATTCAATAGATGTAATTGAGTAAATTATCTTACGTTACCATATAAATATTCCATTAAATGCATTACATTTAATTTACATGGTTTATTTCCTTCAGCTCATCATATACAATATTGGATGCCTTCTTTAATGAGCAGAACTGTACCACCATTAGTGTTTCACAGCATGACATCAATTCATATATACATATTTATATATATATATATATCTACATAAATATGTATATATATATAAATATATATATATATATTTATTTATTTATTTATTCCGGATATTTCTATAGCGCCTCTCGAAGTCAACTACTACTCAGAGGCGCTCCCGACTACAGCATTTGATACTGTGCCGGAATTTTCACGCCGAAGCGCCACGAGCAATTATATATATATATAAAATGCATACATACATATATATAATGTATACATATATATAATTATATATATATAACATTCTATGTCTGTGATGAATATCATTAGAAGATACTTGTTATTGTTAATATTTGAACAATTATTTGCCTTACTTTGCCGTATCATATCTTTGTGCATGTACCATGTGTAACATGTACAAATATATGTATGTGCATAAGTAAGCATGTATGTATGGGTGTGTGTATTTATGCATGCACGAACATACCTCTGTGTGTGTGGGTGTGTGCGCATGTGCACATCTGAACCTGTATGTAGCTCTTTTGAAAGAATCATTCAATAGATGTAATTGAGTAAATTATCTTACGTTACCATATAAATATTCCATTAAATGCATTACATTTAATTTACATGGTTTATTTCCTTCAGCTCATCATATACAATATTGGATGCCTTCTTTAATGAGCAGAACTGTACCACCATTAGTGTTTCACAGCATGACATCAATGACTATCCCTACCAGCTACTGAGCACTTTGGGAGGTCATTTGACATGATACTACGTTCAATGGTTGTAGCTGCCTGTGCTGTAATTACCGGAATAACACCATCTGTAATTATGTTGATTATACATGACCACTCATCAGTTTAGCCAAGCGTGCAGCAGTCACTGTCAGACAGATAAATACTTGTAGTCTGTTCCGTGTATCTATTTTTTAAGTGTAAGTCGATATGACTGTGAATGGGTGAATGTGTAATTTTACCCTGATTTAGATCCTGTTTGTTTATGTTGGATTGTGACAGCTGAGGTTTATGATTTTATTATAAGGTCCGTGAAATATCAGATGCCTAGATAAACGTTATTTTCTGGCATTGATTATATTATTTCTGCTTTTGTTACTTGCTTCTGAGAGGAGTTTTTTAGGTTTGTTGCTATTTAAGTGACTTGCGGTGTTTTTGTTTTCATCAATATGTTTGTGTTCTGTTAAGTAATAAGCTGCGATGCCTGTATGCATTTATCCAGCCACAGATTGTGATGGATTTGACTATCACACTTTCTCGTCTTAGTGTGAAGGTCATATCTCACTGCATCATGTGTGAAATTGAGAAATTCGTTGTTGAACAACTGAACTCATTACAAAGATTTCCATGTCCAGTTGTTGGATAGCTGTCTAGCATTTCTGACCATTGTGTAATTAAGTGACCGTTTGGCCAGTTCTGTAGTTGTTAGTCTGCTGGAATGTCAACCAAGAGGTCATGGTTGAAATCTCCACCAGGGTAGAAATTTGTTTCACGATTTCTGCTTCACTGGCGCCCACTAGCCAATTTAGCTATAATGAGTACACTGAGGGTACACTTTCGGTGTGAAGATCCAACAGCGAGGGAGTGAACTGGCCACCTGTCTTCATATGCCGATTTACAAGGCTAAGAAAATTAAGTCGCTAACACTTCATACCCATGGCTGCCTCTAGGGGGTTAGTGTAAGGAACTCTTCTTCTTTCAGTTCTTTAATGTCATTTAGATCCAAAGTTTTCCCACTCTGCCCTGGTTTCTAGTTGGTATGACCTATCAGATATCAACCATTCTTGTCGAATCGATTATGATTTTTAGTTGTTATTTCACCTCGAATGCCTTACAATTTGCAACCATCAAAAAACATCACTGTAGAAGTCGTTAGATTTGGTTTTATTACAAAATGTGGTAGGTCTTCAGTGAAAAAATATCCTTCAATCCTGTTACATTTCTCTGTTGAGCCAAGCAACAGTGGAGAAGTTCGGCTGTTGGAGAAGTCCTATTGTTGCTTTTTATGATCTGAATTTTTAAGCTGTTCCTTAAATTCTGATGTACAAGGCTGTTCTTCTGATGCCTTGTGTTTGACAGAGTACTGTAATAAATGAATGATTTCCTGCCTTACTTTACTTTTACATTACCTTTCTTTAGCTTACCTTACATTTCCTTACCTAATCTTACCTTACCTTACCTTATCCTTCTTTAGTTTATCTTACCTTACCTTACATACCTTGCATAACCTTTACTTACATTATCTCTTGTCTACTGTGTCTGCATATTTTATAACACTAAACTGATAACTGTTGTTTTCTGTCACTGTTAATCTGCAGTTTGTGTGTTGTAATAAAAACGGATTTGATTTGATTTGATATTATCTATACCTTGTTAATTCAGGAAGGAATCATTACTTTTCTTTGTATTTCGTGGGAGATAAGTTGCTAAATTTTTCCTGTTCTGAACTTTGCTGAAGGTCAAAGAGTTGCATCACAGTTTGCAGACTGAGAAGGCGTCGAGGACAGATCTCGAGATGTATGTCGCTGTCCTCAACACTCAGAAGGCCGTTCTACAGGAGGACGTAGACAAGCTGAGGTCACAGCTCCAAGAATGTAAGCCACATCGTATCTGTCATAATCGTCGTCATTGTCATCATAATTACTGTTATCGTTTTCATCATCTGCATCCTCTTCATCGCTGATGGTGGTGCCCTGTTGGCAGCTGTCTACCTAGCGGTACACAGTTCAAGTTCCAGCCAGATCAAAAAGAAGTTTCAAGTTTTAATACTATTATTATTATTATTATTATTATTATTATTATTATTATTATTATTATTATTAATTTATTAAGTGCCATCATCTAATGTCCAAGCATCTATTGATGGCGCTGAGCAGTTGTGAGTGAAGGACTTGCTCAAGGTCCCTACACAGTAACCGTCTCAGGGAAGGAGGCTCAAACCCGTACTCCGCATTACAGGGCGGGCGCTCTTACCAACCGCCCACTGTGTCCCTGAGCTTTCCATGTTGGGAGTTCTGATGTTTTTGTGATGTTTCTGTTCAGTATGTAAGCTGCTGGAGCAGGAGAAACTGGAGCACAACGACCTGAAGCGAACGTGGCAGATGGCCAACGACCAGTTCCTTGAGTCACAGCGTCTCATGATGATGGACATGAGACGAATGGAAAGCGTTCTTTCGGCCGAACAACAGCGACAGATCGTTGGTATGCACCTTCTGTGTTCTTATGTTCTCATTGTTTACCCCATTGTCTAACTATTATATCACACCATTGTTCTAATGCATAAAGCTTCAGTCTTCTAAGTAATACAATATTCCAAGAACACGATCAGTGGTAAGACAATGATACCCAAGGTACCTAATTGTAGTTGTAAGTAGCAACTCCTATGGTGTTGGATCAATACTTAGAACGTCATTAGGTAATAGTATTGGCAATTGCAAATTTATATAGCACCACTTGAAGAGAGACTCTTCAGAGTGCCCCCCACCTAACACAATGAAACCACTTTTATAACAAAATAGTCTTCAAGCTTTTGTGGAAAAAGGCAAAGAGAGATATGGTGTGCAATGCAGGAAAAGCAATCAGAAGAAGATGAGATTTTGGCCTGGATCTAAGCAACATCAGAGAGCTTGTGCTGAGCAGGTAGGAACAGGTAGCAGATTCCAGAGCCTTTGACCAGCAACCAAGTAGGGTGTGGGAACTAGGTATTGGTTACAGAAGATGTCCTATAATTATTAAGTAATTGTAATTATCTGCTGTTAATTTTTTGCACTTCACTCTAACTATTTTTCATCGTTTTGAAGAAGTGTCTACGAAGTCATGCAAACAAATGTGTTACGCTTACCAGAGTTCTAAACATTGGACGTGGTAGATGATTGGTTAGAACCTTGTAACGCAGGGAGTATGGGTTCAAGCCTCCTTAGAGACGGTTACTGTGTAGGACCTTGAGCATGTCCTTAACTCACAGTTGCTCAGCTCCATTGATTGATGCTTGGTCATTAGTGCTTAATAAATGCATAATAATAATGATAATAAGGATGCTTTAATGCAAACCAAATTGTCATTGTTATATTGAATTTACAACACAGATAGTAAGGACAATCTCACCTATAAAATTAAATTGAAATAAAATTAAAACTAATGTTTCTAAATATTGTTGCACTGAAGTGCTTGTGAAATTGAAATTTGAAATTTTGTGTATGTAGAGATGAAGAAGCAAGATAGTCAGCGGCTTTTGCAGGAGAAACGCGTCAGGGAGCTCGAGGAAATGCAGGAAAGAGAGCAAAAGGAGCAAGAACAGAGAAAACTTGAAGGTTAACTTTTCGTCTTTCTCTTTGTTCCTAGATGGTCAAACTGAAAAAGATTTTGAAATTGTTTGTGAAGTTTGTATTATTCTGGCTTGGATTGGTGATTGATACCATTGTATAGGATACCATTGTACTACGATAATAAAGACTAATTATAAATAATCTTAGATGACTTTTGGTATTGAACGTTAAGTAATTTGCTTACATTTCATAAACAATAAATGTGCACAATTGAAAGCTTGCCCATGCTTTGATTCATGCGTAAATTGATAATAACCTCAGTAGCATTTTCTTTGCAGAGTCTCTACTGGCCTTCAAGCCTCGACTAAAAGCTCGTCTTTTTCTGGATGCATTTCCTGTGTAGGCTGTTACTGTGTAGTTTCAATTCTCCTGTTTTTGACTAGACTTAACCTGGATTTTGCATGCTTGAGGATTTTGCATAGCAGTGACTATCGATTGATGCCTTAAGGATTATTGCAGATAAGCTACAGAAGTACACACTACTTTCCAGTGTTACATGAGCTGTTAATTATTTTGTCTGCAGAACAAAGAGTTGCAGCCCAAAGCCAAACGGTTGTAAGTGTAACTTTTGTCACTTGAAGATTAAGGGATTACTACCCGCAACTTCTTTCTTGCACATGCACGAAATTTTGTAATGCATATTCCAATGTAACATGATCAAGGGTGTGGTTACCACATTTGATTCAGCTGTAGAACAGAACATCCTTATAGCTGCAACCTTGTGGACTTCATAGATAGCATTTCATTGTGTAAGTAGTCAATGACCATAATATTATATGCCATGGTTAATTTATTACCAGAGGGAACTATTATTTTTCTATTATTGCATCTCATTATTATTTTTGTTCTTACTATTAGTATTATTATTTAGATTCTGTTAATTTCACATCATTATTTCTGTCAATCAGAATTTGAACTGCGTGAAACATATTTTTGAGACTGTGCTTGGAATTAAGTAAGTAAGTAAATAAGTAATAATCCTTTATTCACCAATTGCTATCTGCATTTTGGTTTACACGTGAGTCGCAATTATGTTATTAAGAAAACTTAATTGTCCGTAAGTTAATTGTACCTCGTTTGCTATGTAGTAAAACCTAGTTAGAATATCTCATGCAGTAATTTGCAGCCATTCACAGTAGCTGGTCACACCATCTGGAATTGTCTCCATACAAATGACTCTCCCTCTTAGCCTATCGATTGCTCTACTACGGTACTTCCTACCACACTGCTTATGGTTGATAGGTTTTCTGTACACCTTGAGTTGTTGTAAGGGGCATTATTATAATTATTGCAGTTGTATTTATGCATGTTTGTATGTGTTAGAACACTTACTATAGCACATTTGAAGTGCCTTCCAGAAGCCCTGCACATTTTAATGGTGCATTACCATTATACAAAAATGTTTTTATAGAAACCAACAAAGAAAACTGAAGCATCTTCAGCTGTTTCATCTGTTGAGTCCGATATGAAACGATCTCAATCAAACCAGTCATTGTCAAAGTCGAATGACTTAGCCGACGCCTCCAGTCACGATGTCACCGACAGTCAAGATGTGAAGCCTCCTCAAGAGGAAAGCGGCGGGACCCTGACGTCGCGCATTGCTTCCTGTTTGTCTAGTCTGACTGAAGCCCAGCAGAGGGCGCTACTAGGTTAGTCAAATATGAATTAACTTTGGATAAAGTAAAGATAATAACTTTGTTGCGTGCAGACGCGCACATGACTGCCGTGCCTCTGTGTTAAATGCTTGATCATCATCATTATCATCATGGTCATCGTGATAATCATTATACTGATCATCCTCTTTGTCATCATCATCATCATAATCAGTCCTGCTTGCCATGTTCATGAGTCATCATCATCTCCTTCTCCTCCTCCTCCTCCTAATCATCATCATCATCATCATCATCATCATCATCATCATCATCATCATCATCATCATAATCAGTCCTGCTCTTCATGTTCTTGAGTCATCATCATCTCCTCCTCCTCCTAATTATCATCATCATCATAATCATCATCATCATCGTCATCATAATCAGTCCTACTCTCCATGTTCATGAGTCATCGCCATCTCATCCTCATATCATCGTCATCATCATCGAAAGTGTGAATAGCAACTCTTGAACATGATCACTGAATGAGTCATTGTCAATAAGCCTGTGCTCTGCTTTGATTGACAGGGCTATTTTTGGACTTTGTTAACTTCCTGAAGTGCTTCCTGGGTAGTGTGTCTGTGTGTGCTTAAATATATATAAATATATTTCCATTTATATTTTTGTATATGCATCAATGGACCCTTGCTGCACTCTGGTTGCAGATCCTGTTGGCTTGATCTGTTTAGTTCATTTATTGGTGGTCTATATCCTGATTGTGGGTACTGCTATTGTTTTCTGCTATTGTTTTCTGATGATGTCGCTTGTACAGTATGTGATTGGCAATTGGTCTTTTGAGCCTCTGGATGTCATTTTAGTTTAAGCTGAGCTCAAAAGGCGCTATATAAGTGTCTGGTTGTGTTGCACTGCAATAGTAGCAATGGATTAAACTGATTAAGTGTTTGAAAGATACTTTGAGAGATGCTGATGTTGTAAGACAGTTTGATGTGGTAAGACATTTGATTTCTATTTGTTAATTATCTTAAGTATCATTGTAATATTGTGTTATGGTGATATTGTGTTATGGTGATACTGTGTTATGGTGATACTATGTTGTGGTGATATTGTGTAGTGGTGACACTGTGTTGTGGTGATACTGTGGGATGGTGATACTGTGTTGTGGTGATACTGTGTTGTGGTGATACTGTGGGATGGTGATACTGTGTTGTGGTGATACTGTGGGATGGTGATACTGTATTGTGGTGATACTGTGTTGTGGTGATACTGTGTTATGGTGATGCAGTGTTAGGTGTCTGTGTTATTTGAATGATAATATTATTCCAGTTAACCAAAGAACAGAGTATTCATCAGCGCACAAGTTGTAGATCTTTTAAATGTTTTGGATGATCGAACTGTCTTAGTAGGCACTACTGCAGCTTTGAAGAGGGAGTTAGGAAATAGATCTCTAATGATATCACTTTTTGCCGATTTTGCTGATACCACTTACAATGCATACAGCCTATTATTAAAGTAGTCGATACCAATTATGAGACCAATTATTTTGTTTTGCTGCTTTCGTTCGCAGTGATAAAAATGGCACATGTGTGGTTGTCAAATACTACAAACAAAACTATTTACTTCGTTCAGTTATCTCTTCTCTACAATATGGCGTCTAATAAAGAGTTTTTAAAACTAAATTGACGTACACTAGTAGATATTTTCAAAACAAAAACATTGAATTTCATCAGTAGGTGGTATTGTAAATTTTTTTACATTGGCACCGATTGTTTTGGCCGATACCAATTATGCCGATTGTTCTAATAATCGGCCGATACCGATTCTGCCGATTGTTCTAATAATCGGCCGATACCAATTATGCCGATTGTTCTAATAATCGGCCGATACCGATTCTGCCGATTGTTCTAATAATCGGCCGATACCGATTCTGCCGATTGTTCTAATAATCGGCCGATACCAATTATGCCGATTGTTCTAATAATCGGCCGATACCGATTCTGCCGATTGTTCTAATAATCGGCCGATACCGATTATGCCGATTGTTCTAATAATCGGTCGATACCAATTATGCCGATTGTTCTAATAATCGGCCGATACCGATTCTGCCGATTGTTCTAATAATCGGCCGATACCGATTCTGCCGATTGTTCTAATAATCGGCCGATACCGATTCTGCCGATTGTTCTAATAATCGGCCGATACCGATTATGCCAATTGTTCTAATAATCGGCCGATACCGATTATGCCGATTGTTCTAATAATCGGCCGATACCAATTATGCCGATTGTTCTAATAATCGGCCGATACCGATTCTGCCGATTGTTCTAATAATCGGCCGATACCGATTCTGCCGATTGTTCTAATAATCGGCCGATACCAATTATGCCGATTGTTCTAATAATCGGCCGATACCGATTATGCCGATTGTTCTAATAATCGGCCGATACCGATTCTGCCGATTGTTCTAATAATCGGCCGATACCGATTCTGCCGATTGTTCTAATAATCGGCCGATACCGATTCTGCCGATTGTTCTAATAATCGGCCGATACCAATTATGCCGATTGTTCTAATAATCGGCCGATACCGATTCTGCCGATTGTTCTAATAATCCGCCCGATTATGAGTATGGCCAATTAATTGGTACATCTCTACTTGGAAGGGTTGACTGTTGAGTATATTTCACAATTTACCATTGTTCTAACACAGATAAATGTCTATTTAATAAATGTCTATTTAGCCGTTTGACACTCATGTTATGCAATATGTGACAGATAAATGTCTTTTAGCCACTTAAAACCCACATCATGTGATCTATGAATGTCTTTTTAGCCACTCAAACCCATGTTGTGATAATCTTCACATAGGGATTGTTTCTGCTGGGGTAATATTGTGCTGTGCTGTTTAAATCTTTCACTGGTTTACTGAAGTAGGCCTACTATTTTGAGTCATACTTCTGCCCTGACTGATTTATGAGCTACTGGTGACTGTTTCATTTTCAGTATTCTGTGCTGGTGTAGCTGCAGAGTAGTTTCTACTGATTCATAATGATAATCCATCAGTACTTAGTTACTAGTCGTTATATACATATACGGTACATCAACTGTTCAGCTAACAGTGTTACTGAGTAGGTTTTTGTTGGTGAATCAGTAAATTGTTAGTATTATAACAATCATTATTATTATTATTGCTATTATTATTATACAGCATTAAAGTGCACAGGTTCAATAAATCTGAATTTGAAGAACCTGTGAGTGATGGACTTGCTTGAGGTCCCTAGACGTTAACCGTCACAGGTGAGGCTCAAACTCATACTCTCCGCATTACAAGCCGAGGGTGCTAACCAGTAGGCTACCATGCCCACACGTGTGGCTCTGAATTGAAAAAGTGAGACGGGTTTGGTGTCACTTGTTCCACTGCAGGTTTGGTGCTTTGCAGTTTGTACGAAGCAGGCTACTTGGTGTTCGGAGTGTGGACCACTTGATGTTCTTTCAATTCTTTATGTTATCTAAATTTTGGCTTGCTTCTTCAACAGATTATGAGTTTGATTACGATTTCTCGTCAAGCAACTGTCTATTTATGCCTTCTGCATGATAGTGGTTGTGCGATAGATTATAGAAGTCATTTCAATCAATCAATCAAAATTTATATAGCGTCCCGCCGTCCCTTCAAGATCGCTATTCAGAAGTGCTCCCTGCCCAGGCCAAGTGGAACGTTTGATTATATAGTGTACTATTTGTTGTTTTGTGTTCTGTTTGTCAGATCCTACACCTGAGTCTGAATTTAGTAAGACACTGTTAGCCACAGCCAAGTCCAAGATGGAGTCTTTCTCAATGATTGGAAAGCGTTTAGTGAGCGACAAAGAGTGGGAGATGCTTCAGAAAGAGGTCTGTTGAAGTTAGCGTTCTATAAATCGTATAAATGTTTTCGAAACATGCTTTTTCGTTGCTAACATTAATATGAATACATAGAGTAATATGAATATTCTCAATTATCCTCACTCAGTCATCTGAGGTTCAATCCTGATTTTCCATCGTTAGGTCAGACATGCCTCTGATGAGTTTCTCTTGAAAAGGTGCTATATAAATCTGTGAAAACAGACTGTGATTACATTACTATGATACTATATGAATCTCTACTTATAATTACAGTTACTATACTACTCAACAAAATTTTTTTCCATCCACTTTTGTCTTATAAGCAACTCACCGTTTCTAACATCATTATGGGTTATATTTTTTCGATTCAAAATTCTTATTTGCACTTATTTTGTTGCTTCAAAGCAACCCACTGTTTTTCAAACTTTATATGAAACTTTTCAATTTGAAATTCAGTTCGTTTCAACTCCTTTCCTGTTGTTTTTAGGTTTCTGCATCTCGTGAAAAGGTCGGCAAGCCGTGCGACATGTGTGCGAATTACGAGTCGCAACTGCAGACGGTGCAGGAGAACGAAAAGAAAGCGATTGGCCAGCTGCATACACTGGAGCGCCACCTACAGGCCGAGAGGCAGGCGATGGCCAATCAGGAAAAGTACACAGCTGAGCTGGAAGCCAGTCTTAAGAATGTAACGGAGAATACAGAACCTCAGGTTAGCGATCAAATGGTCTCTGTCGTGTAATGTAACTGCTGAGAAGTAATGTACAATAGTGCATTGCTACAGTGCCTGTGAATAGTGTAGTTTGTCGTTGAGTTTCTACTGACACTCTATTGGGCTGTTCCACTGACGATGAAGCTTGCTAATGGCTAAGCACAAGTCACATATTATAGACAGACAGACAAACAGACAGACAAGACAGACAGACAGACATAAAAGGATGGATGGATGAATGAATTGACAGACAGCAGATAGTTAGATATCAGGAGATGGCATCTCTGAAACTCCTCATCTGTGCTTTAAACCCAACAGCACCAATTTAGATAATCTAATTTCTATTCAAAGATTCTACAGTATTTATATTATCTAGTGCCTAGCAAAGATAATGCTGATATGATGTCAGCTGCTAAATAAGTTTATTTTACTTTCTATTATTTGAAGTTTTTGTGGCACCTCTTGCATATTTTACAATTATGACAATTGTTTTGTTTCATTCTAGATAACGACACTTTTGAGTAAGATGCAAGAGTCGGAGAAGTTTATGCAAACAGTCAAGAGTCATTTCGAAAGAGCCCAGGCTGAGTTACTCGATCAGCTAGTGAGTTTGAATGCAACCACAAACGGCAGTGTGTAATCTAGTCCCCCTGTTCTGGGGGGGGGGAAACAAGGTTTCTCGGGGGGGAATTTCCCCCCAAAAAGGTCTCTGCCTTACAAAATTGCTGAGTTCTGGGGGGAAACTTCAATCCTGGGGGGGAAATTTCCCCCCCAAAAGACGTCTAGATTAAACACTGCACAAACGGGTTTCTAAATTCTCATTGATTTAAAGTCCCTGTCTACAATGCTTGACAAAAATTATATAGACATACATTTAGACACAGTAGTTTAGCTGAAGTCTTTGTTTTGGTTTTGCGTTGATAAACAAATCAACTAAGTTACTTTGGAAATATTCGAAGGACGTTCTGCTCTGGAAGTTGGCTGTCTCTTGAAAGTGAAAGTAAAATTATGTTCCTTTCTAAAGCTTCATTTGCCTGGAAAACAACAGAGTTAGAGGATAAAGATTGGGTAGGCAGTTAGAGGATAAAAAAATCAATTGACTTTTCGTGCCTTATTGTGTAAGATTCGTGGGACAGTCGTGTCAATGTCTTAAGGATTGCTGTATTTTTAAACTGTAGAAGACCTTATCCAACGAACGCGAACAAGTTGAACTGACGGTCAGTATTGGCAGGTTATGCCTAAATAATTAATCATGTTTAGTGATTGGTAACCATTTCATGTTCATGGATTCCTTAACTCAACTTTCTAGAGTTGATCTCTGATGTTATATTTACATTTTTCAATAGTGAATCATGTAAAATTAGTTTTAAAAATCTTTTCAGCATTAATTGTTCTGGATCAGAGAAATAATTCAATAAGATCTTCATCATATTTTGGTTAGGCTTGTGGTTTAATTGAGTATAAAGATTAAGATAATTGAATATAACATCATTATCATTTTATCTGGATTTGAGAGCCAGTTTAAAGTTAACCAGATTTGCTCGAGTGCTCCGAGATGTGGATATATTATATATATTTGAGCTCAACCAAGGCAAAGGTGCTATATAAATAGTCAGATACATAGATGCTTGCATGCATACATTCATTCATACTTACTTACATACATACATATAGATATACATACGTACATAAAGACGGACAGATGTACACACTTGAGGATCTACATGAAAAACAGTGATTGAAAATGCATTTTGCACAGTCAACTGTAAATTGGAAGCGATCACTTAAGATTAGTTAAAGTATTTGCAATTTGATCAGATGTTTGTTGTTTGTATTGCATTGTTTTTTTAATGAATGACTGATAAGCTTTTGTGTTTTTTTTCTGTGACTTTGCAGCTGACGAAGCTCCAGGAAGAGAACGAGAGTCTCATAGGAAAACATTCTAAACATTCCCAAGAAATGCAGGAAGAGAGTATCGATCTTCCCAACACACTAGAGGCAAGACATATTTAGCCTTACTCTATGTGCTAGGGTACAATTATGCCTCATTTATTGCATGTCTTTCTTATATATTATATTTTCGTTTATTCAAATAAGTTCCCACTGACTGAACGCTATGAGATACAGTTCACTTATTTACTGACTATAGACAAGATTGTTAATAACCGCTAATAACCGTTTTTTAAAACATCGTGCGAGCCAGAATGTTCCTGTCAAATAACTGTTTTTATACGTCATCTGGCCAGGAAGTTCATATTATCTTTGACAGGAAGGGCAAATGGATGCAGTCTGGGTCTCAGATTATATCGCGTGTCCTCCCTCTCAGTGCCTAGTGGTCGCAAAACACGCTGTGTGTTAGATATAATAGCCCTAAACAGATTTCTGTCTGCTGTGTTGGCCATACTGTCAACCGAAAGGGTTCAGTAGTCCTTAAAGGTATGGACCAGGAATTGAAGGATCTGTTTGGGTATATACTTTGGCTGAAAATATGATAATAACATAAGATGCTGATGATAAAAGGTTTAACTTGCAATCATGTTAAATGCTGAATGTGTTGAATTGATGATTGTGATAATCTGTCAGAACTTGCACTGGTTTGTGCAATACGTTGTCGATACTTTTCCTCAGGATATGCAGTTGCAGCTACTGAAGTATCGTGAAGACGTCATTACGGCTAAGGTTGCTCAGGAGCACAGCACTGAGCAGCTGAAGAGCGAGATCTTGTTCCTGAGGTCGCAGATAGTTGCCGAGCAACAGGAACGGACGAACATGGAAGAGAGTCTGACGCAGGAAATTCAGCAGCTACAGGAACAACTCGGTCAGTAGCAGCAGATTGCTGTTAATCTGAAGACTTACATGGCAGAAGTTCACTATCTAGGCAGTGTAGACACTTTATACTTTGTGGTATCGCTATCACGGGCTTTATTACAACCTGATTGCTGATATAGTGCAGTTGTGGACATTGATCTCAAAATATGAAAATGAACTTATTATTAATTTGTTATATAGTGGTTCGTGATCTAGCTTCTGAAGACAGTTTCATTGATTTTCGGTTGTGCCTTATAAATGCTTTGCAAAAGTGTCGCATGTGCTAGCATGAATGATATTAAAGTCAGTGTGAACACATGGTTCATCAGTAATAGCAAACAGTGATAAAATAACGAGAACAGTCTGGAGGGAACATTTCCTTGCTGGAGGGCCGCATATGCATCGGCTTTTCATGTTGATGTCTGCATTTCTGAAAACTGGTGTATGCTGTGACTTTGGTCAGTATTATTATTACTTTAAGCATTTATTAAGCACCAAAGTTCAATGACCCGGCAGCAATCGATGGTGATGTGATATTCAATTAAGTGAAGGATTTGCTCACAGTCCCTATGTTGAAATCATCGCAGGAAGGCTTGAACCCATCTGGCCTGCAAAGAAGCATGTTGAGCCCGCAACCTTTTCATGAAGCTTTGGAATGTGTATGGAAATTTCGTTGATTCTGCAGCCCTATTACTCCAGTTTTTCGTTTTGTGTCTGATGTTTGGAAATTGGAATATTTTAAGTTATTGCTTCTTTGTCATTGTCTTGGATATAAATGGGATTTCTATTTTGCTTTTACAGCCATTCAGAACAGCCTAAACTGTGAGCTTAACCGCGAGAAAGACTTACGACTCGAAGCAGAGGAGAAAGAGCGCGTGTCACAGGAGAGCGAGGAGAAAGCGAAACAGCTTGTCACAGACTTGCAGACGCAACTAAAAGATCTTAAAAGCACAAAGGTAACAGATCTAGTGAAGTGAGAAGTTACACTTGACAGGTTATTCTATGCCTTTAACAGGGTGCACAATAGTTATTGTGTGCTTGATTGTCAACCAGGAGGCTGGGGTTCAACTCCCTGGCAGGACAGAAAGATTTGTAAAATGTCTGCTGCACTTGCGCCCCCTAGGCAATAAAATGAATACACTGCTTGTACGCTGTTGGCAGGATAGTCTCGAAGCACCAGAGGTATCTTTTCATTTATTACCTTGTATCACCTTGTGCTGTATTAACTGCTTTGACATTTAGGAGAGGCTAACAAAAAGCAATGTGAGCTACCATTGTAGCATTCTCTGTATTGAATTGAATTACAGGAGTAAAAATAAACTCTTCCCGGATACCAAAGTGAAAACCTCCCATGTTTCAAAGTGGAACGTGCCTGAGGAGGCACTCT
The DNA here is from genome assembly GCA_963556255.1 of Allolobophora icterica. NCBI lineage: Eukaryota > Metazoa > Annelida > Clitellata > Crassiclitellata > Lumbricidae > Allolobophora > Allolobophora icterica. Next base: position 12,205,122 of record OY744613.1, read on the forward strand.
TCCTGCTCTGATATGCGTGAGCTGTCAATGGATGAATCCCAAGGTTCTGGACACTGGCCAGTGCATTACAGGTCATGCAGTTTCCTGCCCAACTTATACTGGGCAATAAGCTGACATCTGTTATGACTGTAGCATTTCTTGGCAAACTACAAGCTCTTTGTAAGACTGAGATTTTTTGTTAAAGGTAAGCTGAATAGTAAAGGTGTTGATGATGGAGAAATCTTTTTCAAACAGAGCAAACTGGAACAGGATCTGCAGGAACTGCGAACCAAAGTGACGTCGTTACAGATAGAGCTGGACAACAGCGAAGTGGTCCAACGGGACTTTGTCAAGCTTTCTCAATCCCTACAGGTAAGGCATCGCTGTTGGTCTTCTTCTGTATCTTCGGTCTCAAACCTCCACTTTGTTCAGTGTTGGAGGACTATGTCTTACGAGATGAATGTCAAACTTGGCAGAACAATCTGCTGTATCAATAAGTTGTTGACACTGAGGATGATGAATTATTTTCTGAATAAAAATTGAATGGTTATGAGGATGAGGATAGGGATAATGAACTTGATGATGATGATGATGATGATGAGGATGATGATGATGATGATGATGATGATGATGATGATGATGATGATGATGATGATGATGATGATGATGATGATGATGATGATGATGATGATGATGATGATGATGATGATGATGATGATGATGATGATGATGATGATGATGGAGATAATGATGAGGATGAACACTATGAAGGTGAAGATGATGATGATGGGGATGAACTTGAGAATGTTGACAATGATGATAAAGTTGATGATGATGATGATGATGATGATGATGATGATGATGATGATGATGATGATGATGATGATGATGATGATGATAAATTAGAGCCTTACTGCCCCAAATAGCAGAGGAAACATTTTCATCCAAGGCTCTGTATAAATTTTTTCTGCCGTTGTTTAGATCCAGTTGGAGAAGATTCGAGCGGCGGAGCATCAAGTACGATGGCAGCACGAAGAGGATGTGGAGGAGTGTGCATCCTGCCGACAGCCTTTCTCTGTGACACGACGAAAGGTAGAAAACTTCAACATCTCTTCTAAGAACATATCTACTGCCATTCGTAATCATAGACTGCATTTCTTCTAAAAAGGCTGAGTCGTGTGAGCCTGCTTATTAACATGTGTTTGATAGCGGTTCAGTCATTCATTGATTCACGGCACTTATATAGGTGCCCCTCCTAGGTACCTACGCAGGGGCACTCCTGGTCCAACTCTGGTGATAAAGAATAGTTTTCAAATTCTTGTGAAAAGTGTATGCAGAGTCCCTAGGTAAAAGAACATGCAGGTCTGAGGTAAGGTTACTACGAGGCCGTATTGTGAAAATGAATTAAATTTAGAATCCAAGTTTTCAACTACACTTTTAGCAGAATTTGTGTGATAATGAAGTGTGTATTATCCAACCAGTTAGTGTAATGTACTGGTAGGTTTCAGTACTTAACCAGAGATTAGTCTAATGTACTGGTAGGTTTCAGTACTTAAACCAGCATCAAACCAGTACTTAAATGTACTGGTAGGTTTCAGTACTTAAACCAGGATTTAGTCTAATGTACTGGTAGGTTTCAGTACTTAAGCCAGGGATTAGGTGGATCCTGAAATGTTTAATACCTTTAACACTTTTGATATAAACACTCAAGCCTAACATTCTTAGATTGCAAAATCGTCTTACTCAAAACCTTAAAATTACCCTAGTCTGCTTATACCATTATTTCACTCACATTTTTTCTGGCTGTCTCTTAAAGTACTTCTAACAGGCATCCATGGGTATGAAATGTTAGTGAGTTCATTTTTGTTAAACATGGTACATTAGAATGGGTGGCCACTGCTCTTTATCACTCTCTGAATTGCCCGCTGACAGTATATTTTCTTATCTTATCTGAACATTTATAAAGCGCTTCTCAGCAGGGCTATACAGAAATGCTCTCAACATGACAGGTCTGTAACGAAAACCTGTCATGTTGATATGTACACACGACAAGCGAAAACACGGTGTGTATACAGCCTAGTTACTCAGGTTAAGGGACTGCCCTAGCAAGTAAACTCTTACTATAAAATGAGTCACTGGCAGTTTATTTTTTATTTATGAACAGCACCACTGCAAGCACTGCGGTCAGATCTTTTGTATTGACTGTCTCACTAAGACCGTTAACAGCGGACCGAGTCTACGGCCTTCGAAGGTCTGCGATGTCTGTCATACAATTCTTGTTCGAGACGCCACTCCGTACTTCAGCACAGAGCCTCTGCACACGCCCGACTGATAAGCGAGGACCCTTTTTTCGGATGGATCACCCTCCACCAACTATGTACATTTTCAGTGGATGTCGACACTCCTTCACGGTGTCGGATCGACTGCGTAGTCATGCACCAGCAGAGACCGAGAAACGGACGACCCTTTTTCTCTGCAGAGAAGTCACACGAACGATACACGGGAAGAAATTGGCTGCTTTGCCGGCCGTTTTTTTTCGAGCACTGGTTTATTTGTGCAAAACTTATCACTTGACAGCCTTCTCTGGCGCCTCGTCTAATATCAACTGGTATACGATAAATGTCAGATGGTATATGTTGGCAGTAAATTGATGTAGTTTGAGTCAACTGTTATATGTTAACTGTCAGCTGGTATATGTTGACTGTCAGCTGGTATATATTGACTGTCACCTTGTGTGTTGGCTGTCAGCTGATATTATATTGGCTGACATCTGACAATACGTTGACTGTCATCTGGCAGGTGACGTTCAGCTGATAGCTGGCGACACGTGTGGTTTTTCGTACAGGTTGTTTCTTTGGTCTAAACGTTGCAAAATGCGCACCACCGCCATTAAGATGTACGTCTGAATATAGTAATCATAAATTTGTGAAGTGCACTGTCGAGTGGAAGCTTTTTGAAGGGTAGGACTGTTTGAAAACAGACCGTAATGCCTTCAACTGTCAAACGAGAGATTTCTTTCAGCTGCATGGCCGTTTGAGAGTGGAGAGCTTTTTTGCTGCAATTAACAGTTTGATGTTCAATTAAATTTTGCGATTGTTTTAAATGTTTGTATTGTGACTTTTACAAGTAGCAAGCACTGCATGTAACGACAAAGGGTTTCTTGCTAATAAACTATCTTGGCATCTATTGTACATCTATTGTAGCGCCTCTGAATGGTCTATACCATGAGAGGCGCTTTATAAATGCCCATATACAATACAATACAACATTTGCTCTGCAACAATCCAAACCTTCTAATAAATGCCTCAGATTAAGATGTACGGATATTGCACGTGGACGTAATTAGTACAAAAACAAATGTATAAGTAATGGCTGCGTTCCATATTCAAATGTCTCGGAAGTTCTGACCAACTGCGTCGGCTCTTGCATGAAGTATTGAATGTTGAATGCAGCAGTAACTGCAGTACAACCTTTGACCTTTTTGGTTTAAATCTCTCATACCATACCAGTGCCCCATTCTTAAGCACGAGTCAACTTCTGGCACTGTAGAAATTGTATCTTGTATTATTATGGCAGTTTGCCAGTATGTGCACTGAAGGTGCCTTTGTCTAACTTCAGTTATACAGACAAATTTAACCCAGAATTCAGTAAAATTTAAAGTTTGCCACTGATCCTCTAAGAAGGGACATTACGTAAATGGGACATTATGTAGATGTGACGTTAATCTAATGTAATCTATTGGCATCTGTAGTACTAGTACCTAATGCACTGGCTTCCATAGTGCTGTTATGTAATGCACTGTGCATCAGTGAATGGTGCATTCTAAAGGTTGTTAATGCACTGTTCTTGAATCTAGTGGCTTCTATGCTCCATAGAATTTAATGCACTGTCTTCTATAGTGTAATGCACAACCAGCAAATAGTGTATCCTCTACATTGTTGACGCACTATTATCGTCATTTGTGTTTCAGCATTACAGTATTACAGCATGCATTACAGCATTTAGTCTCACAGGGTTGGAGATGTTGACTGGACAACACAGTCTCGGTACAGTAATTCAGTAAAGCAGAAAAATGAGGCTGGGTAGCAAAACTGACTTGGGTGTACTGTGCAAGCAGAGAAACAAAAAAGCAATAAAAACAATATTAAGGCAGTTCTTGCAGGACTATCTTCCAAACAATTTTCAGTGAAACTTATACTACATGTCATGAGGAAGTATTTTTGCTTCCAAGTTATGGATGTGGCAATTTATAATGTTTTGGACGTTTCTCTGATATTTAAACATTAAATTCCTCAGAAAATAAAATCCAGGAGACTATTATAGCAGAGCTTTAGATGCATAGAAATTAAACTGTATATGACTCTGTTGGCTTCATATCAAAATGTGCAGATGGAAACATCGTGCAGATGTTTAGCAATCACGTCAGAACTGCTAAACCAGTACCAATTGATGCCCAAACTACTATTAAACTGTCGACATCAGTACTGCAACAAGGAATGCCAGAAGTACTAACAGATTTTACTAGGAAATGTGAAATTTGTTAGTGTAAACCAGTCGGCTAGTGTGATGCATTTGCCGCAGCGATGTTTTAAATGTCATTAAGTATCAACAATCTAGTCAGTAATCCTTGTACAGAATATGTCTTGGAGTTTAACGGAGGCAACGGTCTAATATATTGTGTTTAGATCCTGTGCTGTCTATCCAGTTTATTAGTTTAATAAGTAAATGTTGTCTTTCATGTGGTAAAGCAAATCAGTTAAGCTAATAATTGTTTATGTAAATCTGTGTTAACCTCTTCTTTGTCCGTCTGAAATTCTTGTTAATTTGTAAATAAGTTGGCAACAATCTGACATGGCTACAGAAATCAGTCGATAGCTTTCTGTGATCCAGTAAACTTGCTTCACCGTTTCTAAGTGTCAAATACATGAAAATATTCCAGGCAAAACCCTAAGTTGCTACGAAATGTTCTGCTAAGCTCTGTTGCACTTTCAGAATCGTGTGTAACGACATACAGCTTTTCACTTGGCATAAGACATTTCCTTTCCAACCATTTGTTTACAACCTTAGATACATACATGTACATGTAATTACGTTAAATACAAGTAAATTGCAAATGAAATAAACGATATTAGAAACGTAATGTTCATAAGAGAAGTTCTAACATACAACATTGATTTACAACACCTATAGGAACTGAATCTCTCCACAATTTTTCTAAAGTAAAATACGGAAATTGAATTTTTAGTTTTTTATTGAATTTATTTGGCAATATGTTTAACACACATCATTTTAAAAACACCCAAAGAATTGAATTTTGTGTTAGTTTTCTGTCAATCTGGTTATTGTGGTAACCTTGTCCTAGATAACCAATGAAATTGGCTGCCATATACTGTGAATTTAAGTTGGTTTTCTTTCAGTTTGGTTATCTTAACAGTGAATTGGCTTGGCCACTTTTGTCCTTGTTAACAGAATGATTTAAACCATTATGATCATTTTCTTGTCTAGTAATCTTAAGCATATGCTTCTGCTTTTGTCACAATCTGACAATGTCGTCGTTGTAATGTAATTATTATTGTGCTTAAGTTCATGTGATTTTACTGTTGGAAAAGGAATGCGGAAAAGGAATTACTTTAGTTTCGATCTTACTGTTAACACTGTCACAGTTCAATTAAATTAACTGATAACAATTACTGACAACCAAATGTTATAGTTGTGCTTGAAATTATTTTAGACTGAAATGCAGAGGTCCCTAAGGTATGATTGAGCAGAGTCAACAAAACAATAATTATTGCACGTAGGGGTCAGGATATTGCGCATGGGTGGGGGGGTTAACTTCTGTCAAGTTCTGCAACCTGGCTGTTGTCTTGTTGACTTTAGCTGAAGGTGGCTGTAATAAAAATACACTGACCAAACTTTAAAAGAAATTTAATTTACAAACAGCAGAATAGATGCAGTTACATAAATACTGAATGACCACAACTAGCAGTCTGTACATACATCTCTACTTTGACACAGCTATCTGAGCTAATTTTTGCATAGGACTTGCTTGAGTTGAGTCTCGAGTTTACGCTCTACGTACAAGTCAACAAAAAGGAAACATTACACAGTTATTATGCAAGATTTTACATAAGGTATAGTGGAAGACTGACATGATTGTAAAAATCAAACCAAAGAAATACCTCAACAGTAACATGTCAGAACCCTTTGGTAGCTGAATTCACAAGGTTGTCTTACTAAATTCTAAAACTTAATTAAATTAAGATCAGCACCATTACGACATTACCAAGTCTTTCAGAATTCAAGTCATTACAATATTGCACGGCGAGTCTAGTCTAAATGCTTGTACAGTACAGTTCAAAATTTTCAAATAAAAACAAAATTTACTACACTGTAAAGATAATTGACTGAATCAAATGAAATTATGCATTACAACCTTGTATGGTAGATTAAAAGATTACAACTAATCCTAAAAGAGTTTGTAAAAATGAGCATCTAAGGCACGAAAGTAAATTGCTAAATTACAAATGGAAGCCTGAAGCTTAGAAGGCACGATCCAAATGCCACTGGCGCTTAACTCCTATTAACTCGGTGAAACTGAAACCAGTTTCCAACTCATTGATCCTCTTATTTCCACAAGTCTGTCTACGTTGACCTATTACCGAGATGTATGTTGCTAATCTGCTTTTGGCTGTGCCTCGACAATGATCTTCATTTGTTTGTGGTCGTGCCCAGCCATGGTATTGCCAGTCCATTTCCTCAGGGAGCTCTCCATCAACCAGTCAACCGAATGATCAATTGGTTTGATGATGAAAGGAATTGCTGCAAGACCGATCGCGGTCACGGTCCACTTGCGAGTGACGGTCGGTAGAGAAGTCATCTTCTGAAACAGGAGGTTACTGAAAAAGCAGATTCGGTTGATGGTAAAACCAGGAATTGCAACCGACGCCAAACCTTGCCAAATCACCGTGTCAGCCACTGCGTAGACTACCTTAGTCCTTCGAACGTTGTTGTCGGGCCAGTCTCTCTGAAAAGTTCACTGTTTAGAGTTAAATTGTCACAATGTTAAGAGGCATATTTTAGCCGTTAAAAGCCAACCAGAAAAACAACAGCCAACAGTATCTATAGACAAAAATCAACACTGATATCAATACAAGATATGAGTTAGCTGAAACACTAATGGTCAGAAGAAACCGGAATTATTATTAATTGTTAATTAGTAACTTCTATAGCACCGGTGTCTAGTGCGCAAGGCATCAACCGATGGAGTGCCAAAGGCAAGCCAGAATGAATTTTCCCTGCTTTTGGTGAGTAAATTAGTCACACCTTGTTAGACTTGTCACATATCCACGTAATTCAGTGCCTCTCAGAGGTTCTTAAAAGATGTATATTGTGCGTAAATGCTAGATACACACAACCCTAACTCCTGTTAATTCTGTGCTGATGACATCTAAGTCCACATCACATTTGAGAAAAATTCAAGCATTTAATATATACAAACCGCAGAAAGTTATTACATTGAAATATGACGGTACAAGATCTTATTGAACACATGTCTCGGCAGCTTGTTAGGCTATTGTTAATGCTAAATAATTTTAGAGACCTAGACTTAATTTTAGGCTAAGACATCCATGGCAACATATCGTTTAGCACACTGCTCACCTGAGACATTTCACGGCCTTTGCTTGCGGCATCTGCACAGACATAGCTGCTTGCGACAACATAACTAAATCGAACCCAGTTGACGTGAACAAGGGCACGAAATGACTCGCCGACTTCATTTGCATATCCTAAAATACAAAAGTGTATTATGCATCTATATATTTAAATAAGGTAACATATTAAAGCAACTCCAACAAAGTTGTACGCTTGTTCCTGATTTGGAATTCTGTCATCACACTAAAAAGAGTTGGAAGTCAGAGTGATACTGAAAGTACCAAGCAGGAAGGAATTTTCTCTGCTTTGGCTGAATAAAGAAGTCACTCGAAACACCACATTTTATAAATGTCATCCTGGGTGCGCCCTCACTCGATATAACGAAAGTGACTAATTATTTAGGCCTAGGGGAATGTTGTCACGGTAAAACAAATTTTTACAAATTCCTGGGTGACCAAGGCCGTGAGTGGGGATCCGGCTTCAGCCTAGTATTTTCAGACTCGTTGTATTAGCTCCTTGATGGAATTTACAGTGCGCGCCGGTCAAGGCCGACCCTTCGCCGATGGTCTTGAACTGTTTACATCACGTCTTTTAAAAACACCGAATGGATTATAACAGGTTGTTTCGCAAGTTTTCGTTGATTTTCATAAAAACACTTAAATTCGTGGTTTATACCTAAATAGCGAATAGGTGTATCTCTAAAGATATCGACCTTCTTATCCGAAGACATGTTTCAACCCCACGTACACCGGCGCAAGAAGAATCTTGGCACCAAATGTGATTGGATGAATAACGTTAGGAGATCCAGCTCTTTGAAAGAAATATTTAACGGCAGCATTATTTTGGTGGCTATACAGCTACGGTTGTTTTCAAACACAAAAACAACGTAGATATGGTGACGATTATCATCAAACAGATGAATATGGTCACGATTGTCTTCAAACAGAAAAACGTAGATATGGTGACGATTGTCTTCAAAGGGAAGAATTCATACGTAGATATGGTAATAACGATTGTCTCACAGTATAAATAATATTATTCATACTAGCTGTGATTGTCTTCAGACAGAAGAATACGTATAGGCCCTATATGCATGGTTATGATTGTTTCAAAAGAAGAATACGTAGATATGGTAACGATTGTTTTCACAGAAATACACACAAGCAAATGGTTGCGATTGTCTTCAAACAGAAGAATAGGGCGTAGGCCTATACGTACACAAGGTTACGATTGTTTTCAAACGGAAGAATACGTACAGATAAATATATGCATGGTTAGGAGTGTTTTCAAACAAATACAATACATAGACATCCATGGTTACGATTGTCTTCAAACAGAAGAATACGTAGTCATAGTTACGATACTACCACAGTATAAATAATTATTTATACTGTGATACTACGTACGTATACGTTTACTATTGCCTTCAAACAAAAAGAGCTATAATGTAGACGTCATGGTTACTTTAAACAGAAGAATATGTTGACATGGTTACGATTGTCTTCAAAAAGAATGCGTCAGTTTGCTCATCCTCCTATCTCGCCTGTTAATTTCACCTCCGCTTGCTCTCTCTCTCCTAGCTGCTGCTTTCCACTCACAACTGAAAATCAAACTCTTCAAGCTATCCTGATTTTACCAGTCTTGTTGTCAAGACCTTAAACCTCAAGACCAAGACCAAGACCTTGAACCTCAAGACCAAGACCAAGACCAAGACCTTGAACCTCGAGACCAAGACCAAGACCTTGAACCTCAAGACCAAGACCAAGACCAAGACCCAAAAAATCGAAATCAGGTCATGACTTCTAAAAATTGTAAAGTCGGAATATTCGCTATTTTAATTAAAACATGAGTCTTTTATTTTATTCAAGCAAGTTAACTTTAAATGCAAACTGCAGAGAAATGCGAATTTGTATTCAAAAGTACTTCATGCAAACTCTTATACCAAATGCCTTTTGTATTTTATAAAAACCAATACATATTGGTCGTATGATGCAAGCAGGCTTGATACAGAATTCTTGACTTCTGTTAAATGACTGTTCATATTAACAGCCGGTCTTGGTCTTGGTCTTGCGAGACCAAGACCAAGACCTTGAACCTCAAGACCAAGACCAAGACCAAGACCTTGAACCTCAAGACCAAGACCAAGACCAAGACCTTGAACCTCAAGACCAAGACCAAGACTTTTAAAAACGAACTCGAGTGCACTCGAGACCAAGACCTTGGTCTCGAGGACAACAAGACTGGATTTTACTCATACGCCACCATACGACGACGATCATCACCGATTAGCATCGCAGCACCAAACCGGTTCCATAGCCCCGGATTCTGACCTGGTACCGGAACGGACGACATAACTTGGCTTTGCGGACTTGATTTGACATAACCACAGTAGGCCTATAAATAATACTGTGATATAGCGCCGGTATTTGACCTCATCTCCATGACGCGACTTTTGTGTGGAGCTGAGAAATTTCGAAGATTTAGGCTACATTTAGCTTTATAAAGGCAGATGACTTAACCAGGTCGTCGGTAATTCTGGTTAATTATGTGACAGAAAGAGCGATGCGAGTTCGTCCACCCCGAAACATATTTTCATATGATTTACTTACTTCTTATCTTTACAAGGTAAGGCCTGCGTAGTTTAAGGGGGTTTAGCATACATATCGTCAGATTCTGTTTGATGAGTAGCTGTTGTTTGCAAAATAATTTTTGATGTTTTGTTACTGTTGTTGACAGATCTGTGGATTTAAACGTAATGGTTTGTCCTCTTATTCATGAGTGAATTATTATGCTTGTTGCTCGTTTAAATTGCCTGATTATAACACGAGCCTGCTTTGGTGTGAGTGAGCATGTGGGCGATAATTAATGATTGATGCTGTAAAGGTGATTCTGATGCAGAACTCGGTATTTGTCTTACTATCGCTTCAAGCAGCAAATTTTAGGATAACCACAGCTTATTTAAAGACAGTCAGATAAAGCAAAATTCTTGACTAAAGATTGTTCGGGGATGGGATCAAGCACGCCACTGTATTATACTTCAAGTATAATGCTTGGGGTAATTGTTGACAATTTGCTGCATCGACTGGAAGGACTATCAAGTAAATCAGTAAGTAATCGGTGAGTGGTTCTCACGATGCCGTTAGCCGTGTAGATTTACCTTGGAATGTTATAACGGTAAAAGTATATGGTAGTCCGGTGCGACTGTGACTAAGATAAACAGTATGGCCGCCCCAGAATCAGATAGAATAGAGTACTACGACCTCCCACAGTCTACTACTTCTGCTTAAGTAAGTAGCACTCTTTTCTGTCTGATTGTGTGACAGCCATATCGTTTACAAGTACACCGGTGGTAGATGACTGTTTTTCAAGGATTGCTTGTTTGGGGTTGCAGCAATAAAGTGATAAACGAGGGATGGGGAGCTAGATTTTAAAAACAGCTTTAAATGGAAGATCAGATCTTACCAGTGGCATCAGTAGAGCTGTTAGCATAAGTTGGAGTCAAATAGTAAAAGAAGAAATTATTTAAGGCAGTCCATGGTGGGTAAGCAAATAAAAAAAATTAAACACTGAATTTGCTTTTAATTCATTTAAAAGCCTTTTCCTAAATACTTTTGACCATCTTTTACTTTGGAGGAAATACTTTGCTAATTACAGTTGTCAGCTGGAGTTCTCAAACGAGGCAATGACTTCAAATGCCGAACTACAGCAGGTGATTATGTTGGCTTTGTTTATTTTCTTAAGTTGTGTTTTCTAGAAAGAACCTATCTAAACATTTCTCAGTTTTCTGCTTAAATAAAACTAATACATGCCTTAAACCATTCACAAAATTAATTATGCGTGAATTATGATGAAGTTGGAACATGTATGAAACTGTAGCACTACAAAGGGTAGCTTGTTTATTTTCTTGTTTACAATTCAGTGTTACCTGTCATAAAAAGACTTTAAAGGTAGGCAACTGGTAATTTGTTTTAGGTCTTATGGAAAACTTTAGACCACTATCTGGGCAAGATATTTTGTTCTAGAAGGGATATGTTATGATAGGTGACGTATGCAAATGAAATTGAATAAGCGTGAATGAGTTGGTGTGAATATAGCAAATGCAGCAGTTTGCTTTGCATGAATGTACAGTGAAACCTTACCATTGAACAGGTTTGGCTGTAGAACTGGTTACACCTAGCTGTCAATGTACTTACTTATTTATCTACTGTCCTTGTTAGTTTTTTGATAACTGTCCCTGAGGTTTCGATGTAAGTTATTTAAATGTTATGAATGATTAATTTCAGGAGGAACTGGAAGTTTTGCGATCCATTTATGAAGGAGACCAATGCTTCAAAGAGATTTCTTCAAATGTCTTTCAATATAAGGTAAGAGGCATTGCTTGCACATGTGAGAAAGTATTTCTCTGGTCTGTATGGCAGACATTATAGGTTGAACATGATTTGTAAGTTCATACTTACTTTCTAGTACAGTGTTTATATCCAGTCTGGTATACAGTATGTACAGTATTCGTGTTTTCCAAGAAAATCACAATGGCTTGGAAATATGTTAGAGCATTGTTTGTCAAAACTAAGTGAATCACTCCTGCAAAGATGCTTTGGAGTTCTCTAATATGACGCCTGTATATACTAGATGCACTTACTAGTGTAATATTACTCTGTCTTGCCTTACCCTACTATATGCGATCAAGCCCTACCATTACCTACTAAATCCTACTATAGCAGATCGAACTTAACCTGATCCTACCACATCCAACCTTTCTCTTCTTTACCCTGTGTGAGTTTACCTTGAATTTACGGTAGTTCGTGTATCTTGTGTTGTCAACCAGTTGCAGCATAAAGAGCATTTGGTTAAAAAACTGACTTTGTACTTTCTGTTTTTTTTTAGGTTGGAGAGGATCAGAGCCCAAAGTCTTTCCTCCTCGAATTGTCCTGGGGAGAGAATTATCCACAGGAACCACCTGCAATTAGTTTAGACACTTTCTACAATAAACAGATGTAAGTTACTAATTGTAATTATCCTATTTACGTGCTTACCATACAAGCAGACGTAAGTGTGCAGAATTCATTTATATATGGCTGTAATTATACTAGTCATCTTCTCCAGTTAGAGTCCGATTTAACGTTGATGTCCTTTCATGCATGATGCTTTAGCTTCGAGCAATCTTGCTGATTTTTGTACTCAACTCCTGCTCATTCTCACGCAGATAAACTTAAGATGAGTAATTGTGATTAGTGACTTCTGTTGTGCCGATGTCTAATGCAACCGATGGCACACCAAAACCAAGCTGTAATCAAGTCAGTATCCAGAAATCAGTGCATAAGACAGAAACTTTGCCTATGTTGGTCCCACCAGCTGGAATAACATTTCTTAAGAGCTACGGCTCGAGCTTCTCAGTTTGTCTCTTCCACAGTTTTCGCAAGTGCCTGAAGTCTGTATTATTCGATTATTATTACTTATTTGGGAGTGCCACTGATGAGTTTTTCTTGCAGTGGTGCTTAATAAGTGTCAGGCTACAATTAGAATTTTGAGGTCAATTCTGTAATTCATGAATTAATATGATCTAAATATGTGATAATTAATAATAAAGGGACAAATTGTTATCAGGCTGTTCCTCTTGGTTTTCCATGAGTTTATTTCGAGTTTATATAGTTAATAGCTTTATGAACTTTTGTGAAGTGATTCTTGGTCTGTTTATTGTAAAGGAAGCCACATAAGTTAATTTCTTCTAAATTTCAAGCCCCAATAATAATGACTTAAGGTGTTAAAAGGATAGTGTCACTAAACAGAATAAATTTTAGTTGAAAATACAACAAATAATTTCTTTTTTGTTTTAGTTTGTCAGAAGTCAAGGCGCATATAACGGCAATGGTGCTTGAAAAGGCAAGTATTTGATGATCACGTATATGTGGCCAACACTGAAACTTGAAGTATTATTGGTATTTCTTTAAGAAATTAATTGTTACAATCAGTGCTTTTTTTCTGGGAAAAAAGGTTCCGGAACGGAAGAATAGGTTCCGGAACGGAACAATTATGGGCGGGCTAAAATCCCGAGAACAACGGGATTGGGGGTTGGGAGGGTCTCAATAAACACTGAAAACAGTTCAAAACACTGAAATTAAATTAAAAATAACTAAATTATTGTTTTTATTATTAAAATAAATGAATTATTTTTAGTAGCTGAAAAAAGGTGCTGGAACGCCTTTCTGGCACATTCTGCCTGAAAAAAGCACTGGTTACAATTCTGATAGTAATTTTTGTAAATCATGTTTTATCTTGCTAAATGGACAAATGTTTATTTTATGTAAAGTTAGTCTGCTTTAGACAAGTGGTTTAGGCATAGGAATTTTGCTTGAAACAAACTTTCTGCAAGCCTCGGTCATCATGTGGTTAAATGTTGTTTTAGTTGATTATTTGCTTTAAGTGATTTGATCAGAGTGAATTTGCGTCAGGTTATTTGATTGAAGTGATTTAATTGGTGTGAATTTGCTTTAAAGTGATTGAATTTGATTTGAGTGATTTAATCGGAGTGAATCTGCTTTAAGTAATTTAATCAAGTAAATTTGCTTTAAGTGATTTCCTCTGAGTGAATTTGCTGTAGGTAGTTTCATTGAAGTGATTTAATCAGAGTGAATTTGCTTTAAAGTGATATATTTTGCAGTAGTTTTTGTTAGGTGGTTTAGTTTGGGTGTATTTGACTTCAGTCTTTCTTATCAAGTTTTGACCCATTTTATTTGGTATTGTTTGAACACATTATGTACTGGGGTGCAGGATAACATGAGATTGCATATTATGGATTCTTTTGTGCTGGTTATCGTGACTGACTGATTTTTCTTGTTGAAACCAGGCACAGGAGATGCTTGAGATGGCAATGACGTTTTCTTTGTTTGAATATGCAAAGGAGAGCTGCGACGAACTCATGTCCGAGCAGCCGGAAACTTTGCCTCAGGTCTGTGAAGCTTCTTGCCGTGGACAGCTGTGTTCGTTATGTAAAAAGTTTTGAATTTGAAGACAGCGGAGGGAGATGTTTAAGTTTGACTATGGTTGGAGGTAGTTGTATGTAGTTTAGAAACTGGATTAAGTTGGGGAGTTCTTGAAATTTCTTGTCCTAAGTTACTTCGTAGCCCATTCCAAAGTGACCAAATCCAACTGCCACAAAGCTCCAATGCTGTCGAATGGAAGTTCAGAATTAGCAAGCTTTTTGAATTTCAGTAGCCTCAAGCTCGTTGGAAAAGTCTGAGATCAGAATTTGGATAAATGCAGGGGCGTCTATCCCCCCTAAGTCAATGGAGCAACGTTCCTTTTCTCCCTCTTCTTCCTCCCTCCCCGTTCCTTACCCCCCTAAAATGGTGGCACGCACACTGACAGATCTCCCCCCTATTTCTTGGATGGAGCATTTGCTCCAAGGTTTCTAAGGTGTAGACGCCCCTGGATAAATGTGCATATAAACCAGTAAGCCTGATCCTTATCGTAATTGTAAACTCCAAATTTATAAAGCGCTACTAATGACTAATCTATTGACTTCCTTTAACTAGGATGTTGTACTCAACTTGATGAATAACTCTCGCTGTTCAACACTATTTAAATAGGTTTAGCCACTGCCAGTTTTGCAGGGCTCAGTATGTGTGAATGTTTTTATGTTTTATGTACACCAAAATGCGGTTCGCAATTGGATTAATAAAGAATATTCTATTCTATAATATTGATCACTTTAACAAAATTGTAGTTAAACTCGTAATCCTATGGTGAACCTCGGTAAAGTCTGATAGGACTAGAAGTGAGACGAGTCTTTTTCAAAGTGGTGCTATATAAATTTGCAATTACCATTACCATCAATGGAGAATCCTAACTCGGATCTTGTGACTTCTATGGGATTCATAATGTGGTAGACATGTATAAATGTAGGGTTGTTAATATCGTTTTTTTTGGCAAACCGATTATCGATTTTATAAATCCGATATTAAACCGATAATCGCTTTTTTTGGCCTTCATAGAAATATACTATAAATTATAATAAAATGCAAGTTACTTAATGCATTACGTACCGTAACGTACCTACTTGTAAGCAACGCAGTGTCGACACTGATTTGTTTATTTTCTACTTAGAGAGTTAAATGTCACGCTATTAACTATTAACTAGCTATAATGCCTTTTTAACGACCGCTCGACTACGCTATTACTATTATTGACGTCAATTAAACACCTTATGTATTCATTAACAAACGCGCTATCGGGGTCCCTAATAGTAATGAGATCCATCCCTACCATTGAGGTATATAATAAGCACTACAGACCGAAATTCAAGGGACTATATATACAAGAGGTTACACATTGACACCAATAAGCCTAGTAAAATGGAAGGTTTACTTATGCATCATGACGCTATATTACGGCGAGACCTCTTGCACGAATAATCACTAATTTCGAATACCGCGAGGTTACACAATTAGGGATCACAATAGCTTAAGTTTGCCAACAAATTAAACAATTTAATGTTTTTCTGGTTCTTTTTGTAAGTTTCACTACAAAAATGATAAAAACTAAATAAATTCGATAATCGTTTGTGAATAATAAAAACCGATAATCGTTTTCAAAAACGATAATCGGAATTCCGATTTCCGTTTAACATCCCTATATAAATGTTTGTAGGCTGTAGCCGAGGATAAGCCGCTAGAAACAGGTCAGACAGACTCTACGGGCAAGACAAAGGAAAAGAAGGAACAGCTAACGAAAGCCCAGAAGCGCAAACTCTATAATCGTCAGGATGTAAAAGGCGAGATGCCACGCGGGTGGAACTGGGTAGACATTGTCAAACACCTTTCGCAGTCAGGCAGATCTTCGGAGTCGACGACAAATTTGGGCAGCAATTCATGAAGACAACTGGATTTTCGTTGTTCTTCGTCAATCGTACCTGTCCTAGAGCTAATTATCAGCTAATAACTGAATGCAATTTTATTTTCGATCCAACTGCTCCACACTTGTAAACGCTCGACATAGCCTGTGTTTCTCACCTACAGTGGAATTATTTTTGAAGCGAAGCTATTCCGGGACATATGTCAGAGAGTGTTGATAGCTGGAAGCATTGGTTTTCATGCAAAATAAAGTGGGACATGTGACGATTAGCTGCGGTTTTGCAGTTAATACAAGCAACGCTTGTGCTCTACTGTTGTTTCTCTCAATGAGTACTGGTAACTGTATCCTTGATTGCATCTACATGTAGTAACTCCTGTAAAACATTTACATGTAACTGGCTTAGACCGAGTCCTGCATTTCAGGAACCAATGATATATATATGATCCAGTAAAATTATTGTCATTAATTTAGAGCAAAATGGTACATATTTTTTTAATGTTAACGTTTTCTGTCGTGACCGTTTGGCTTTGACCCTGCTAATTTTTCAATGAAATTGATCGGGTGAGACCTTTCACCACCACTGCATATTTGAATGGATGACACGCCATTTAGGTTGTACAGCGCTGTCCATACAGCGGGGACCTCTATATGGACTGTGCTGTATAACCTAGCAAACAGGCAGCGCCAATCTTCTTCAGCTCTGGCTTTGGAACCAACTTTGGGGTCATCCATAAAGGACGTCCACAAAATATGACCTACTTTGAACTCCTCCCTGCACCTTGTGCGCATTGGACCTTGCCCTCTCCCCTCTTTGGACGTCTGCAGCTTATCATTCTTTTCACAATTATTCCACAGTTCCTATGCACGTTTAAGTGAAAGTTTGGGTTTCAGATAAGGGTGTGCAGTAATAAAAGCCTGTAAAGTCGCAGTTAAGTTTATGCTGTGCATGAGGTTTTAGGCGATCATCTCACTGACCTTTTCGACTTTCGTGGAAGGTTGAAACAAGGTGGTGTTTAAAAAACTATCAAATTTTAAATTTAGATGCGGACGTCTGCTCTGGTCATAACCCCCTCCCCGTTGTCAGCATTTGGATGACCCCTCCCCGCATTGCGGACGTTCTTTATGGATGACGCATTATGGCACTACAGGCGAACCTACGAACTTGAACACCGAATGTGCTGACAGTGGTGCTACCACTACCGTCTGTTGGGGGTGGGGGTGGGTTCCAGTTCGAAGCCTGGATAGCAAGCCCGTAGCCAGAGGCAAAATTAAGACGAGGCAATTCCCGCCCCTGCTCCCCGTCCTCTCCGCTTCCCTATCCTTACCCCTCCTTTTTTCCCATCCCTGTTTTCCCGTCCCGCCCTATCGCCACCCTATTTCCTGCATTCCAAAACCTTTCCCATCCCCTCCTCAGCCCCAGGGTTGTAGTCGAGGGTATACGCGGGTATACAGCGTATAGGCCTACTCACCTCTAGACAGCGTATACTCATGGCTGGAGCGAGGGTATAAACGGGTATACAGCGTAGGCTATACATGTACTTAATTACCTCTGTAGAGACCGTATAGCCATTGACTAATGAAATTTCCAGAAAAAAGAAAGTAATGAAAGGCTTTGAGGGCTTATGACTAAAAAAGATCATCAACTTTTTCAAAAACGAATTCCTAAAAAAAGTCTAGAATTTTGTGAGATTTCCTAAAAGGTCAAAAATTTGTCTCAGACGAATTCCTAAAAATGGTCACATTTTTTTAGGGTGACACCAGTCCTAGTGACTCGGCTTCTCACCGGTAGCGTATACTCGCCTCTAATTTTACCACTACAGCCCTGCTCAGCCCCATCCCCTTAAGGAGGGTCCGGGGGTATGACCTCCGGAAAAAATTTCTGTTGTAGACGCTCGTAGGCTAGGTTTAGAATATTTTAAAGCCAACAAAAGCAGCATTTTGTAATGCCAAGATAGGCCTATGCTTTGGAATGTTCTGTAAAAGCCTGTCTGCAACTATGATCATACCTAAAGGCGAAGCAAGTTTTTGAAGTAAACATTACATTTTGTGGATTTTTTGCAGGACTAATTGTGTTGTTCAACTTGTTCTAACATCTAAGGTGTATTAACACATTTCAGTTTACTACATAACAAACACTATTCAAGTTGTGTTACACAAAAGAATGTAATGTAACAAAATAATAAGTTAGTTCTTAATATTCGGCAGTAAAAACAGAAACGTAGGCCTAGTCGTTTATAGGTTGTCGACTCATCATGATCTTGTCCTGTAGGCCTAGCCGTCTAAGTCTTCTAATCCTAGCTTATTTGTATTATTTCTTAAACTTAATTCGTAATAATTATGATTTAAAAAAACAGATAGCTAATCTATTAATTTTTTTATCGCCCGAGGTAAAAATAATCCCTCAGGCTCCTAGAAACTATCCGAAGAGCTTTGTTGTTCTGGAGTTAACGGTCATCTTCACCGGTCAATTGTGTAAAAGTGCTTCGAATTTCGAAATGCAACGGCATTAAATTGTTGCGTGCAAATTTCAAGCCCCAAATATCTATTAATTATGTTCGATTGAAGAAACCTACGAAAGAAAGGAAAATGACGATTTGAAATTGTATAGGATGGTTCCATAGTAACGTAGAATGCGTTCGTACATATTTATAAAGGCATTTATTCTCTAAATCCGAGATTAAAAATAATAGACGTTTTAACAATTAGATGACGTAGCAATAAACTTCTATTTTCTAAATTTAAAGTTATAATGATAGCTGAAGTGACGTAACAAAGGCCTGTATTCCGTAAATGCAAACGTATAACGACTATACACTTCTGTAATTGAAGTGACGTAACAAAGGCCTTTATTGTATAAATCTAAAAATTACTAAAATTAATAGTGTGTTCAATAATTGAAATGACGTAACAAAGGCCTTTATTCCCTAAATATAGGCCTAGGCTAAACTTTTAATGACAATACACTTTTCGAGAATTGAAGTGACGTAACAAAGGCCTTTATTGTATAAATCTAAAGGTTACTCAATAATGTGTTCAGTAATTGAAGTGACGTAGGCCTAACAAAGGCCTTTATTTTATAAATAGGGCCTAGGGCCTATAAACTTTCAATGACAATACACTTTTCGATATTTGAAGTGACGTAAGAAAGGCCTTTATTGTGTAAATCTAAAAGTTGCTAAATAATTTGTTTCATAATTGAAGTGACGTAACAATAGGCCTTTGGTTTTAAAATTGAAATTTATACAATCAATAAGTAATACCAAGATTGCGGAGTAATAATAATTCTGGCAGTCATTGATTTTCTAGACTCATGTACAGCGCCCTTTTTGTTTTTACGGCGCTATATAAATCGTCATCATTTTTTATTGGATCGGAACCATATTGACTACATACGGTCCGATATGGTAAAACGAATTCCATATGGACTCGATGTTGGCATGCTGGTGGGGGAGTGACGGTGGCTGAATCTCTGCTTCTGCATTCATCCCAATGCCGCTGATGGACGACATTCCGGTTTTCCATCTCCTCCCATCCCATTCCGATGCGGAGAGACTGCCTGGTGTTCACTCGCGTCCGATACAAACGCAGTAGCCTAGACGTTGCAGTCGTTTTGTTGGGGGGAGCGGCGGTGGGCACTATGGGGTGGGTGGTCATCGAGGGTGTCAGAACGGGGAGGGGAACTATTATCGTTTCGGCTGCCTGATAATTCGCTCGCAGATTGGCGTCTGGTTTATGGAGGCATAAAAGAAAGACGTCCGAATGTCGATAAGCGAGATGGAAAGGACCTCCTGGTCACCGCCTGTCGTCAGCCGTGACCGCCGACCTCCCGCCTGGCCATCCCTTCAACCCCCCGGACCCGTTGGACTCGGCTGCCAGTGACAATACAGCGCCCTGGAGCGACGCAGGGTAACTTCCGACAAACTGAAACGTAAGGACGGAAGCGTATTTCCGGAGTAATTAAGTGGGTTAAACTGATTGGCCGAAGGAGGTCACACGGACGGTAATGATAATCTCAAGGCGTTCGATTATGTCATTCTCATTAAGACTAAGGACTGCAATTATTACGTCTCATTAAACCATCTCAGTTATTATTGTTATTAATTATTATTATTATTATTTCATTCTAATTAAGATGAAGTACTGCACTTACATCTAATTAAACCATCTCAGTTATTATTAATTATTATTATTACTATTATTATTACGTATTATTACGCATGGATAGCCTACAGTCCACCTCAGATGTCATAGGTATGCACATCAATACTGTCAACTGAAAATGCGCAGAAATCCACAGACCCCGGGTAGGGCCTACGTAAGAAACTAAAAAAGTTAGAAACTAAATAAAAAACATAAAAAACGTCGTTTTTAAAAAAAAATTAAAAACGGAAGAAAGATCGTGCATCCATTCCGCATCCTTTTCTTTTGGCATTTTGGATAACTCAGAAATAACTTTTTTAAATTTTATTTCTTGTATTATGCTATTATTTTAATAAAGTATTTATTTGTCAAATGGTGACGTAGGCTTATAGTGACGTAAATTAGCTGAATCCCTAAAAGTACGGAGACAACGTAAGGGACATCAGACAGAAATAAAATCATCAAAAAAATAAAAGACGAAAAAAACGAGAAGAAAAATAAAAACGGAAAAACGAGATTAAAAAATAAATAAAAAAAGGAAAAAACCGGTTTTAACAACTGTGATACAGTCCACCGCATACGCTAGTTATGCACATCGATACTGTCAACTGAAATCCATTCCATGGACCCCGTGTAGGCCTACGCATGGATACAGTCCACCTTAGAGGCTACAGTATACGCACATCAATATTGTCAACTAGAAATTCACTGAAATCCATTCCAAAGACCTCGGGTACGCATGGATACAGTCCACCTCAGATGCCATAGGTATGCACATCAATTCTGTTAAATGAAATGCACGGAAATTTACTGGGTACGATGCGTATGGATATCCACCTCAGAGGCACTGATGCAAGGTATATGCACATCAATACTGTCAACTGGAAATGCACTGAAATCCATTCCACAGACTTCAGGTATGCATGGATACAGTCCACCTCAGAGGTTAAGCACATGCATCGCAAATGTCGACGCGAAACGGTGAAGATCAGGTCTTCTTCATAGATCTAGAGAGGAGGAGTCAGTCGTTCATCGTCCACACATCATGACCATGAAAAATAATCGTTAAATCAAAACGGTTATCTCGCCTGAGTTGACCGTCTTCGTCTTCCGCCCGTTCTGTGTCGGGTCGCACATAAAACCTGAACGCTGATGGCAAAACCTGGAATGCTGTACGTAGTGTGTCCATATTTGTGTCTGTATGCTTGTGTGTGTGTTTGTGTGTGTGTCAGTGTGTGTGTTTGTGTGTGTGTCTGTATGCTTGTGTGTGTGTGTGTGTGTGTGTGTGTGTGTGTGTGTGTGTGTGTGTGTGTGTGTGTGTGTGTGTGTGTGTGTGTGTGTGTGTGTGTGTGTGTGTGTGTGTGTGTGTGTGTGTGTGT
Source organism: Allolobophora icterica (assembly GCA_963556255.1). Taxonomy (NCBI): domain Eukaryota; kingdom Metazoa; phylum Annelida; class Clitellata; order Crassiclitellata; family Lumbricidae; genus Allolobophora; species Allolobophora icterica. Next base: position 12,227,123 of record OY744613.1, read on the forward strand.
GTGTGTGTGTGTGCGCGCGCGAATTCTGCCGCACATATCGCTCGCTTGAGGTCTCTCGACGCCCATCCCAGGTATTCTATGGACCCGAGTGTTTCCCATCCGACATGTTTGTGTACCTTCCCATCGATGCTGTTTTCATCCCTCTTCGCCTCCTTCTTTATCGCTTTCTTTCTCCTCCTTACGCTATGCTCGTCTCCTGCTCTCTACGCTTCTGTGTGTCTGTGTTGTTCTCTCCAGTAGTGTGATATTTCTTTCTGCTTGTCTGCACTTTCAATCTGCCTTAAATCATGCCTATCCTCTACTTTTAGCAGGATCGTTTTCTGAGTGTGTGTGTGTGTGTGTGTGTGTGTGTGTGTGTGTTTGTTTCTTTGTGTCTGTCTGTGTGTCAGTATGTCTGTTTGTGTGTCTGTTTGTGTGTGTGTCTGTGTATCTGTTCTGTATGTCTGCTTGTGTGTCTGTGTGTGTGTCTGTCTGTGTATCTGTCTGTTTCTTTGTCTGTGTGTCTGTCTATGTGTCATTCTGTCTGTGTGTGTCTGTCTGTGTCTGCGTTTCTGTGTGTGTATCCATTCAAGTATCTGTCTTTGTGTCTGTCTGTCTGTCTGTCTGTGTATCTGTCTGCCTGTCTGTCTGTCTGGCTGTGTCTGTGTGGCTGTAGGCCTATGTGTACCTGTCTATCTATATATCCATTTACGGGTATGTGTCTGTCTGTAAAGTCTTTGGCGGGGTGTAGGGGTCTCACCCAAGTTTTGCTTCTTCCTTGTGGGATTTGGAGCTCTGATCCAATTAAAAACAATCAAATTCAATCCAAAACAGACAAATCCTATCCCTACCTAATACTAGTTTGATGGGTTCTGGTTCCCTCCTAATGTTTCCCGCTTGTGAACTATAGCGTACCTAGGCTGATACAGGCCTATGCCATTGTATATAGAAGTACAATCTTCAGTCAATAAATGACAATATTCTTCTCAAGAATCGTCAAAATAAAAGCAATTTAAATATTCTAAAATTGAAATTACAACAAATTTAGGCCTACATTTCAACAATGTAAACCATTGCGACAGAAAAACAAATTTATGATTATATCGTAATATTTCTTGATGAAAGGCGTTTAATAATATAATGTAGAAATTTCGATATATATTATATACTATACGTGTGAACGTATTGCAATAATGAGTCTATATAATATGATTATATTATGATTCTAAGTATATAACAGATTATATAAATCTATTAAAGTAACGGATAGTATGGTATCTTAGGATATATATATAATAATAGACACGAATAGCGTTATTATTATGAGATATTCTAGATATCATTATCGCATATCTACAGTTTAATTCCAATAGCGGTAACACTATCAGTCATGATTGTGATCAATGGCACACATATTTCTCATGTGATAAGGTACACTATAACAATATAGCTCCCGTTTTCTACTTCCAAGGCATTTAGTACTACTTAATATATACCGGTACTTCAGGTTACAGAATACAGGTCAATAACAATAATCTCTATGTTCATGTGCGTATTTAATATCTATGATTAATTATGTATCTACAATATATTATGTAGATCCTGTATATTAGTGATCGGAAACGTGGGAAGGGCTACTGAATAGCTGAGCGCAGCTTATTCACGATCGCTACGTCAAGTCAGGCGGGCTATCCAAACTAACCACGTGAAGAACAAAATCAGGTTGCCAGAAGATCAGAGAGAGGAGACAGATGGGCTGTGTTTTGGGGGCTTTGGTTTCGAATGGAAAGCCTCTGAGGGGTGATAGATAGAAGGGCTTGAGAAGTTGAGGCAGATTATGGCGCATGAGGGAGTGAACCCCGCATGGGTGGAGGAACGGGGAATTTGCGGAATTCGTAATCGGATTCTTTAGATTTATACAACAACCAAAGAAAGCCATAATAGTTAAGCCGCGTAAATCAGGCAGCCTATTCATGGCCGCTCAGTCAAAGCGAAATCGATAGACAGGTCAGGTAAGGTTTCGGTTCCATGTCAAAGGTCAGGCAGGTAGACAATCAGAGGTCGATAGAGTTCAGTTTTAACCGATATTAACAGAGATATAATGTATATTATGTACAGTTTTATAGATATAAGCATGTCAGTTATATTATGATGATGACGACGACGATGATGATTATGATGACGACGACGATGATGATGTAAATGTAAAAGTTTTTCTATAGCGATCGTATGTCCTCGACCTTGTTCATTTTTCAAGGAATTGACAAGGTGGGATCCTTCACCACCTCTGCCCGTTTGGATGGGTGCCACGACGTTTAAGGTAGGCCTACTCTGGGCCAGTAAGCTGCGTTGGTAAGAGCGTAGGCTGCATCCCATACTCCTCTGTGTCAGAGAACATGCGGATCGCGGTTCGCTTTCCGAAGTTAGCTTATTTCAGAGATTTAAATCTCGGGCTCGCACGATCCATACACGGGGACCTTAAATGGCGTGGCACCCATTCAAACGGGCAGCGGTGGAGATGGATCTAACCCGATCAATTCATTGAAATATGAGCAGGGTCGAGGTCATACAGTCGCTATATAAGAACATAGCCTATCTATTAATATAGTTTCCTTATATGCAAATTTGTCTGTCGGAGGACGCTGCGTCACAAACGGCTTCTGTTCTACAGTGCCGTTTTAAGGCATAGGCACGCGAGGCCCGGGCCTAGGGCCCCGCGCAGCGGGGGGCCCCGCGGCGGCCCAGAAACAAAATAACAATATTATAAGTTCTGTTCTAACAAGTAACAATTCTGCAAAGTAAAGTAAGAACAATAACACATTTTTATTATTTTTTTAAAACAAATGTCTGCGGTCTGCATTTTTAGTTAAATATAATTATTGGTAATAAAATCAGAGCTCTATTGAAATAAATCAATAATTTTAACGCATGGCGACGATGGCGCACAACTTGCTGTAGGCTATTGGCTACTATGTTTGTTTTCATTTGTCTGCTTTTCACAACGCTATTCAAGGAATTTTTATGTCTTGGTAGGGCCTAAGTTAATATTAATTTTTAATATTAAATCTCTCTGTCCTATAATCTAGTCATTTTTTAAATTGTTTTAAACTTTAAATTATAAAAATGGTAAAAAGCGTATCAAAATTCGCACAGTTAATAGGATAAATAGAATGATGTTGGCGTGTCGACGCTCGGTACTGAGTCGGTAGTGAACTTGGCAAACTTATTTAACTTAACAAAAGCACTTCATTTCCACCTCCTCCAATGTATAAGGTTGAGGTTTTTTGATAGTTTCTACCCTTTTTGTTATGCAGATTAAGATTCTGATTGTCAGTTATCACCAGGGCTGTAGTGGTAAAATTAGAGGTGAGTATACGCTACCGTTGAGAAGCGGCGTCACTAGGGCTGGTGTCACCCTAAAAAAATTTGATGACCTTGTTTTAGGAAAATTCTCAGAAAATTCTTGACTTTTTTGGAATTCAACTCTGAAAAAAGTTTAAAAAAAGAATTAATCTCTGAAAAAAGTTGATGGGTTTTAGTCATTCGCCCTCAAAACCTCTCATTACCTATCTTTTTGGGGAAATTTTCATTACTCAATGGCTATACGGTCTCTACAGAGACCTGTAAGTATATGCTGTATACCCACGTATACCCTCGCTCTAGAGGTGAGTATACGCTGTCTAGAGGTGAGCATACGCTGTATACCCGGGTATACCCTCGACTACAGCCCTGGTTATCACCGTCGTTCACGGTAAACCGATTTGCAACTTTTGGCCAATTATCACTAGGCCTACGATCAATTAAACGAAATATCAGACCAGTGCCGGCCTTAGGAAATTTCGGGCCCCGTGCAGAGTATACTGTACGGGCCCCAATGACACATGTCAAATTGTTTTTCATTGCTAATCAGTTTATTTTAGTAGATTGTTAACACGTACAGCAAGTCAAAGTTAACTATACACGAGAATTCTGGGATATAGAAGTTTAGTTTGCTGACGAAAGAGAAGATTTTTAATGGAAACTGTAAACTTATTATTAGGGTGTCTTGTTCGTGTTAATTTTCTGCGACATTTTCGGGCCCCCTAAAGTTGCGGGCCCCGTGCGACCGCACGGTTCGCACGCCCCTAGGGCCGGCACTGATCAGACAACCCATCAAAAATGCGTAGAAATTATATGAGTGGTGCCGCGAAGAGAAAAAAGGAAGCAACTGAGATTGAAATGTCGAACAAACATCCAAAAGTATCTTCTTTTTTTCAAAGTCAGAAAACACAATCATCATCGCAGTCCGACATTGTTGAGACGTAAGATACTCTTACGTTGTCTTACTCGTCTACTGATGTCATTGTTTGCGATAAAGATGAACAGTTATTGTCGCTGCAAGATGATGGATGGTCTCCCATGTCGAAAGTACAGATGTTGTCACAACACCAAAATTCGAAGCCTATTTCGCAAGATGTAGGCCTAAGCCCTGCGGAGTCAGCGGACTATCCAACTGATGCAGCCTTAGGCTATGGAGTCCAATCACGGAGGAATTGCGATCTTATTGGATTCGTAAAGGTCCTGCTAGTTGCCAGCATAAAGAGTCTGACTGAGTCAACGCGTGTATCGAACGGGAGATAAGTTGCATAGACGCTGCTTAACTGATTCCTGTTTCCGTCGTGAACTGCGAAATGGTGACTCAGTTTGTCGCGAGTGGCTGCTCTTTTCTCCATCGCACAAGTCTGTATTGCTTTGTCTGTCGCTTGTTTTCAACAACAACGATGGGTCATCAATCTTTCTGTCAATGATGGTGACAAACTGTACGGGTGAACGTTCTTTCTCAAAACTTAAATTAATCAAGAACGAGCTTCGCAGCCGTATGATCTCATGAGCATAGAATCAGATGTGTTGGGAGTCTTTGAATTTCGATGATATTATAAAAGACTTTGCTCAGAGCAAAACACGAAAGCGATGTTTGTAAGAAACTGTCGTTACAATGTCACAATCCATGTATAGCAAACATGTACTCATTATAATCACACTTTCAGTTTGTATAACAAATAAACAATGGAAACTGTAAAGTATGTTAAACTAAACTTTTATTTTACACTTGTAGTACAAAGATTGATGTGTTAGCTGTGTTATTATGAGTTTAGTAACAGTATACTATATTAATAAATTTAACAAAATGACACATATGCACGTACAATGCACTAATGCAATACTCTGTATCTGAGACTGAGATATTGAGACGGAAATCGGATTACGTTTAAGGTTATTTAGGGTATGTGCGGGTTGTGCCTAGGGCCCCCAAACTCCTTAAAACGGCTCTGCTGTTCTATTGTGAAACATAAACCGGTTGTCTTGACGACGGCGGTCTTGACGACGGCGATAACCAACGATACATATAGGCCTATAATATGACGTCATAATATGACGGGCAAATACTCTAACACTATATACTGCCGTCAGTGGCGGCGATCTTGTCTGAGAGGTGGGGGGGGGGACAAAGTCGGCCACGATCTCGTCGACGACCGTTTTTTGGAAAATCTTGTCCCCCCAAATTTTTTTTCTGCCACTTTATCTCCGAAAAATGTCCATTTCATCTCCCAAAAAACCTGATGACCTTTTTTTTAGTCCTTCACCTCTTTTCACAAGTTTTTCTTACACTTTAGTCATTCACCACGTTTTACTACTTTTTTTCCCGTCTCCCAACAGCTAGAGGTGATAACAATCCCAACCCTTTCTTTCTATAAATTTTTATTTCCTCTAAATACTTTTAATTCTTTTTTCCACTATTTTACAAATTCCTTCTTCTTTCTCGTAATTTTTTGGGGCACTTCTCCTCTAAATTTCGATTTTTACCTCATCTGGTCACAAAGTCTGCGAAAACGCTGCGAAAACCCTCACGCGCAATTACATTTCTCAGCCTTTTTTGGTGTTTCTTCAAAAGGTGGGGTGGGGCAAATGCATGGAGTGTCCCCCCACTCTTAAAGGTGGGGGGACATGTCCCCCCGTCCCCCCTAGATCGCCGCCCATGACTGCCGTCATGATTATGACGGGAAAATACACTAGTACATTTATATTTACCCGCGTGTAGGCTGCGGACGGTGTTAGCCTGAAATGCTCATCTCTTAAACATCGTGTGTGTGGACGAGCGCCCTCGCCCACAGACGTCATGATGAACAATCTCTTAAGAAAGCTCCAATGAGCACAGGACATGAACTGTTAGTTATTTCACTTTTCTTAACCTCGGCACATTGATCAGCCCTCTCTCCTTCTTATAATGGACATCTACGATAAACATCATAGGCCTATATGACGCTCATCTGGCGACTATGCTCTAACCGAGCGAGTTTAAATGTTTGTAACAATAATGATAATAATAATATAAAATAATGACAATGATGAAAATAATAACAACAACAATAATAATAGCGTTAATGATAATGACAATGTTGATGATAATAATAATAGTAATAATAGCAATCGCCGTTCAACGCTTTAACGCAATTGCCTTCCATGGCACCTTTGCCCAGCCTGAACTTGCCGAGTGAATGCCGTTCCACCCTTTTCTTTTGTCTCCGGACATAGTGTGAGCCTGAGGGATTACTAGTACTTATACCTTGGGACTCGGGTTAAACTAATAAATATTATGATGAAAACAACAACAACAACAACAAAAATAATAATAAATAACAACAGTAGTAGTAATAATAACAATGACAATAATGATTATAATAACAATTCACATTATTGTGTATTATGATGAATTGATGATGCATAAATATATAAATAGACTTTGTCATTTATAGGCGACAATATATCCAATCACCGTTAGAATGGCGAATGCTAGTAGGAAGCAAGTAACTATGACAATTAAGATGTTAACGAAGACAGAATCAGCCTCTGAAGCAGTGAAGTACTGGTTGATTGCTTCCTGTTGGTTGCGGATGATGGGCCGCGTCGGTGGAGGGAGACCGTCGTCACGCAACGATTCCTCTAAGCCTCGTTGTTCCGGTTCACCGAGCATCCTCGTCTCGGATGACAGACCGATCCGGCCGTTTGGACATGTCCAGTCCTCGATCAGTCTAGACCCGGTTCGATTGGCTAAACGAACGAGAGAATTTCACACATCGATGACCCACCGATGCTATACTTAGGCATAGGATGTGCAAAGCGATGCCATTGAGGAGCGCTATATAAATTCTCTGAATGGATGAACTGAATGAATGAATTAAGGAATGAGTGAATTAACGACGCCAGAATTGAAACGATTGGATGAACGAATTTACGGATTTACGGAATGTACGAATGAAATAATATTGAATGAAAGAACTGGTGAACGAATGAATGCATGAATGAAGGAACAAATCGGAATTGATTGGAGTCGATTGGAATGGGTTGGGAAAGATTCGAATGAAAGAAGGAAGGAAGGAATGAATAAGATAAAGAACGAATGAATAGATGAATGTATAAGAGAAAAATGAGAGAATAACGAATTATGCGCAGATTTTGAAATCAGAACTGTTACAGTAATACACGTCTAATCTGAATGTCTGTAGGTACTGATCTCTCGATCTCTCTCTGTCTCTGTCTCGATCTCTGTCTCTGTCTGCCTGTCTGCCTCTGTCTGTCCCTGTCTGTCTGTCCCTGTCTGTCTGTCCCTGTCTGTTTGTCTCTGTTTGTCCCTGTCTGTCTGTCCCTGTCTCTCTGTCTCTGTCTGTCCCTGTCTGTCTGTCTCTGTCTATTTGTCTCTGTCTGTCTGTCTCTATCTGTCTGTCTGTCTGTCTGTCTCTCTATATGTGTGCGTGTGCGTGTGCGTGTGCGTGTGCGTGTTTGTGTGTGTTTGTGTGTGTGTGTGTGTGTGTGTGTGTGTGTGTGCGTGCGTGTGTGTGTGTGTGTGTGTGTGTGTGTGTGTGTGTGTGTGTGTGTGTGTGTGTGTGTGTGTGTGTGTGTGTGTGTGTGTGTGAATGCACAAGATTGGCACAAGATTGATAGGATGACAATGTTGCCGGCATAATGAAACTATTACAATTGGGATGACATTAGTCATAGCAAATGGACCGAATGCTGTAGGGCAAATGTTCTCAACCTCTCAACCCCGTTCGCTAAATGAATAGCTCGCAGAAACATGGCTGCTCAGGCTTTTCACCGTTCACATCCCTTCTCTTCACAAACGCAGTAAGCTATGTAGTTGGTTGATACACACAGCGGATGCTGTAAATTCAAGCATTGTATTGTGTTATTAAATGGCATGGTTTGGATGATAGTTCTGTCTCAGTGGACGCAATCACTGCTTTAAGAGGAAGCTAGGAAGCTAGGAAGCCTTCCAATTCTTCTCGCCCTAAACCACACACGCCTTGACAGTTGACCTTCTCCCATGGAACCAGACTTGGACTTCCTCTGGAGTACTCTTTGGAAACCCCGTCTGATTTGACGCAGCGCTCGTGAATAGGCAGGTGCCCTACGCTTGGCCTTCGAATGGCGCTTTAGAAGTTTAGAGATTACGATTACGAGCTATAATTAAGCATTACAGTTTAACTTGCAGTGGTGTGTGCAGTTGGACGCAGTTTGTCAACGTGTGCAACGGAATACGATAAGACTTATTATAATTACTAGTGTATTTTCCCGTCATAATTATGACGGCAGTATATAGTGTGAGAGTATTAACCCGTCATATTATGACGTCATATTATAGGCCTATATGTGTCGTCAAGACCGCCGTCGTCAAGACGGCAGTACTGACGTCACAAACGGTTTCACAATAGAACAGAAGCCGTTTGTGACGTAGCGTCCTACGACGGACAAATTTACATATAAGGAAACTATATATATCTAGATTCTTGAACCAACCTAAAATAGCGCTAAAGGAATACTGTCGACAGGCGACCTGGTCAGAGGGCGCTCTGTCGAAGCGAATAGTCCTTCCGACGCTGACAGTCGACGGGCGGACAGCGGTTAGGTAGACTTGGTTTCTGAAGGCACAGGGTACGGCCGTCCACCCGACGGGGTTCGATTCGGGGAAGTGCAGTCCGAGGACGTCGCCGCGTCTGATTCTAAGGTACTGGCGTGGCTCGAGGGTTATCTCGACGTAGCGAAGCTCTGTAGGTCTGAGGAACGTCTGGCCGACGAGGGTGAAGTTCAGGTGGTCGGATGAGGGTCGGCGGGGAGACGTCGGTCGCCAGATCTGGAGGAAGACGGAGTGGCGAACGGAGATGATCTGGACGAACAGCTGCCACCCGATCACCGTGCAGTCCTCGAGGGATCCGCTTGTCGGGGCCGGGATGAGAACGGCGTTGCGCAGGGAGTCGTCCTTCTCCGGACGCATGACGGCGTCGTACCCGAACATTCGGGAATCTTCGGTAACAGAGAAAAGTAGAAAAAAGAAAAATATCTGATATATAAAGAAATTCTTATCAGAATATTCGGGAATCTTTGGTGACAGAGGAAAATATCTGATATAAAGAACTTCTTATCACGCAGAACAGTCGGGAATCTTTGGTAACAGAGAAAAATATTTGCCTTGTGCATTAGACACCTGGACAATAGAAGTTACTGATTACAATTACAATTGCAATTTTCGTTGTCTCATTAAGTAAAGACTGACCAACATATTACGTCGAATGACGACAGCTGTGCCTGGGATATAATGTAACACAGGGACTCTAAGGGAACAACTTCGCCGTCTTCGTGCTTTGTACTATTCTTGGTTAAGGAAGGTTAAAGCAGGTCAAGGTTAGGTTAAGAATGTCTGGGCAATGCACTCGTTTTCACGACTCTACATAGCAGTTCATCTTATGTGTTCTACTCTTCTTCAGAAATTTAACAATCAACAAATAGGAAATCCGTCTCCCAACCACAGTGTGATTTGCAGTTGGTTGCACAGGGTATTGTATTCCTTGAAGTTTGACACCGCGTTGGCTTGGAAAACACTGTCAGCACTTACCGGTACGAATTATTGGCGACAAAAAATGCAAGATCTATTTAAATAAGCCTTAATAGCCTAATACAAGTTTGAAGCACTTTTAAAGTGTAACGCTAACTGAACTGAGTGCAAAGACGGTCACTCACATAGGCGTAAACTCGGGGGGGGGGGAGCCGGGGCACGTACCACCTAATAATTGAGATAGACTGTACACCCAATGCAACAAGTGTAGAATGAATAACCAACTGGCCCCCTCCATATTTTGGACAAGTTTACGCCAGTGGTCACTCACACAGATGCTAACCGCGCTTGGCATTGCTTGGACTCATTGTTCGTGCCTGCCAGCGTTGTATCCGCAACAACAACCCTTCTTCACCATATGACACAATTCCGAGACAACATAGTATATATAATGTTGCTCTATTGTGCAGTGTAGAAAATATGAAACCATATATCATATATTTGATATTATATATATTATGTAATTTATATAAAATCTATTATAATATATACATGTATAATGTTGTTCTATTTGTTCAGTGTAGAAAATATGAAAACCATAAATCATGTATTTGATATTATATATATTATGTAATTTATATGAAATCTATTATGCATTTTCTATTTTCTGGACTGCGCAATAAAGTCACAAGATTTAAAAACGCACGTATCGATTTATACATGTATTTGTATAGCCCTGGTATGCCGTGCACGAAGAAATTTCTTTGGCACAATTCTATAGTGATATACGAACTCGACGCTCGACAGTATTATGGTGCCTTATGCTGGGATTATATCAAGTACAGTGTGTTGACGTCAACAATACATTCGCAGACAATGCAACCAAGATGGAATTGTAATGAAATGGAGGCATGAACTTTTTGGCAATTCTGTGATTGAACTGGTCTCTGTCTGACACATGCAGTTTCTGGGGCTCTGAAAACTCGCAGACTTACATTTGACTCCTCTAAAGTTTATATTAGAACGTCCTTAGAGAATACAATACAATACAAGTTTAATTTGATAATGCCCTCCTTACAAAGTTTAGAAGTGCACTTTAAAGCCGGGCAACCATTAAGAGCCGTAGGTAGATTGGAAGAGGTAAGTTTTCAGTTTAGAGCGAAAGACAGTCTCGCTAAGAGAGTTGCAAACATGAGGAGGTAGAGAGTTCCAGATCGAGGGACTGGCAACTGTGAATGAACGCCGGCCAAAGATAAGACGCGTACCACGAACAACATACTTTCCAGCAGATGCTGATCGAAGAGAGGAGCGACCTTTGACGGAGTTGCAAATTTGGACCATGGAAGATAAGTAGGACCAAAGGCGTAACTTTGGTCTAAAAAGTGGGGGTACCAATTTCTTACATACACGAAGCAAGCCGAAGACAGATTTCTGGGAAGGCACAATAATAAAATATTGATTGGCATTGTTCAAAATGTGGGGGTACCCCCACAAATTACGCCTATGAGTAGGACTAAAGATGATTTGCAAGTGTTTTGTACACGAGGAGTGCCAGCTTGAATTGGAAGAGCTCGCATACAGGAAGCCAGTGTAGACAACAAAAGGCAGGTCTGACATAACTGAAAGAATGCAGATAACTGGGTAGTGAATTTCAAAGCTAAATGCCACCGCCTATATATAAATACAGACAGCAAAAACAAATAAGATGAAACTATACGTGATTATCGAAAGCGAGATCTGTCCCCATGCACACTGACGTGCCTATATTCTAAATGTAGGCCTAATGTAGTCTTTGGCGAACGTGCTTCATGACGCATAGAAATGACGTCAAATGACAATTTTTATCTTCGTCGTTTTCAGGGTTTCCTGCTATCGGTGAGCTATGCATAATAAATGAGTTCCTAGACGTTCATGTCTGGTCACATTAGATCCTAACGCGATAAAAGGTTCAAATAATACAAACACGCTCACTGCAGGTGCCCTGTATCTATTGTACATATGTGTGTGTGTGTGTGTGTGTGTGTGTGTGTGTGTGTGTGTGTGTGTGTGTGTGTGTGTGTGTGTGTGTGTGTGTGTGTGTGTGTGTGTGTGTGTGTGTGTGTGTGTGTGTGTGTGTGTGTGTGTGTGTGTGTGTGTGTGTGTGTGTGTGTGTGTGTGTGTGTGTGTGTGTGTGTGTGTGTGTGTGTGTGTGTGTGTGTGTGTGTGTGTGTGTGTGTGTGTGTGTGTGTGTGTGTGTGTGTGTGTGTGTGTGTGTGTGTGTGTGTGTGTGTGTGTGTGTGTGTGTGTGTGTGTGTGTGTGTGTGTGTGTGTGTGTGTGTGTGTGTGTGTGTGTGTGTGTGTGTGTGTGTGTGTGTGTGTGTGTGTGTGTGTGTGTGTGTGTGTGTGTGTGTGTGTGTGTGTGTGTGTGTGTGTGTGTGTGTGTGTGTGTGTGTGTGTGTGTGTGTGTGTGTGTGTGTGTGTGTGTGTGTGTGTGTGTGTGTGTGTGTGTGTGTGTGTGTATGCAATTCTGATCTATCTGCGTTCGTCGTTCAATGAATACCAGAAAAATTTCTGCCTGGATTTATATAGACGAAAACACTCCTGTTATTTTCGTATTTATAAAGGGCCACTAAAACGTCGATCAAGGGATGGTATACTGAGTAATCGTGCGTAAGGGACTCGCCGAAGTTCCGCAGTCCGCCATAAAAATGGGCAGGGTGTAGTCCAATGTGCACCGAATACATTAAATGTCTGCGATCTTTCTGGCAACATTGTAGTGTTCTTTACTGTGTTTTCTTTAAGAGCCAAGTGTCTGGATTGACTGTGCCCCTCGCTAGTTTGCGTCAGTATTCTGAATAGGTGATATTGTGATTAACTGATATTGTGAACAGGTGATACAGTGATTAACTGATATTGTGAACAGGTGATACAGTGATTCACTGATATTGTGAACAGGTGATACAGTCATTCACTGATATTGTGAACAGGTGATACAGTGATTCACTGATATTGTGAACAGGTGATACAGTCATTCACTGATATTGTGAACAGGTGATACAGTGATTCACTGATATTGTGAACAGGTGATACAGTGATTCACTGATATTGTGAACAGGTGATACAGTGATTCACTGATATTGTGAACAGGTGATACAGTGATTCACTGATATTGTGAACAGGTGATACAGTGATTCACTGATATTGTGAACAGGTGATACAGTCATTCACTGATATTGTGAACAGGTGATACAGTGATTCACTGATATTGTGAACAGGTGATACAGTGATTCACTGATATTGTGAACAGGTGATACAGTGATTCACTGATATTGTGAACAGGTGATACAGTCATTCACTGATATTGTGAACAGGTGATACAGTCATTCACTGATATTGTGAACAGGTGATACAGTGATTCACTGATATTGTGAACAGGTGATACAGTGATTCACTGATATTGTGAACAGGTGATACAGTCATTCACTGATATTGTGAACAGGTGATACAGTGATTCACTGATATTGTGAACAGGTGATACAGTCATTCACTGATATTGTGAACAGGTGATACAGTGATTCACTGATATTGTGAACAGGTGATACAGTGATTCACTGATATTGTGAACAGGTGATACAGTGATTCACTGATATTGTGAACAGGTGATACAGTCATTCACTGATATTGTGAACAGGTGATACAGTCATTCACTGATATTGTGAACAGGTGATACAGTCATTCACTGATATTGTGAACAGGTGATACAGTGATTCACTGATATTGTGAACAGGTGATACAGTCATTCACTGATATTGTGAACAGGTGATACAGTGATTCACTGATATTGTGAACAGGTGATACAGTCATTCACTGATATTGTGAACAGGTGATACAGTCATTCACTGATATTGTGAACAGGTGATACAGTCATTCACTGATATTGTGAACAGGTGATACAGTGATTCACTGATATTGTGAACAGGTGATACAGTGATTCACTGATATTGTGAACAGGTGATACAGTGATTCACTGATATTGTGAACAGGTGATACAGTCATTCACTGATATTGTGAACAGGTGATACAGTGATTCACTGATATTGTGAACAGGTGATACAGTGATTCACTGATATTGTGAACAGGTGATACAGTCATTCACTGATATTGTGAACAGGTGATACAGTGATTCACTGATATTGTGAACAGGTGATACAGTCATTCACTGATATTGTGAACAGGTGATACAGTGATTCACTGATATTGTGAACAGGTGATACAGTGATTCACTGATATTGTGAACAGGTGATACAGTGATTCACTGATATTGTGAACAGGTGATACAGTCATTCACTGATATTGTGAACAGGTGATACAGTCATTCACTGATATTGTGAACAGGTGATACAGTGATTCACTGATATTGTGAACAGGTGATACAGTGATTCACTGATATTGTGAACAGGTGATACAGTCATTCACTGATATTGTGAACAGGTGATACAGTGATTCACTGATATTGTGAACAGGTGATACAGTCATTCACTGATATTGTGAACAGGTGATACAGTCATTCACTGATATTGTGAACAGGTGATACAGTCATTCACTGATATTGTGAACAGGTGATACAGTGATTCACTGATATTGTGAACAGGTGATACAGTGATTCACTGATATTGTGAACAGGTGATACAGTGATTCACTGATATTGTGAACAGGTGATACAGTGATTCACTGATATTGTGAACAGGTGATACAGTCATTCACTGATATTGTGAACAGGTGATACAGTGATTCACTGATATTGTGAACAGGTGATACAGTGATTAACTGATATTGTGAACAGGTGATACAGTGATTCACTGATATTGTGAACAGGTGATACAGTCATTCACTGATATTGTGAACAGGTGATACAGTGATTAACTGATATTTTGAACAGGTATAATACTGTTATTTACTGCCATTTTGAACAGGTGATACAGTCATTCACTGATATTTTGAACAGTTGATACAATGATTCACTGATACTGTACATACATATATACATACATACATGGGTTTTAATGGCTTCCAATATTACATATTGCAAGCGTGCATAAGTCTCTATGCGACCATCGACGATGACTTCAGCATTTCGATAATGGCATTTCACACGTTTCCAGATAAGATTAGATTAGATTGAATTAGATTGGATTAAGATGTACACATCAGGAACGACGCTGCCATGTATGGAAGAGCTATCATGCAGCGCTGTATGTCGCTGTTTATACACAAGCGCTTAGTTCAATCGCTAGACATTCTGCTCTCAAGCGCTGTTCAACTGCTTCGAGGCGTGTGCTAACATCCTTTTCGGAGGAGGATGCCTATCACCAGATGGCGTCTGCTGCTGCTGCTGGTGGTGGTAGTGCAAATAAATAGGCGACCTATATGGAGATGGACGAAGTGCAGCAGAGTTCAGCCAGGGTTATTTATCCACCGTTTCTTACCCGCTGATCTATGGCCGACGGGCGCCATTAGCTGGACATTTCGTCTATATAAATACATTTCCATCATATATATATATGTATATATATGTTATATATACTCTGTACATGTATATATACACATGCGCAGATTATAGATACTCTGTAGTCTGTACATGTACATGTATTTACATTTGCAGATTATATCGTCTATATATATTCACATATAAATCAGATATTATGTCTATATAGTCACACAATTAGTTTTTACTGTAACTGTATGTATTCAAATACAGTAGTGTTTATATATATATATATATATATATATATATATATATATATATATATATGTGTGTGTGTGTGTGTGTGTGTGTGTGTGTGTGTGTGTGTGTGCATGCATTAGAGTGTATATATATATATATATATATATATATATATATATATATATATATATATATATACAGTACCAGTGCTCCAATTGCGAAAGATGAAAGATGTAGGCCTAATTGCACTGCAATGCTTATAGACTTTGCGCCGATGTATCTAATACATAGGATATAAATACAAAATGCACACGTTACACAAGATATAAGCATATATATATATATACATAGGCCTATATATGGATTGTGTTTATATATATATACGAGGCTGTGAGGCATGCGGAGGAAAATTAGGCAGAAATCAGTTTTTGGAAATTACTTTCTTCGTCTGATTTCGACCGACGTCATGGCTGGCAAACGCCGCGGGAGAGATGCGCATCGTGACAACGTCTATGGTGGCCGCACATAATATTATGTATAAACATAAATGCATATTATAGCTAATATATATATATATATATATATATATATATATATATGCATTTATGGTTTTCTGACGTCGGGTTTGCGCTGAGAAAATATTGGAGATTTACCTAACTTGGCAGATCAGCTGGATATTATACAGTTATGCAACGCTTTTTAAAGGTACTTGAGAGGCGCTATATTAAGTATCTTGATACATACTTACAGAACATAATATAACATCAAATAAAATAACATAACCGCATAAAAAAACACAACATAAAATTACATAACACAACGTGACATCAGCGGAGCATATCACCTATTAATATATATAATATAATAATAGTGTTCGTCTTTGTTTACAAGCTCACTGAAAAACTGCAGTAAGTTACGTTGAAACATTGAAGCATGTTTTTCGTGCCAGAGTATTACCATTGTCTATCCCCTCCACACATAAAATATAGCATTACCTTATGGTCAGTGGCGGCGATATTGTCTGAGAGGTGGGGGGGGGACAAAGTTGCCCATGGTCTGGTCGATGACCTTTTTTATGAATTCATGTCCCAAAATTTTTTTTCCTTTCTTAGGAATTTCTTAGGAATGTCTCCACAAAAACTTCTTGACTTTCTACGAATTCATCTCCCAAAAAAGTTGACCTTTTTTTAGTCGTTCGCCTGTTTTTTACTTTTTACATTCTTTTTTTTCCGGTCTCCCAACCATAATGTCATTACCTTTGAAACCCTTTACATAATCAATTTCCTTTTTCTTAAAATTCATCCTCCGAAAAATTTCATGACTTTTCAAAATTTCTTCTTGCTTTCTTTGAATTTTCGGGGGAACACTTCTGCAAAAAAATTGAGTTTTCACCTCATCTGGTCATAAAAACAGTGAAAACCCTCACGCGCAATTACATTTTTCAGCCTTTTTCGTGTTTCTTCTCAATTTGGGGGGGACAAATGTATGGCGTGTCCCCCACCCTTAAAGGTGGGGGGACATGTCCCCCTCGACAGCCCCTAGATCGCCGCCCATGCTTATGGTAAATAGTAGGCCTAAATATAGTAAATAGTGTGGTAAATTTACACATCTGGTATAAAAATTATATAAAGAAGGGCGGATTCTGAGTGGCAATATTGTGTAAACTTGACACGATGCCAAACGGTATGAAACAATGCAAAAGATGCCATTGTCTGCTATCTCTGTCTCCAAACAGAGCAGAATTTTGAATTGGCATTTAATTATTTCTATAAATTTTTTATAGGAAAATAGAATAAGGTGTTCACGAGAATATCTGCCTGCCTGAACCCTAACACTTGACCTGGAACCGAACCGAACCTTACCTGTCTTTCGATTTTTAATTTAGAAATGATTGCGAATACGAGATGGATTTCTATGTGGGTCTGATAGAAGTCTACAGTGGGAAGTCAAACCTTCCGTTTCTGCTTCGCGATCTATGCGTAGATAAAAAAAAGTTCGCTAATTCTTCGCTTTCAAAGCAGATTGCCTGATAACCATAACATAGCAGAAATGTCTCTGCATATAGCTGCAGTTTTATCGTAGCAAAATGTCTTTTTATCTCAAGCCACATAAAGAACAGAGTCGGTAATAAAACGTGACAAGAAAACACGAATTACAACTACCGCGCGTCGAGGAAAAGTATTTGCCAGAAAGCTCCGCAAAACGGTACAGATAATCGGCTGATTTATATAGCACCGTGACTATTATTTCCTTCGTAGGAGTTGAGAAAGCGATGCGAATGCGCCGATAATTGGTTGTTCCTTTTCAAAATAATTCTCCATTATCTTGATCTGACGGTGCACTCCGTAGGAAGTCCACGTTCCGGACGAAATTGTGCGTAGTATACGCAGAGCCAGCGTCACGATCGGGAAGAGATGATGGAATTATGCACTGGATGGGTGTATTATATGCGGAAACCCGTTTATGAGTTAAGATCGTGTCTTTCTCTTTTGCATTATTTAATGTATCTCTTGCGTGCATAGGCATATACTGGGGGTGGGGGCAGCGGGGACACGTGCTTCCAATAACTGAGGAGGGGCATTGCCCCCCAAAAAAATATCGAGAGAATTTCTTGAAATATTAAGATATTATGTTTCAATATTGACAAACTTCTTCAGAAAAACAGAGACAATGATCTGAAATACTACAAGAAATTCATAATGAAAATAGGAGCTGAGCAATGTACCCAGTCATATTCTCCAATGTACATATTTTGTTCCAGAACTCCAATGATCGGATTGGCTTCTTCTTCAATGTAGGCTACTTGGCAAAGAGATTCCCATCAATCTCATGAAAGGCTATCAGAACCTTCTGTACATCCAATACAACAAGTGTAGAATGAATAATTAAATGCCCCCAATAATTTGGAAAAGTTAACGCCACTGCTGGCGTGCATAAATCCAAATATACTTTCTTACAGCACCGTATACCACCTCGATCCTGCTCAATTTTCAATGAATACTATTTTTATTTTTCTTTCGGATATTTCTATAGCGCCTCCTCAAGTCTACTACTACACAGAGGCGCTCCCGACTACAGCATTTGATACTGTGTCGGAGTTTTCACGCCGAAGCGCCACGAGCAATCGCGAGTGAAGGACTTGCCCAAGGTCCGTACGCAGCGGCTAGAGTGAGATTCGAACCTGCAACCCTCCGGTCACAAGGCGCCGAACTTACCACTGAGCCACCACGCCTCACAAATACTAATAATCATTATTATTTATTATTATTATTAATTACGTATTTATTAAGCGCCAGTATCTAACGACCAAGCATCAATCGATGGCGCTGAGCAATTGCAAGTGAAGGTCTTGTTCAAGATCCCTACGCAGTAAACGTCGCAAGGAAGGAGGCTCGAACCCGTAGGCCCTACTCTTCGCGTTACTGGACAAGCGCTCTAACCACTCGGCTACCGTTTCCCACATAGCCTAATACAACTTGCGCCCTTATCTCTTGCTCAATCCAGTCTTCACCTCTTAAAATATCTGTTGCAACTTTTGGCCTTTCTCTCGCACTGTCTCCAACGACTGTGGAATGCGTCGTCTGGGGGAAAGCAAGAATTATCGTTATTAGCATCAACAGTAGGCATAACGTATTTATGCCCCCCAGGGGCGTCTATCCCTTCCCCCTAAGTCATTGGAGCAACTTCCCCTTTTCCCCCTCTTCTTCCCCTTCCCCTTCTTTCTCCCCCTAAAATGGTGGCACAC
>OY744613.1:12253918-12261418 GCA_963556255.1 Allolobophora icterica
AAGGTTTACTCCTGTTTATTTCAGCTCGTTGTCTAGTGTCCATTGAGGCCGACAGCGCTGCTGTTTCTTTGAGGCGTATGCTAAGTGCACTCTTCAACTGGTGAAGAAGAGTTTGTTGTTTTCGCTACGGCGTTTGTGTCCAACGCCTCGACTGTGGAAGACGTTTTTTCGTTGTCCGTATACATGTTGTTTGACTGTAATGGACGTTTGGTTGAACACTTCGAAAAGGTAGACTGTTGTACATAATATTTTAGTTTGTAAATAAATCATTTTAAATGGTACACCTACTTCGAGCCAATTACTTTTAATGTAGGGGACCATCTAACAATGTATGTATGCATACTTGTATGTATGCCTGTATGTAGTTGCCTATACATGTACGTGCGCATGTAGATCTGCGTACACACATGTATGTATGGACATGTACTTGTCCGTATGTGTGTATCTGTAGAAAGTTTACTGTAGCGTTTCATTGTTGCCTGTATATCCGTGTAAGTGTCTGCTATCTTTAACCTCTGTCTCTCAATCTTTATCTCTTGCATTGTCGGTTGGAAACATTGGCGACAAAGACTCAGCTGTCAACATCTCTGTCGCAAGGATCAGATTCTGTCAGCAGCTCAAAAAATAATTAATCGAATTCTGTCAATCACAAAAATCGGATTTCCTGAAATATTCGGGAAAATAACATCATCTCCGAACTTTTAATTTCTTCAAAACTATTGATTGCCTATGTATATTTTTTATCTATCTCTGTCTGTCTCTGTCTGTCTATATATATATATCTGTCACTCACTCACTCACTCACTCACTCACTCACTCACTCACTCACTCACTCACTCACTCACTCACTCACTCACTCACTCACTCACTCACTCACTCACTCACTCACTCACTCACTCACTCACTCACTCACTCACTCGCTCGCTCGCTCGCTCGCTCGCTCGCTCGCTCACTCACTCACTCACTCACTCACTCACTCACTCGCTCGCTCGCTCGCTCGCTCACTCTCTCACTCTCTCACTCTCTCTGTCTGTCTGTCTGTCTCTGTCTGTCTGTCTGTCTGTCTCTGTCTCTGTCTCTGTCTCGGTCTCTCTGTCTCTGTCTCTGTCTCTGTCTGTCTGTATGTCTGTCTGTCTGTCTCTCTCTCACACACACACACACACACACACACACACACACACACACACACACACACACACACACACACACACACACACACACACACACACACACACACACACACATATGTACAATATATATACACGTGCAAGTGTTTCTTTTAGAAGAGAAACTATTGATCTTTCTTTTAGAAGAGAAACTATTGATCTTTCTTTTAGAAGAGAAACTATTGATCTTTCTTTTAGAAGAAGAAGAACTTTTGACAAAAGATATTTACATGGCTACAGAAGGCTTCACAAAGCAATAGATTCATGGTGTTTTCGTGAAAACATTTTGCTGAGGGTGTATACAAAGGCCAGAGCTGTCTTCACTCGGAAACCCAATAGCTCCAAGTCTGTGCAACGGCCACAGCTCTAGCTTCACATGGAAACTTACTGACTCCGGACATAGTAGGCCTATGCACAGGCCACGGATGGCTTCGCTACTATTGACCCATTGGTTCTAAGTGTATATATGGCTTTATGTGGAGAATCTATCGAGTCCGGGTGTATGTATAATTTATATGGCTTTATTCTGGGAGCGATTGAGTCCGGTTTGTGTGCGCAAGATATTATCTACAGATGGTGTGAATCCAAATACATTCACGCCGGTGCAACTTCCATGGATGGCTATTATATAACGTTTATCTATGTGGATGTATATACATTTTATATATATTTATATGTACATGCAAATATATAAATATATATATGTGTGTGTATATATGCATATCTATGTGTATATATATGTATATGTATATATGTGCATATATGTATATATATGTGTATATATGTATATGTATATGTATGTATATATGTATATATGTCTATATATATATATGTATATGTATATTGAGCTCCTCTGTTTAGCGAACACTGTGAGAGGCGCTTTATAAATATACAGATACAATACAATACAATGTATGTGTATATATGTATATATATATTATGTGTTTGCATATATGTATATATTTCTGTACACACATATATAGTCCTATAGCTGTTGGAAGGGGTGGGTAGTTGGGAGGGTCAAGTGGGGCTTAATCTAAAGAAGGAGGGCTGAGAAGGAGTAGGGGGAGGGAGAGGGGGTCTGTTACTCGGCGGCGGCGGAGGCGATGCGAAGGCCAAGGCGTAAAGTTGTCGACCGAGCGGAGACGGAAACAGCCGACGATTGATCGGACTTCCGTCGTCTGTCCTTCTCTGTCCTTCCGGTTTATTGATTCGTTATTCCTTGCGCTGGAATCTCCTTCCGTCGCTTCCACCGTTCCGGGTCATACATCACAAGAACTATATATAATATCCGACGTCTGCATCTGGATCTGGATCGCTACAATTTGTACTCTACCGTGGCGCCCTCTGCACTGTCTCTGTCTGTCTGTCTGTTTGCCTTTCTCGCTGTTTGTCTTTCTCTCTGTATATCTCTCCTTCTGTCTCTGTGTCTGTCTCTTCTGTCTCTCTGTTTGTCTTTCTCTCTGTTCGTCTTTCTCTCTGTATATCTCTCCTTCTGTCTCTGTGTCTGTCTCTTCTGTCTCTCTGTTTGTCTTTCTCTCTGTTCTTTGTCTTTTTCTCTGTATATCTCTCCTTCTCTGTCTGTCTCTGTGTATGTCTCTGTCTGTCTGTCTGTCTGTTTATCTTTCTCTCGGTCCTTTCTCTTTCTCTCTGTATTTATCTCCTTCTCTCTGTGTGTCTGTGTGTTTGTCTCTGTCTGTCTGTCTCTCTGTTTCTGTCGCTCTCCCATTTCTACCTTTTTCTTCCACATTTCTTTCTGTTTTATATTTCGCTGTCTATCTCTTCCCCTCTCTTTCTTATCTTAGTTCTCTCTGTCTTTTTCTCTGTCTCTTTGTCTCACTCTCTCTATCTCTGTCTCTGTCTGTCTCAATCTGTTTGTGTCGCTCTGTTTCTGTCTGTCTGTCTGTCTCTATCTCTCTGATTTCTTTCTACCTGCTATAGTTTGTCCCCAATCCCCTTTTATCTTTAACTTTGTCTGCCTCTGTGTGCGTGTGTCCCTTTTGGTTCATCTGTAGTTCTTCTTTCACGTTCTCCTACTT
This sequence comes from Allolobophora icterica, assembly GCA_963556255.1. NCBI lineage: Eukaryota > Metazoa > Annelida > Clitellata > Crassiclitellata > Lumbricidae > Allolobophora > Allolobophora icterica. The sequence continues at coordinate 12,257,124 of OY744613.1, forward strand.
TCGTTCTCTTTCTCGCTTTCGGTGCTGTCTTTGAGCCTCCCTCTGCATGTACAACTCGCCCATTGTAACCTACTTTCGCTCTTTCGTTACTCTGGTTTTTCTATTGCCGTCTCTTCCTGCTGTCTCTCTGTCTCTTCCTCTTCCTCGCTGTCTCACTGAGTCTCTTTTACTTTATAATGAGATGAAGCACGTGAAGGGATGCGTCAAGTCTTTTGGCCGATGGTCATTAGTGCGAAGTCAAGACAGGAAAATCGGTCCTTCTGAGTACATGCATTTGGCCGCCCAGACGCTGGCTTGAAAGAGGCTGGCTTAAGAGCACCAAAAGTTGACTTATTTGCACGAGAATGTGGCTTAATATGTGGAAGAGAAACTAGATTATGTTCAAAAAAGCTTTCATTTTATCATGATTAGATGGTTTAATATTGTGTAAGAGGAACTGGCTTATGTTCAAAAGAAGCTGGCATTTTATCACGATCAGATGACTTAATATAGGACAAGAAGCTGACTTATGTATAACAGAAGCTGACGTATACGCGCAAAAAAGCTGGCTTACGTATATATGTGTTATCAAATCCGGTCTATATATGCAGTGGCGTCACGTGGGGTGCGGGGGGTGCGGGCCGCACCGGGTGACACCCTCAGAGGGGGGTGACACCCAACATGAGAAAATGATGAAATTTTTGGAAGATGAGGAATTCCTAAAAAAGGTCATCTAATTCAGTGCTTCCCAAACTATGGTCCGCGGACCGGTGCCGGTCCGCGAGCCCTCAGTTGCCGGTCCGCCAAGTTAGTCAAGAAACTGGACAAGAAGGACGATAGACTTTTTCTCGACTGGGTCTCGCTTTGAACTATCTTTAAAAAACACGATTGTCTCGCAATCAAACCATATTTCCCATAATATAATTTTCCCATAAAACCATATTTCCCATTTATAATATAAATTTTTAATTTATATTATAAATTTAAAATATTTGTTCTATGAGTAAATGTATTTCAGCTATTGTAAACGAAAACTCACGAAGAAATACATGTAGTTATTCGACGAATTGCTGACAGGTCAAATAGAAGTTGTTGTTCGCCTTTACTAGAAATTTTGATCGTAACATTTGCGGTTTTTGGCCGGAAGTTAGAAACCAGATGTGACTATCTCTTTCGTCTTTAATACACTGGTGACTGCTTTTGTCAACAGAAAATAAACACGTCTGCTTTTAGATTCGATATTGTTAATAGGGCTGTGCCGAACAGGTGATTATCACTATTCGGCCGAATACCGAATAATCAGACCGACTATTCGGCCGAATATGAATATACGATAGTATACAAAATAGGTCTACCGACAACATTCAAAATGCGTTAACGTTCACTCGCTGTACACAAAGAATGAGACTACTGACAGTGCGATACCGCGGTCCAGGCAGTAGGGCAGTAGGCAACGCCTGGCTGCAACCACATTATATATTATGTCAATGAGATAGTTACTTCAGTCCACTCACTATAGCAGCCGCACATGCAGAAACAGATCACTATTGACCACTATTCATACTCGGTCCGACCGCTACTATTCGGCCGAACACCGACTAGCTATTTGGCCCACTATTCGGCCCCAAAGCGAATACGAAGCGAATGTTCGGTACAGCCCTAATTGTTAAGTATAATATATCATAAACTTGAAAATTATAACAATTAAAAACACCACACCACACCCCGGCGACGAGGACGGCATCCTCCAAACTTAAACACACTTCTGTTGTATATTTTCTTAGAGCCTGACTGCCTAAGGGATTTTTCGTACCTCGGGCGTTAACAAAATTAAAAATAATAAAATATATTAAAAAACAGCACTAGTATGTATATTCATCAATTTAAAGAAAATGCAACTTTTGATTCATATCAGATTAGTATTCAGTTGATATTTAGTACCCGCGCTACTATTAAAAAATAATTTAACTTTTTGGCCCCAATTTATAGATAAAAATAATTTATATATTGGGCATCGGTCCTGCTGCAATGAAAAAATTCCTGCCGGTCCGTCACAACGAAAATAAATTCCTGCCGGTCCGTCACAACGAAAATAAATTCCTGCCGGTCCGTCACACTGAAAAGTTTGGGATGCGCTGATCTAATTTTTTGGGAGACGAATTCCTAAAAAAAGGTCATCAAATTTGTTGGGAGACGAATTCCTAAAAAAAGGTCATCACTTTTTTTGAGGGTGGCACCATGACTTACCGCACCGGGTGACACCAGCCCTAGTGACGCCACTGTATATATGTGCACAGGCTTGGACTGGCCCACCGGGACACCGGGAAATCCCCGGTGGGCCGGTCGCCCAGGCTTGGATTGAGCCGACCGCCCAAAAAAGAAAAATATGATTAAAAATATTACGATATTTTAGTTCTAGTCCTTAATTCTAGTGTTATAAATTATGAAATATCGACAGTGCACGGTTGTTACCAAGAAACTTGCACTGCCTCATGGAACGTGCGGCTACATGCCAATATTCACTTTAACTTAGCCTACCGTTGATTACAGCGCTTGCAAAAAAGAAACAGAAGCTGTCGATTTCTTTTAGGCTTACATACAGGGCTTACGTGCTACAACATGCCTTCATGATATTTCCGAATCAAACTACTTTAACAATGATGTTGGATTGTTGGGTACAGAGCGAGAACTCTTCTGGGTTCTTTGACAAATTTTGAATTTATTTTGACAGCGCAATTGATTTTGAAAGTGTTTGAACACACAACATCCTATGAGTCTATGAGATAGTTTAAGATAATACTATCAATGAATTAAGCCAAATACATCGAAACTTTTGATGTCATTTTTGAAACAGCTACACATTTTTCAGAGCTTGCTAACAGTGAATTAGATAAAAAAAATCTCGACATTAATGTTGAAAGTGCTTTGAAATAGAAAAGAATCCGGTCAAAAAAGAAATTGCCAGGAGAATCTGCTACAGAGCAGCTGCAAAGTGAATTATTGGACTTGCAAGAAAATGGGAAAGTGTCAAAAACTAAAAGACTAATTTGCTATTTGACACTGAAATAAAAGACACAGTCTCAGAAAACGCCATGCAATATGAATCTAGGCCTATAAAAGTGAAACAGCCCCAATAGAAGAAAACAGCAACAGGAACAGAAATAAATTCAAATCTTGCAGATTACTTTGCTGTTACCACGTTCTCCTTAAGTTCAATTTGCACAGTCTAGCAGTGTTTAATCTAGTCCCCCTCTTCGGGGGGGGGGGGGAGAAATTTTACGACAGCTGCCCCGTCAAATTTTCGAAACTGAAATACATTTTGAATAGATTAAGAAATTTGCTAAATCAGTCAAGTTTAGAGTCTTTCATGCTGTGCTGATGGCTCGTGAATAGGACCTTCTTCTCAGAATTAATTGTGAAATAGTTGACATTTAGGCATCAACTTGTGATACGATGAAAAACTGCTATACAAAGTGCTTTTGTGAAGTTGTGTGTACTAATTCTATCACGATGTCACGTATTTCAAATAAACTAAACTGTGCTCAGTGCACTACATAATGTGACAGTTGGTTCCAAACATAATGGCGAATTTACGATAAATCACAAATTTAAACACATACGTGTTAATTTCTTAATCTTTTAATAATCATTTAACAATATTATGCCACTTGGCCCATTAATAACTAAAAATGCCCTCCATTTTATGTTAAATGCTACAAAAAGCATTGGCCTAGGCCCCTTATCTTGAAAAGTTTCGTGTCTTCGGCACTCGATAATATGGGCCGCCCATGACCAAATTTCCCGGGCCGCTTCAGCAAGCCAGTCCAACCCTGTATGTGCATCAAAAGCAGCCTCACGTGCACGAGAAGCTGGCTTAATTAACCAAACGCTTGTTTTCGTGGATCCAAAACAGGCTTACAAGTATATGAATGAGAAGCTGGCTTTAGGTGCAAGTGAAGTTGGATTACTTGTAAAGGAAGCTGGCTTATAAGTATAAGAAGCTGACTTACAGAAACTCTTTCAAATCCAAGCTGAACTATATTTGTTCTAAGGGACTGAATTTCGATTGAAAGCAAACAGAAGATTTATCGTCTGCTGGTGTTACGTCATGCATTCTTCTGATACGTCGCAGAATTCCTTCAGCGGTTCAGAAGCCGCGTCACGACAAACCAACTTCTCGACGACAGCCGCTCAATCAAACACATACGGAGTCAGGTTCAGTTTCGTATGCCAACCAGGCAGGCAGACAGACAGGCAGGCATGAGGGGAGACAGACAGGCAAGCAGGCAGAGAGACAGACAAGCAGGAAGGCAGTC
>OY744613.1:12263918-12361382 GCA_963556255.1 Allolobophora icterica
TTCACATAAACATAACCAGTGCACTGAGTGACAATATTCCACCCCTACACATTCGACAGACAGACAGACAGACAGACAGCTAGACAGACAGACAGACAGATACAGTTAAACACACAGACCGACGGAAATTAGGCAAAGATCCATAGGCACACACATACATATAGAGTGCAACAGATCGACAGTTAGAGCCAGACAGAAAAAAACAGGTAGGCATGCAGACAGACAGACAGACAGACAGACAGACAGACAGACAGACAGACAGACAGACAGACAGGCGGACAGACAGGCAGGCAGACAGACAGACGGATAGACAGACAGACAGACAGGCAGACAGACAGGCAGACAGACAGTCAAGTCAACCAAGTCAACCAAGTCAACCAAGTTTATTAAAACAACCAAATAGTTAATACAAACAATATATAGAACAAAGAATAATAGTCGGTGTTTTAATAGGATGCCCCAAAGGGAAGGTCCCGCTAGGCGGGGCACCCCAGCATCACAGACAGACAGACAGACAGGCAGGAAGACAGACAGGCAGACAGGCAGGCAGACAGACAGGCAGGCAGACAGACAGACAGACAGACAGGCAGACAGACAGTCAAGTCAACCAAGTCAACCAAGTCAACCAAGTTTATTAAAACAACCAAATAGTTAATACAAACAATATATAGAACAAAGAATAATAGTCGGTGTTTTAATAGGATGCCCCAAAGGGAAGGTCCCGCTAGGCGGGGCACCCCAACATCACAGACAGACAGGCAGACAGGCAGGCAGACAGACAGGCAGGCAGGCAGGCAGACAGACAGACAGACAGACAGACAGACAGCTGCAAGGCAGCAATTATTAATCACAATTGTTTTAACAGTCGACGTAATAAGAAGGTAAGCTTAGTTAATACACAGATCCAAACATCCATCCCACACAACATAGCAACGTCTTCTGCATATTTGCACTTCTCAGTATATCGCGAGAAACATCCGCGGAGGCTGATACGACATGCGCGCCCCCTCGTTTCGCCGTCCACAGACAATCAACATAAACATTTTGATCTACGTTTACTTTATATGCACGCGTGCATGTATCCAAGTGCTTTTATAGCGCATTTAAAATCATAAGGGCTCAATTTCAAGGTCAATCCTAGGGGACAAATCTGTATAATATGGTCTGAAGGTAGATTGTTCTAACGCTACACGATTGCTCGCCTGCCAGCGGTTAACACGGTCGTTCATTGCATGTTCAAATGCGAGGGAAAAACGCTGAGGTGGTTAGGAGGGCGACAATTGCCGGAGGGAACTCGTACAGCAACTCCTAGAGCCACGGGCGGTGATCCATGGGGGGGGGGTCGAGGGGGACAAGACCTTTTAGAGTGGGGGGCACACCATACATTTGTTCCCCCCCCAATTTTGATGAAACACCAAAAAGGGTCATCAAATTTCATGCGCGAAAAAAAATTTTAGAATGAATTTTATGGCGCGTGAGCGCGAAAACAATTTTTTGACCTCTTTATGACCAGTTCAGGTCAAAACTCTTTTTTGACCAGATCATTTCTAAAGTGTCCCCCACCTGTCAAACAAGATCGCCGCCACTGCCTAGAGCATTAGAAATGGACCAATTGTTTGAGCACATCAGTATATCAGTGGCCAGCTAGATCACAGGCCGCTAGTGCCATCAGTAGAATAGGCATTAGGCAGCCAAGCTCCCGATAAATCAGAGCATATATTATAGAACCAAGCTCCTGCCAGACAGGAATGCCGAAGTATCGGTCCGCAATACGGATATTTGACTAAAGTTTGACGAATACATTCATTCATTCATTCATTCATTCATAGATTTACATAGCGCCTCTTCAAGACAGCTACTCAGAGGCGCTCCCGACACCAGCACGGCCAAAAAGAACAGTTTTCAGGCGGTCATAGAAAGTGTCAAAGGAATGTAACCGATTTTGACTTTATCTGCCTATCGATTTTGTTTTGACTGAGCGCCTATGTATAATCTGGTTCCTGCCACTTCGATTTTCTGGGCGCTGTAGAAATCTCGACATTACGATTACGACTATTATTAGGTATAATCAGGGCTGTAGTGGTAAAATTAGAGGTGAGTACACGCTACCGTTAAGTTTCCCGAAACAAATTAGAGGTGAGTATACGCTACAGTATTTTGTGAGTATACGCTACAGTATTTTAATATAAATGAATATAAATATTTTGTGAGGTGAGTATACGGTCTCTAGAGGTGAGTAAACGCTGTATACACGCGTATATCCTCGACTACAGCCCTGGGTATAATGTCATTTCAGCCTCGAGTCCTCCTTTTTTCGTCCGCAATTTTGTTCGACAAAAAATAGTAGACCTATCAGTCCGGCTTGTCGCACAGTTCCTTTCCATTTGATGCCTTATTAAAGTCGGCTGATGATGACAACAGCTCACTGATGGAACGCAGGAGTTCTTCCTGCTGCAGCAACCATTGTCTGGCATCTCGTTCGTCGATAGATTTTTACATCCTGAATCCCAGCAGACAAGAAAAAAACAGCAGTCGCGGCTATCAAAGACGATGACGACAAGACGACGATAATGAAGATTGTGATGACGATAATGATGAAGATTGTGATGACGATGATGATGAACTTCATGACAATGACGACGAACTTCATGACAACGACAATGAGGATGATGATGAAGATTGTGATGACGACGATAATGAAGATTGTGATGACGATAATGATGAAGATTGTGATGACGATGACGATGAACTTCATGACAGTGACAATGACGATGATGATGAAGATTGTGACGACGATGACGATGAATTTGATGACAATGACATTGGCGACGATAATGACTACGATGAGGATGCCGACTATGAATACTTTGACGATGAAATGGCGATGCCTATGACGAAGATGATCATAGCGATGGCGTCGATGATAATGACGACAATGACAATGATGATCACGACGATAACGTGGAATGGGCTCCCTCGGGAGGTGCGGTGCCTCCCTCGGTTTCTTCCCTTGCCGTTCTATGGTGTCCTTCAGACTGCCTTTTCCCGCTTGGCCTGTGTCGTGAGCGCATCTGAGTAGAGACCTTGAAGGGGCGCTATAAAAATTCTGATTGATTGAATGTCATTGTTGGTGGTGATGATGATGCTGATGTTAATCCTTCTGCTGGAGACGAGAGCAAAGCGCTTATGACCGTCAGTATTACCTAGACCTTGAGACTTGAGCAAATCAGTTGCTTAACGTCAGCAATTAACTAACGCCATTTTTCACTAGATTTAAACTGGTGTTACATAAATATATTAAGTACCCATAGACAAGTGTAGAACAGGGACAGTAAGGAAATTAAATAATATCACACAAATTTCGACAACGCCCGATTCAACTGGTCTCTGGGACCATCGCTCATAGGACTATCGCTAATAAGACCATCGCTCATAGGACTATCATTCATAGTACCATCGTTCATATGGTCTTTAACTCATAGGACCATCGCTCATAGGACCACCACTTATAGGACCATCGTTCATAGGACCATTATTCATAGAACCATCGCTCATAGGACCATTGCTCATAGGATCATCGCTCATTTGTTTTAAAAAGAAATAAAAACCTCAATACAGCATTAAGTCAACAGAACATGTTGACTTGAAGATTGTTCACTATGAACGATAGTCCTATGAGCGATAGTCCTATGAGCGATAGTCCTATGGCGATATTCCGTGTACCGAAAATTGGAGGCAACATTTCTAATAGGTGGTGATGATATCAGACCAAAGTTTGAAGTAGCCTCATCACACCAAAGTGGGAAGAAAATTAAAGTAAAGGTGAAGAAAAAGTGAAGAAAAGTGAAAGTGAAGAAAAGTAACAAATGAACAGAAATTATGAAGAAAAGTGAAAAGTGGGGAAAAATAACAAATGAACAAAATTGAAGAAAAGTGAAAACTAAAGAAGCGCGAGAAGTGAAAAAGTCAAGTAAAGCAAACCACGAAAAGTGAGACGTCAAGAAAAGTGAGCAATGAAAAGTAAACCTTGAAGAAAAGTGAAAAGCGAATAAAAGCATAACGTGAAGGAGCGTGAAGAGCAGTATAATTATAGCGCATCTTCGTAACCCCAATACGGCGTAGTTCATCTCCCGAAGCTCGCAACAGCAGAGGTGTTTCATGCCGATCGCCCCAGAAATACCGCATGATGCAGAGGCGGACGCAACGGTGTTGAAGGATGGGCGAAGAATAGAGGAGGCAGGAGCACTCAGATCGCCAGTAGGTGGCACAGTAGGAGCGCTGGCATTTGACGCTCCCAGGCGTTAATCATTAGCATCTAGATGAAATGCCACGTCGAATTCTATCGCATGACTTACTAGCGGACACGAAAAGTGCCGGATAAAATAATGGCAGATATGACCCACGCATACGCACACACGCATGCATACACACAATGAGAACTCGTTACAGACGGACCAAGGCGGCGAGGCTGACAGGTCGACGGACTGTCCTGTGGAGAGGGGAAACGAGTGGCACAGAAAGCGATGAATGATTAAACGACAGACATTGAGAGAGAGAGAAAGAGAGAGAGAGAGACAGAGAGAGAGAGAGAGAGAGAGACAGAGAGAGAGAGAGAGAGAGAGAGAGAGAGAGAGAGAGAGAGAGAGAGAGAGACAGAGAGAGAGACAGAGAGAGAGACAGAGACAGAGACAGAGAGAGACAGAGACAGAGACAGAGACAGACAGACAGACAGACAGACAGACAGACAGACACAGAGACAGACAGACACAGAGTCAGAGACAGAGAGACAGAGACAGACAGACACAGAGACAGAGACAGAGACACAGAGAGACAGAAACAGAGAGACAGCGAGACAGAGAGACAGAGAGACAGAGACATAGATAAAGAGACAGAGATAAAGAGACAGAGATAAAGAGACAGAGACAGAAAGACAGAGAAACAGACAGACAGACAGACAGAGACAGAGAGAGACAGAGACAGGCAGACAGACAGATGCACACAAATACACGCAGACTCTTCCATAACAATATTGCAAAATTACGCTTGACAGAACCCGTCAAAGTTCTTTGTTGATCAAAAGATCTTTGATCAACAACAGATCATAGTGTTATCATCCAAATAACTTTTATAGCGATTGCATCATGGAAAACGTCACCAAATCGATAGCGAAGCCGCATTCATGTAATTTCCGAATGCTAAAGACCTGCTTAGAAGCTTAGCGCATGGCACCAGCTTTATACTCAACGAAAGCTTCGTGCTGTCATAGCCAGGGCTGCCCAGAGATATCAACTCAGCCACCCATCATTTTGGAGTCTATGTGGGTGCTCGATGGTGTAATGGTTAGCGCGCTGGACTGTCAATCGAGAGGTCGAGGTTCAAATCCCCATCAGTGTCGAGATTTCTGTTCCAGCTGTCCCCCCGCCCCCATAGTCAACTCATCTATAATGAGTACACTGACCGTACACTGTCGGTTGGAAGATGAGACGACGAGGGAGAGGACTGGCCATCCGCCTTCATATGCCGAGGCTAAGAAAATGAAGTCGCTAGAACTTCATACCCATGGCTGCATCAAGGCTAGCTTAAGGAACTGCTCTTCTTCTTTTTCTAGTATCAACATAAATTGAGATTATAAAGATTATGTCCTCTCAATGATTGCTATCCTGTTTGCGCCTCGTCCAGAATTTCTTCAAAGCGTATACAACCAACTGGCAAGGGAAGAGAGTTTCTATACAGGTGTATGGGCAAGTGTGTTGCCTTTTTCACTTTTATAGTCTTTACAAAGTTGGCGTGCATTCATACAGACACTGAACTCATCTTTCGAGAAATCGCTGCTTGCAGTTGCGCCCAACTTGTCTTGATCACAACCGGTGATTTTTATACAATGTAGGCATATAGTGGCATACGTGATTCAAAAACTGCTTATGTATATCTTACAATATTGCCAAAGGTCACAGCTTCATCGATATCGCTGTTAGCGTCTATTTTAGTTCGGTTGTGATTAACACAAGTTTTGCGCAACTGCAAGCAGTGATTTCTGTGGTCGGCATAGGCGTAAACTCGGGGGGGGGGGGCAGCTGGGACACGTGCCCCCCCAATAATTGAGACGGACTGAACACCCAATGCAACAAGTGTAGAATAAATAACCAAATGTCCCCCGCCCCAATGTTTTGGACAAGTTTACGCCAGTGGTGGTCGGCCCATCCTCTTGCAATAAGTTGCCTAACAATTTGCGACATCAGTTCCTCAGCCTCTCTTTACCTCTATTCCGCAAACGCTTGATGACCATTCTGTTCCATCGATGCTTCATGGTGTTAGGTCGGGAGCGCCTCTGATATGAGTCTCTCTTTCAACGGCGCTATATAGTTGTGCAGTTATAATTAGGCCAACAATAATGTAATAGGAATCCATAGGACGGCTGGTAACCAGTGGCGTAGCTAGGATATTTTGCGCCCGGGGACAAACTATGAATTTGGCGCCCCCCCCCCCGTTTTACTATTTCACATTTTCCACATAATCGAATGGCAATTTTAATTTTTTTTTATGAAATAAAATATGAAAAATACAGACAGTACATGCATGTTTCCCCTTAGTGCTCAATGGGGCGCCAAAATCATACCTAAGAACTTATTTGTAAGTAATGAGGATATAATTGGATATATTTGGGGCGCTAAAATTAAATCTTATGCATTCATTTGTGATAAATTAGTTAAAACTGCATCAAAATTAAGAGTAAAATTATTTATCTTAACCCTCATTTTGGCGCCCCCTTCCCTTGGCGCACGGGGACACATGTACCCCCCTGGCCCCCCTAGCTACGCCACTGCTGGTAACCGATGCACCTGCCAACAGAATTGGTCTCATCGTTAGTCATAAGAAAATCCCGACCGTGAATTTTCATATATGCGAAGAATTGTGCGAAAAGGAAACGATAGAAGGGAACATGAAACGGAACATGGAACTTCAGGGACGTCATTTCAGCTTTTATCAGGGGGGGGGGGCAAGGACGTCAAAAAGAGAGGTAAAAAAAATTTTTCGCGCTCCGCGCGAAGAAATTTTACAGTTTTTGGGTGTTTCTTCAAAAGCTTTCGGGTGAAAAATGCATAATGTGCCACCCCCCACTATCAAAGAGGTGTGATCTTGTGAAAAGAACCGTGCAGACTCTAGTTTTGTTAATAGTATATAATAATTCCGTGAATTTGAGTATCATTTTTTCTTTTTTACCCCTTTCTTCTTCCTCTTTTTCTTGTTCTAACTTTTCATTTTTTTTTCAAAAATCAGGGGGGCAAATGCCCCCCTTCCCCCCCCAAATGACGTCCCTGTGGAACGTCCGTTCCATCTTTATCGTCCCTTCATTTATTGAATGAACCTCGATGAAAAGGTCATTCTCGAGAATTACACCTATAGGCTATATACAACTGCGATTATCCCAGGTCCTTGGATCTGATGCATATATATAGCCTACACGTATCCTCTTATAACAGCCTAAACTGTGTATAGGCTAGTGTGGTGCGTTACCGAGTTACTTGTAATGCGTTATTGTAACGGGTTACTATTTTGCGGTAACTTTTGGGGGTAACTATAGTTACTTTTTACCATAAGTTTACGCTCAGGGGCAACTACATTATTGCATTTTTCATGCACAGTAGTAACTCATGATTACTTTAATGAGGTAAAGGTAAGGTAAAAAAAATAGTTGCTACTTGCTTTGCGTTACTTTTAAACCAACCTAGGGCCTATAATGTTCTCGTTGTCTAGTGCGATTATGGCGCTATAAATATTATTAAACTGTTTTATCATCAACCTGCGAATTCTTTGGTTCACGTGCGTTAAAGTGACCCAGACGTTTCAGTTTGCGCACTGATCAGCTACTCTCCTTTTACTCGTCAATTTCAAATCAATCAATCAGAATTTATATAGCACCCCTTCAAGGCTTCAAGGTCTCTACTCAGAGGCGCTCAAAGTCTAATATCAACGCAGAGGTATAGGCTAGCTGAAGATTCAAGTCCACATTCCCACTTATGGTAACTATATATTAGTATATACTTAGTTTCTCTTTCAAAGTAACTGTAATCGGTTACTATTGTTACTTTTTCTAAAATAACTATTTGTAGGTAACTATGGTTACTTTTCCATTCCAGTAACTAGTAATTAGTTACTTTTGAAAAGTAACTATAGTCTACTCCCATAATCAAATCACTCCATTGGCTACAAATCCCGGAGCGAATCCACTTCAAAGTCCTTTCACCAACCTACAATTCCCTTCGATATTCCCAGTCCAAGTATGATGTATATCCGTGAACTCTTCAACATACAGCCAATGCGTTCTCGACCCTCGGTCACTATATACTCATCTCAAGTTGTCCAACCGAGCTATATTCAGGGTGGGACAGTAGTCGAGGGTATACGCGCAAGGCCGTTTAAAGGTCGTCGTAGGCCCTAGGCACATTTTTGAATACGGAGACCTCAACTCCACTGCAAACGTCAGCTTCCCAAAGTTCATAGCTTAACGTTAACTGTTTCAGTAAAACAGTTAGGCCTATTAAATTTTAATTTAATGTCATTGTCAAATTTCATTTTTCCACTTTCCTAGTCAATCATTCAGTATCTCGTTTACTTCTTCTTTCGTAGGGCTCTGAAACTCTCGTATACATAGGCCCCTGACAGTTTCGTAGGCCCTAGGCACAGTGCCTACGGCCCTGTATACGCGAGTATGCAGCGTATACTCACCTCTAGAGAACGTATAGGGCCTACTAACCTCTCAGAATATTTGTACCCACCTCTAATTTGTTTCGGAAAACTAACCGGTAGCGTGTACTCACCTCTAATTTTACCACTTCAGCCCTGGCTATGTCCAACACTGCACCATGACTCTGGGACGATCTTCCTCCTGAATTCCGCAAATTTTTCCCCCTCTATCATCCCACCAGCCCTCCATCCGCCCCAGGCTCCTCTGTTATCACCCCAGGCTTTTCACTCAAAACTAAAGTCTCACCTTTTCAAAAATTCCTATACCCTGACTCATGATGACTCATCTGATCCTCCGCCTTCCAATTCTTCTCGCCCTAAATGACACCCGCCTCAACAGCTGCTCTGCCTCCTCTCTTGATATGGTCCGTCCCCTTCCCATGGAAATCGGACTCGAACCTCCTCTGGCTACCCTCTGGAAAACCCCTCTGACAGGACGTAGCGGCTTGTCGTAGCGCCCGTGATATATTATGCCCTGCGCTTAAGTGGCGGTTTACAGTGTTAACACTCATAAAAAATGAAAAACCCAAGTTAGGATATTAAAAAACCCACGAAATCCAAAGGTAGTTTTCCAGCAGACTTTTGGATATTAGGCCTAATAAACGAATTATAAGATAAAATTTAATAATATAATGCAATAATACTAATTCTGTTATGAAAATATTGTTTTATCTTTCATTCCTATCTTTCATTTTTACAATTTTATGGGTTATCGTTATTGTTAAAAAATTATCAGTTAACATTCGAAGCAATTAAAAATGCTTATATAAGCCTACTTGTTTTAATTTTCATCAGTCCAAATAACGTGAATTATTACTTCTATCGCACATTTTATTTATTTCTAAACAAGAATACAGATAAAAGACGATGAAACTCATAGGAGGGGACCTGGTTTTTGCAAATATTTTACAAAAATTAAACCTTTTGATTATTATGATTATTACAACAGTGCCATCACGATTTTCAATGCGAAAAAACACTTAATTATTTAGGTAAAGTTCGTGATCATTTTTAATTTTAATTTTTTTTCTCTGCAAATTTTGTTTCTATGCAAAAACGTCATTTTGACTCCCATCCCTGCCAACAAATTTTTTGGCACCCTAAAACATTTAGCCTTCTAAAAAATCCTGCGGACGCCCATGATGAAACTTCAAAATGTCTTAGGCTAAGTTTTAAAAAAGAGCAAGAGCTGATCACTTCGGGAAAACTTCCGAAAAAGTACAGTCTGAGTCTGCAGTCTCCTTTAGTCATTAGCATGATGTAAGAGTACACGTGTATTCTTACATCATGGTCATTAGAGTTATATTTCTATAGCAGTAGACTAGTATAGCATATTTAACCTTTACAGTTATAGGCCTATGTTAAATATAGCAATGGACTATATTAGCACATGCTTGCACGCATAGGCCCCTATTGCGCAATTTATTTATTGACCTTGATCATCCAGACCGTTGCAAAAATTGATTAAGTTAATGAAATAATTATAAGGTTTCAATAGAACAAGATAAAACCCAAGCAAAAAACCCAAGGTCTCCGGGAAAACACCATTTCTCAAGTTCGGATTAAAAACCCAAGATCTTGTGAAACCCAAGGAGTGATAACGCTGGCGCTTTATGAGTTTTGTTTTACGATTACGATTACGATTAGTATTTCTCCATTTTTGGATTTTTGGGACGAAATTTTGTGAAACGGTTGAAACTTTATTGGTTTCATAAAGAAAAGGATTAGATGCATTTCATTCAAAACTACTCTTTTCCTTATTGCGCTACTTTTTGATACGTTAATTTCGTTCTCTGCATTTACTTGCTGGTGAAACATATTTCTTTCTATATCTAAGCTAAAGAATCTACATAGTATGCAAGTAATAACCATTATATGTGATAATAAGTATATTTCTATATAGGCCTAATTATATCAATCTTTTATTTCAGCAACCATTGCTCGATTTGTAATCTCATCTTAATAGGCCTTTATTACGCATACTAACGAATGCAATTTAGGCTAACTTATTAGGAATTTTTTCATTCAGCGAACTCGATCACGCTGGTTATCCATAGAATCGTGTGCTGATTTCAAGATCTTTCTGTTTTGCGTAATTTCTTTGCAGTCTGTGCGAAATTATATGGACTAATTAATTACAGTTCTGTCAGAAAGTATAGAAATGGGTCCTTTGCACAAAAATAGACCTTATCTCTTTTAACGCAGTGACTTAAAGTTACAAATGGTATGCTTTTTGAAGTTTTAGACATTATAAATTTGTAAATTTTATCGAAATACAATTTAGCAAACACTGGTGTAGATGTAAACTAATCAATCAATTGTTTGCAGTGCTTTTGTTCTATGGCACTTCACTCAGAGATTCTAAACAGGGTTAGATTTAGCAAGGATCTTGTTCTTCAAATTCTCTGCCTCTGGGCAGGTTGAGACGTCCAATGGCTCCTCCCCTATCTTTGCTGGGCTTCCGCCTTCAGTTTACTGTATCCATCCACCATCATCCAGTCCAGCAGCATTCATATAGGTCTTCCTCTCATTCTTTTTTCCCCATTCTTTTTTGTATGATAGTTCTCAGTAGGGAATACCCCTTGATATGTGATCAATTCACTCCTTGTGTTTCTCTCATATATTAGCGATAAGAGATCTTTCTTCGTCTGCCTTATGCATTATTTTTCTGTTTTGTTTTGTTTTATGCTGTTTTATGGCTAGGATTTCTAGGTGGCTAGTATAGTTTCCTGGCTTTTCTCTCCGATATCTTAAAAAAAGCATACGAAAACAATCTTGTTCAATCATAAATAAGAATGTGAATGTGCTGCCTATTCTAAACTTTCTATCACCATATCTTGGAAGAATAATCACACAATTTACAAAGGCTGAGAAAACTTTCAAATATCAGTTCAGTGATCTGAGATATACAGATGTAACAGAAAGTGTTTCCAGTGTTTTAAGTCATCTCTCCAGTAACATCTTGGCTGCACTATCCGGCATTCTCTAATATCATCTTTGTGTCATGTCTGCATACTTGTAGTTCATGACTTTGGATTTGCAATTATGGTTTCATTATTCTTTGTCTTCAGTTTCATATTGCATCACATCTTCCTTGAATAATTTTATTTTAACAGTTGCATTTTCTAATTCATGATAGCGTGGAAAAGCAGTAATAAATTCGACTTATAAATAAGTCCATAATTTGGGCTGTGTTCAAGATCTCAAGATGCAAGCAATTAGCCACAGCAAACCAAACACATACATATGTGAGTTTTGTAACAAAACGTTTACATGGAAATTGAGTCTGAAAATCCATAAACGAGCCCACACTGGAGAAAAACCATACATGTGCAATTTATGTCACAAAACATTCATACGGAAGAGTGTTCTAGACAGCCATGCAAAAACCCACACTGGTGATAGGCCATACATGTGCAATTTATGTCTCAAAGCATTTGCGGAGAAGACAACTCTGGAACGTCACAAAAGAACCCACACTGGAGAAAAACCATACATTTGCAATTTATGTCACAAAGATTTTGCACAGAAAATTTCTCTGGAATACCATAAAGGAACCCACACTGGAGAAAAACCATACATGTGCAGTTTATGTCACAAAACATTTGTACGGAAGAGTGTTCTAAACAACCATGCAAGAACCCACACTGGAGAAAGGCCATATATGTGCAATATATGTCACAAAGCATTTGCGGAGAAGACTACTCTGGAACGTCACAAAAGAACCCACACTAGAGAGAAACCATACAAGTGCAATTCATGTCACAAAGATTTTGCACAGAAGACTTCTTTGGAATGCCATAAAACAACCCACACTGGAGAAAAACTATTTATGTGCAATTTATGTCACAAAACATTTGCACAGAAGACTCATCTTGTACACCACAAAAGAATCCACACTGGAGAAAAACCATACATTTGCAATTTATGTCACAAAGCATTTGGATGGAATAGTACTCTGGAACGACATAAAAGAACCCACACTGGAGAAAAATCATTTATATGCAATTTGTGTCACAAAGCATTTGCACACAAGACTGATCTGGAATACCATAAAAGAACCCACACTGGAGAAAAACCATTTATGTGCAATTCATGTCACAAATCATTTCCACAGAAGAGTCATCTTGTAGGCCACAAAAGAACCCACACTGGAGAGAAACCATACCTGTGCAATTTATGTCACAAATCATTTGCACAGAAGAGTCATCTTGTAGGCCACAAAAGAACCCACACTGGAGAGAAACCATACCTGTGCAATTTATGTCACAAATCATTTGCACAGAAGAGTCATCTTGTAGTCCACAAAAGAACCCACACTGGAGAGAAACCATACCTGTGCAATTTATGTCACAAAACATTTGCATGGAATACTAATCTTGAAAACCATAAAAGAACCCACTCTGGAGAAAAACCATACAAGCGCAATTTATGTCACAAAGAATTTGCACAGAAAACTTCTCTGGAATACCATAAAAGAACCCACACTGGTGAAAAAACATAAAAATACAATTTATGTAAAAGTTATTTTCAGAGAAAACTCGTCTGGAGTGCCATTAAAGAACCATCTCTGGAGAAAAACCATAAAAATTTAATTTTATTGTATTGTATTGTATTTAAACATTTATAAAGCGCCTCTAGTAGGGTGAACCGTTCAGAGGCGCTCCCAGTGCGAAAGGCCGAGAGAGAAGAAATAAGTCTTGAGGAAAGCAAAAGAAGACGAGGGGTTACCTATTAAAATTTCAGATCGAGTAGAAGGAGACCGTGTATTCCAGAGAGAGGGACCAATTGAGGTAAAAGATCGGGACTTCGCCATAGCTGTTCTAGAACGAGGAACTGAAAGATCAAATCTGTTTGAGGAGCGAAGTGGACGATGCGAGGAGACAGAAAGAGGCCGGTGAATTACATCAATTAAATATTTGGACGATTTTAGGACATCCAGGAATGTATAGACTTAGACAGAAACTCATTACGCTCAACTAAGTGCAACTAATATATATCACAAAGGATTTGCAGAGAAAACTCATTTGGAATGCCTTAAAAGAACCCATACTGGAGAAAAGCCATAAAAATGTAATTTATGTCACAATGCATTTGCAGAGAAAACTCCTCTGGAATGCCTTAAAAGACCCCACACTAAGTAAAACCATACATTTGCAATGTATGTCACAAAACACTTGGACAGAAGAATGTCCTCGGTCCCATGTATAAGAACCTGCACTAGAAAAAGCCATACAAGTGCTGTTTATTTCAGCAACGATTTGCACACAGCAGTGCTATCAAATGCCATGTAAGAAACTGCACTGGAGAAAAAAATTACAGATGCGATGTATGTGAAATATCATTTACACGGACATGTCCTCAGTAACGCCATGCATGAACCCTCAACGGAGAAATACTAAACAAATATACTTTATCTAACAGCATTTACTGTGACACTCTCAATATGCCACAGAAGTGTAAATTATGTGATGTGGCATTGCACGGAGTGAGTGTCTCAGCTACCATGCAAGATCCCATACTGGTAAAACATTATGTGACGGTGAATTCTGTGAATTTGTTGTGCCGAACATGGCACAAATATGCCACGCAAGCACTTTATGTAAGAGATTCAGTACATTGTATTGTATTGTATTGTATTTGGATATTTATAAAGCGCTTCTAGCGGGAGGGCCATTCAGAAGCGCTCATATACATATACTCAGGGCCTAGGACGGGGGGCCATTTGGCCCCAGGCCTCACTTAACATAATATTTTTTATTGATCCAACTTAAAAGTACCGGTACATAATTTGTAACAGATCGATCTGGGTAACAGTTCCGAGATTGCTAGAGAAAGAAAGAAATATATAAATTTAAACAAATCCAGAATACAATACCTGGGCCAACGTATACATATGTCCAAAGTTCACGTCAAATCTGACAGGCCCAGGAGTAAACTGCCTATAATGCCACACTCAAAAAAGGAGTGCATTTGAATATGAAGTAATAAGAAGTCAATTCGAATAGTTGAGATCAATTGGGAGGTCCAGAAGGGATTGAATCCCGCTAAGGAGGACCCCTATTACAAAGGGAAGTTTTTAGGCATGATGGCTTTCAGAGGAGGAACAAATTAAAGATTAACTTGTTTTATTGGTAAACAGGATAGTAGCATACATAGTGAAAAAGATTAAAAGATAAAAAAAACAAGCCGATTGGATCAACTGGATGATGACAGAGAAGCAGGGTAAGTTTAGTGCGATGACGACAGTCTAGCCCCTCAAATCGGGGGCAACCAATTGGAAACTACTCCACTAGCAATCAGCCAACTCCTCAAACTATGCTTAAATATATTTAGAGATGAACTGGATTTAATATTTAAAGGTAAGTAGTTCCATACCGTGGGACCTCTGCAGACCATACAAAATTTACGAATATTGGTTCTTGCATATGCAACTCTTACTTTCGAAGCAATTCTTGTAGAGTGTGAGTGGACCTGGGAATTTAAAGTAAAGAACCCACAATACTCCACCGGTAACAAGCCGTTAAACGAGCGATACATAAACTCGCCTATTTGGTATACCATTATTTGATCCAGCGTTAGCACTCTCAATTGCAAGGACAGATCCTTCGTGTGGGCTAAGTATGGGGGTGAAGTAAGTACTCGAATAATCCTTTTTTGTAGCAGGATCAATTTATGGGTTCTGGTCCTATAGTTGGAGGCCCAAATCATACCACAGTAGGATAGGTATGGGTAGACCATTGTATAGTATAGTGATACTAAAATTTTAGGTAGCAGTAAATGGGAAATCCCCTTAATTATTCCTACATTCTTTGCAATTTTGTGTGAGATATGTTTGATGTGGACGTTCTAAGTTAAGTTCTGATCCACATAGACTCCCAAGAATTTATAGCTGAGTCCACTTGAGGTATCTCCATATGGTCAATAGTAAGTTTATTAGGCGGGTCGGGTATTACTTTTTTACATGCGGAGAACAAGATGTAATTAGTTTTTTAGATTTAACGATAATTTATTGGCTTTGAACCAGTTAGAGATTAGTATTAGTTCTCTGTTAAGTACTACAAAGAGCTCCTGATAAGAAGTGTGGGAGAAAAAGACGTTAGAGTCGTCCTCAAAAAGTACAAAGTTGAGTAAAGAGGATGAGTTAGGGAGATCATTGATGTAGATTAAAAATAATAGTGGACCAAGGACCGATCCTTGCGGGACTCCAAAATCCAAGGGTCTGAATGAGGAAAAGGTCCCGTAACACTTAGCTAGCTGTTGGCTACGCTCCGTTGAGTAACTCTTAAACCAGGCAAGGGGAAGTCCTCTGACCTCATAGTTATGTAATTTGCTTAGTAGTATACTGTGGTTCACAGTATCAAAGGCTTTTAATAGGTCCAGAAAAATACCAGCAGAGAATTCTTTGCAATCAATCGCCTGTGTTATTCTATTATGCATATTAACTAGGGCCTAGTGGTAAGACAGTAGAATGCCCAGGCCTGAATCCATGTTGAAAAGGATAAAGTATGTTTTTTTTGTTACGTAGTCGTTAAGTCTCAAGTATACTACCTTTTGCAATATTTTAGAAAACAGGGGCAGTATGGCTATGGGCCTATAGTTGGTCAGGTCCTCTTTATTGCCCTGCTTAAAGATTGGGGTTACCGTTGCTAATTTCATCCTGGTTGGGACAATACCATTTTCCATGGAACAATTGAATATGTGGGCCAGAGGTTTAGAAATTAAAGATAAATTGGTCCCAATAACCGTAGGGTCTAGTTGGTCCGGCCCAGTGCTATGTGTAGATTTCATGGAAGAGTGTATACTAAGAAGTTCTTCCGAGCTAGTAGGATACAAAGCAAAGGAGGCGATAGGAGATGGTGAAAGATAGTCTTTATATGAAGAGGTGGTGCCCGGGATCTTATCATTAAGGTCACTTGCCACCCTTGTGAAGTACTCGTTTAGACTATCAGCTATTCAGGCATTATCAGTAATTGATTGGTCATTCACAATAATCGAGTCGATTGTAGTATCTGGTGGATTCTGATTGAGAATGGATTTAATAGTGGCCCATGTCTTTTTAAGGTCTGTGCCATATCTAAGAAATTCTGTGTTATAATAAGTTTTCATAGCTTTGGTTTTTAACGTTTTAAAGTTATTTCTATAAGTCAAAAATTTCTGTTTGTTGATGTGCGTTGGACTTTTTATATATTTGAGATATGATTTATTTTTTCTATTACAAGACTTTAATAAACCTTTTGACATCCAGGGTTTATGATTCAAGTTGTGGCTGTGCGGTTTTATAGTGACCTTGGGAAAAGCATAATTATAGGCTTCTGTTAGTTTTGCCAGAAGGGATCGAGTCATAAGCTCCATTGGGGTCATTTTCCGTGCATAACTTGTATATAGGGGTAAAATTCAACTGGGAGACAAGTTTAGAAAATTTCTCTTTGCTCGAGTAAGTGATTAAACGTTTATTAACCTGAGTTGTATGTGCATTCAGTGGCGATAGGTGTTCAAGCCAAATTATAACAGGAAGGTGGTCAGAGATGTCGGTAACCACTATTGATGAGTACACCATACGGGGCCACAAGTTTGAGATAATGTTATCAATTAGAGTATTACTATAATCAGATAATCTAGTTGGGCGTACAATTGCAGGTAAAAAGTTATATGATGTTATTGTGTCGAAAAAAATACTTGTCTGCGGATGAGAATTGGTTTTTAAGAGATCAATGTTGAAGTCACCCAACAGGGTGGTTTCTTTCTTCGTGAAGGACAGTTCCGATAGAAGCTGATCAAATTCCTCATTGAAAGGCCCCAAGGGTTTGCCCGGATGTTTATAAATTACACCAAGAAGGAGGGGGTATCATTAGGTGGGGAAATCTTGACGAATAAACTCTCATAGGAGTCATGGACAAATTTAGTGTTATACAGTTGAAAATTCCAATTTTTTTAAACAAATATCCCAACTCCTCCTCCACCTCCTGTTTCCCTAGGCCTATGAACAAAATTGTAGCCCGGAATTTGGATAGAATCATTGATGGTTAACCAGGTTTCGGTAATCGCCAAAACGTCGGCAGGTAGTTGCTGTAATAGGAGCTGTAAGTCAGGAATCTTGTTCTTAATACTCCTGCAGTTAATATGCAGGTAAGATGTGAGATGAGGATTCGTACCCATCCGTGAGGAAACCTGTGCTGGGGTGCCATATCCATAAGCAATAGGTCTATTGTCAAAAAGATTTTCATCAGGGTCAAAGTCTACATTATTTAACAGGGGCTTGTTGTAATCTTCATCTCTAAAAATCGTTAGGGGTTCTTGGGAGTTCATTTGGTCAATGTTAGATAAAAGGGTCTTTTCATCGTCAGAAAATAGTTTAACCGGCATGTAGTCAACAAAAACCGGGCTAGATACCAGTGAGTTTAACTCTGAGGGAAAACTAATTGCCAGTGGAGTCGATCCATCTACATTATCATCAATACAGTTGTTAGTTTTAATATTAAAACTAGCAATTTTAGAAGTCGTAATGAACTAATGAACTGAAACTCGAAGCCTCGAGAGAGTATATAAAAAAAATAATAAATAAAAGAAGTAAATAAAAGGACACCAAAAAAAGTACAAAAACAGGAAGAAACAACTGAAGCAACCAAAAACGAGTTAATACAACACCGGCCGAGTAGGCCAACACACCCACAAGGACAGCGCTCAGGTCCCTGTGGAACCAGAGACTGAGAAACTAAGAAACCAATAAAACGTAACACGTCAACCCACAATCAATAGTTAACAACTCTTACTCAGGCAGCGATAAATCATTAATTTGCCCGTCTGTAATTGAACTTGGCTCCACTGACCAAGGGGCAATCCCCTTTAGCTCTGAAAACAGAAAACAGAAAACTGAAATCTCCAACTCAATCACCGCAGCAGTCATCCCTGCCGGCCACACCGTAGGCCTACCCCTCTCCCTCAAGAGAGGGCAACAGCACATCAGAGTCCAAAGTTAAAGTAGGGGGTGGCAGCAAAGTTCATAGTGCCATCCCTAATGAAGCAATGAATCCCTATACAAGCATCCAGGTAACTAGGCCTAGGTGTGTGTATGTGTATAGGTGTGTGTATGTGTGTGTATGTGTATTGGTGTGTGTATGTGTGTAGGTGTGTGTAGGTTTGTGTGTGTAGGTGCGTGTGTGTGTGTAGGTTTGTGTCTGTAGGTATGTGTGCAGGTGTATGTAGGTGTGCGCTTATAAGTTATAACTCTATACGTATTCTTGTATAGATCTACAGCGTACGACTCACTTAGCATGGTATAGGCCTAGTAGGCTACTAGAAAGGATAGGCCGATATCGTGCTATAATATAGCTAAAACGATTATACTTAGAAGCATTGAATAATTACTATTAAAGTCCCCCAAGAAAAAACAAATGATATAGGTCTACCTTAATAAGCTTTCGTTGTGGTCGGCCCATCCTCTTGCAATAAGTTGCCTAACAACCTGCGATAGCAGTTCCTCAGCCTCTCTTTGCCTCTTTTCCACAAACGCTTGAAGACCATTCTGTTCGATCGTAGTTTCATTGTGTTAGGTCGGGAGCGCCTCTGATGAGTCTCTCTCTTGAAGTGGCGCTATATAATTGTGCAATAATGGAATAGGAATCGATAAGACGGCTGGAAACCAATGCATCTGCCAACAGAATTAGTCTCATCATTAGTCACAACTCATAAGAATATCGCGACCGTGAATTTCCATATAGGCCTATATGCGAAGAATTGTTAGAAAAGAAAACGATAGAAAGGAACGTGGATTTGAATGAATGTGAATGAAGAACATCCGTTCGATCTTTATCGTTCGTTCACTTATTGAATGAGAAGGTCATTGATGAACAGGTCATTCTCCAAAACAGACCTACAATAATGATTATCCCAGATTAGAGCCCTGCGCCGACGTCATAGTGTCGGCGGCGGCGCGCCGGTCATTTTTGGTCGGCGGCGGCGCGCCGACGAACAAAAATCGGCGGCGGCGGCGCCCACAAAATGTCGGCGTCGGCGCGGGGCGGCGCGGCGTGCCCTAGTCAGAAACATGAGTCACCATGGGCATGCAGGAATTTTCCAGAGGGGGGCACAATTTTTCTAAGGGGCAAAATTTGTCCAGGGGGCAAAATTACGTTTTTGCATGGACAATTTATTCACAAATCCAAGGGGGAAAATCCCCCTTCCCCTCCTCCGGACGCCCATGTGAGTCATTAGGAGAGTTGAACAGCCGTTGGTCCTGTGACCAGTCAAAGGCCCAAGTTCTCTAAAGCGACTCCATCACACTGAAGCTCAACTACATAATAAAGGGAGTGAAAGAGAAGACATTTGTCTTACAAATATGAACATCCTTAATTACACTGCACATCTGTATAGGTATTGGCAAATTGTAATCAGATTGAGCAGCAAGCATTTGCATATTGCATAAACACACTTGCATGTGCACTGATACAGTGTAGGCCTACACACCAAGTCACATGGCAGATGATGGATAGCAGCATCCTCCCAGTAAGAGAGGCTACTGAAGCCATGCAGTGAAATGTAAATATGGCAATACACTGGCCGAGTGGCCTCACTCCTGTCAATTTTTCAATGAATTTATCAGGTGGTCTTCTGCACGTTTGAATTGGTGCCACACCATTTAAAGTTTCCACATATAGACCATTGTTTGTATCAGACTAAACTGAAAAAGACCATTGTTGATACTATACGTACTAAGTCAAAACATGTGTCAACTGATACTGTTTACCTGAATAGATTCCACCCAAAAGTATTAATCAATAATACCTTCCCTTCTGCAGGATTATTACTTAAATGGCATATCTTGATATTAATAGCACTCATAAACTCCTCTAATCTTGCAACATTAAGCCAAAAATTTACACCATTGTAATTAGACCACATACATCAAAGACAACAATTAATAAGTTACAGAAGCTATTCAACATGAAGGTAACGAATGAGGGAATACTGTAGTACTGTAGTACACATACAAAGACATGCATTGCATATTGCTTTTGTTGTCAAGGTATTAAGGAAATGGCAACAGGAACAGGTGTATCAAAACAATGGTTACTTGTAACAAGATATCGCTTTAAATGAATGTGTGTATCATGGCACAAAGACAAGATCATCAAAGTATAAGGAAAACGAATTTAGTCAGGAGGAAGACAATGCATTCTTGGTATCAAGATAAAGACCACAAACACAATAATCAGCTATGTTCACTCTTTATCTTCTTCATTAACACACGAGTTCCTACCAATCAAAGTGTCATTTCTGAGAATAATTTGCTTATCTTTGCAATATCATGCAAAACATGAAAAATGCAACAATTAAGCATATCAAACTGGCATCGGCAGCGTGCCGACAGATTGTCGGCGGCGGCGGCGCGCCGACAAACAAAAATCGGCGGCGGCGGCGCCCACGACATGTCGGCGGCGGCGGCGCGGCGCGGCCGGCGCAGGGCTCTATCCCAGATCCTTGGACACTAGCTTAAACTTGTTCAAAATATGGGGGGGATTTGGTTATTCATTCTACACTTGATGCATTGGGTGTGAAGTCCATCTAAATTATTTTGGGGCACGTGTCCCGGCTGCCCCCTCCAGAGTCTACGCCTAAGTTCTTGGACCTGATGCATATATGGAACCATAACAGTCTACTGCGTAGGAGCTATAAATATTATTAAAATGTTTTATCATCAACCTGCGAATTCTTTGGTTCACGTGCGTTAAAGTGACCCGGACATTTCCGTTTGCCCTCTGACCAGTTACTCTCCTTTTACTCGTCAATTTGAAATCAATCAAGCAATCAGAATTTAGGCCTATATAGCACCCCTTCCAGGTCTCTACTCAGAGGCGCCGAAGTCTAATTTATAGGCTAGCTGAACATTCAAGTCAACATTCCCACTTAGGGTATCTATACCTAGTTACTTTTTCAAAGTAACTCTAATGCTTACTAATTACTTTTTCTAAAGTAACTATTTTTATGTAGGGCCGTAGGATTTCATGACCGAGTTGACACAACATGCCGTTACACGCGTTAATCATTCCGTTGAATATCTTATACTAGGCCTATATGTCTATCATTCTAATAATTACCGGCTTTAACGCGGTAACATATACTTAGGCTAATAGCAGATGTATACCTCTGCCGGCAGTGTGATTCTCCTTACAGATTTTATTTATTTTTAGTTACAATTACAGTTATAGTTAATGGATTTTCATTTGGGTTATAGTTTCAGTTATAGTTAGCCTAGTAATTTTTTTTAAGTTGGGGCCAATAGGCCTAGTTAGCAGTGGCGGCGCCAGCTATAGAATTTCAGCAGGTTGCGTCAGGGTCATGGGGTTATAAAAGCAAGTCGAAAAAATAAAATGTTTGAGTTTGACTCATCAAGCAGCATAACCTCAACATAAGCAGCATAACTTAGATATATAAAACGAAGAAAATTATTACTGAACGCTTGCTTATAGCCCAAATATTCCAATTCAGCAATTAAAACGTTAAATTTTAGTTACTTTACTAATCTCTAAATATTTGGAAGTACTGATAAAACTTAAAAAAACTCGTTTATATTAAATAATTGCACTAGTGATGTTATAGGACAGAAGCTGATGTTTTAAATGTAAAAAGATATTATAAATTCCAAAGAATTTTACACAGCAGTAGGTTGTAGACAGGACACAAGCAGGTAGGCCCCTAAAGAGTGAAATAAGCATGTCATAAGGCAGGTCAAGAGTAAAATAAGCAGGTCATATCGCAGGTCAAGAGTAAAATAGGCAGGTCATAAGGCAGGTTAAGAGTAAAATAGGCAAGTCATTTCGTTTTCACAACAAATAATTATTATACAACTAACCACAATACTGCATAGTAGCATTATTTTAAAACCAACAATTGATAAATGTTGAAAAAAAACCGCTTAAGAGAAAGCCAGAACCTCTCAACGCAACCGTTAGCACTGAATCTACCGAGACTGACACTCCAGGCGTCAGAGTAGATCCTAACGAGGACGAAGGCACTGGTACGCAGCGTAAGGTTCTAAAGACGGTATGACGAGAGCTATTTATCCTTTCGATTTACGTGGTGTGTTGATGAAAATGAACTGAAACCTCAATGTGTCATCTGCAGTGAAAACTGTCAAAGAATTCAATGAAACTACTTCAGCGACATTTCAATAAAAAAATCCACTTCTTCAAGGTAAACCACTTGAGTTTTTTAAACGAAGAAAAATGGAAATCCTACAAAGTAAGAAAAGTTTAAAGTCGTTTACTGCAGCTAGATCACAAGCATTAGAAGCATCTTATATATATTTGGTCAGTTTGCGAATAGCTCAAACAGGGAACCGCACACGATTGAGGAGAGTCTAATATTACCTGCTGTCAAAGATATTGTGACTTGTCTGCTGGGACAAAATGCTGCAAAAAACTGGACATTGTTCCTTTATCGAAGCACTGTTTCCCGGCGCATTCAAGATTTAGCTTCTGACGTAAATTTGTCTACTTATGCCATTGTCCTACGCTAATTGCAAGGGCACTTTGCGCTCGCCTGTTGTTTCGGATCAGACGGTACCTTTGCTGGGGGTACGCCAACACTCGATTTTTTTTTACCTGGGGGTACAATAAAAATAAAGTTTGAGAACCTCTGGCCTACAGTATTCACAGCCCAAGTATCTCCGTGAACTCTTCAACATACAGCGAATCCGCTCCACCCAATCATCCTCGTATCTCAGTGTTTCTCGACCCTCGGTCACTGCTCATCTCAAGTTCTCCAACGATCGATATCCAACACTGCACCACGATTCTCGAACGATCTTCTTCCTGAATTTCGCAAATTTTGGTTCCTCTATCATCATTGCCAGTGCCACCCGCCCTCCATCATCCGCCTCAGGCTCCTCTATCTATCACCTCAGGCTTTCCACTCAAAACTAGCCTAAAGTCTTACCTTTTCAAGAATTTCTATACCGGTACTCTTAGCTTCCAATTCTTCTCGCTCTTAGCAGCTGCTCTGCCTCCTCTCTTGATCTGGACCTCCCCCCCCCGGAAACCGGCCTCGAGCCTCTTTTGACTATCCTCAGGAACCCCTCTGACATGGCTTAGCGCTGGTGAATAAGCTGGTACCCTACTCTTGGTTTTCGAGTGGCGCTTTATAAGTTTGGAGTTTACGATTACGATTAGTATTTGACTGTATTTCCCATTTCGGAGCGCAATTTTGTGAAACGGTTGGAACTTTATTGTATAATTGGTTTCATAAAGAAAAAACGATTCATAACTACTCTTTTCGTTGTTTTACTACTTTTTGATACGTTAATTTAGCTTCCTGCATTTATTAGCTGGTGAAACATATTTCGTTCTATATCTAAGCTAAGGAATCTACATAGTATGATTGTATGAAAGTAATAACTTATATGTGATATGTATATTTCTATATAGGCCTAATTATCTCAATCTTTTCTTTCAGCGACCATTGCCTTCGATTTGTAATCTCATCTTAATAGGCCCTTATTAGGCCTACGCATACTAACGAATGCAATTTAGGCTAACTTATTCGGATTTTTTTTATTCAGCGAAACTCAACGACGCCGTTATCTATGCAACCATGTGCTGATTTCAAAATCCTACTGTTTCCGTATTTTTTCCAGTGTGTGCGAAATTATATGGACTAATTACGGCTAAGTCAGAAAGTATAGAAATAGCTCATTTGCACACAAAAACTAAATCATCTCTTTTAACGCAGTGACATAAAGTTACAAATGGTATACTTTTTGAAGTTTTAGACTTTGTAAATTTGTAAATTTTAACGAAATACGATTTAGCAAACACTCAAATAGATAATAATAAAAATAATACTATAATAATAATCTTCGTTTAATATTTTCAAACTGACAATTACGCAGTATGATTACTAATCAGTATGAACGGATGATCACAAGTTATTACAGGAGTCGAATTTAACTTATACGGCAGCCATGCAAGGGGCCCATCACGTCCTACATCCATCCACCATCATCCAGTCCAGCAGCGTCCATCTAGCCTGATCTAGGTCTTCCTCTCATTCTCTTTTCCCATTCTTTTCTCTATGATAGTTCTCAGTAGGGAATACCCCTTGATATGTGATCAATTCACTTTCTGTGTTTGTCCCATATATTAGTAATTAGAGACCTTTCCTCTTTTGCCTTAGGCATCATGTTTTCGTTTGTTTTATGCTGTCTTATCGCTGGGATCAGGGTTATTAATTTTTTCAATAACTGTATTATCCAGATATCTACAGGGTGGGCCAACAAAAAGTAATCCCTACAGGTTTTGCTAATATTTTAGCCAAAAGTAAGAATTTTTAAATCAAGTTTTACTGGCTTAAAGGTTATTCATATCTACGTAGAACAGCCAAATTTCACCAAAAAATTCAAACAGAACCAAAGATATGTCACTTTTACTGAGTCCGCCCACTGTTTTTTAATGATCCAAAAAACATTTAATGCAACAAAAAATAAGAAAAAACGATTTTATTAAGTCACATCTCAAATAATTGGTAATATTTCGGCCAAAAGTAAGAATTTATAAATAATTAAGTGTAATTATTATTATTATTATAATTTTTTTTCTTCTGATGATCATAATTATAATTATAATTATTATTATTATTATTATTATTATTATTATTATTATTATTATTATTATTATTATTATTATTATTTAGAAAAGAAACGGGGCACCAGCGTAACTGCACGTCACTGTGAAATCATTTAGCAAGACCTGATCGCTTGACCATTGAGCCGAAGATGTTCGCTTCACATGTTATGGTATCAGCTGGTATTTGTTTTTGTGGCAAAGGTCGACTGCATTTTGTTGAAAAGGCGAAGGTGAATGCTGCATATATACGTTTCTTGCCTGCTTCCAGAATTAATTTCTGACTGCAAGCGTCTGCTGCCAGCTGGATTCATCTTTCAGCAAGACGGCGCATCAGCGCATACTGCTCGTTTCACGCAAGATTGGCTCAATGTCAGTTGCCCTGGTTTCATTGAGAAGGACCAATGGCCCCAAAACTCTTTGGATTTGAACCCCCTGGATTATAACGTATGGGGAGATATACTGGAGAAATACCACAACCTGCGACCAAAGTCAAAAACGATAAGAGAATTGAAGGTTGCATTGGAGTTGATATGGGACGATTTACCTCTTGAACCTATCAACAAGGCCATCAAAACTTTACAAAGAGACTCAGAACATGTGTGGGTACTGGCGGTGGACACATTGAACACAAGTTGTGAAGCATATCAAGTCTGTTTGATGCCAATTATTTGAGATGTGACTTAATAAAATCGCTTGTTTTGTTACTTTTTGCTGCATTACATGTTTTAGGACCATCAAAAACAGCGGGAGGACTCAGAAAAAGTGATATAACTTTTGTTCTGTTTGAAATATTTTCGTGAAATTCGGCTGAAAATTCTTACTTTTGGCCGAAATATTAGCAAAAATTTGTAGGGGATTACTTTTTGGCTCACCCTGTTAGTGGCTACTGTAGTTTCCTGGCTTTTTATCCCATATTTTAAATAAGCACAAGAAAACAACCTTATTCAATCACGAATAAGAACGTGAATGTGTTGCTAGACTGCCTATTCTTAACTTTCTATCACCATATCTTGGAAGCATAATCAGATTACAAAGGGTGAGAAAACTTTCAAACATCAGTTCAATGAACTCAGATTTACAGATGGTAACAGAAAAGTGTTTTGAGTGTTTTAAGTTATCTCTCCAGTAACATCTTGGCTGCACTACCCGGCATCCTCTAATATCATCTTTGTGACATCTCTGCATACTTGTAGTTCATGACTTTAGATTCGCAATTAGGGTTTAATTATTCTTTGTCTTGAGTTTCCTATTGCATCCCATCTTCCTTCAAAAATTTTATTTTAACAGTTGCATTTTCTAATTCATGACAGGTTTGTAATAACATGGAAAAGCAGCAATAAATTCAACTTATAAATAAGTCCAATATATGGGCTGTGTTCAAGATCTCAAAATGCAAGCAGGTAGCCACAGCAAACCAAAAGCATGCATATGTGAGTTTTGTAACAAAACGTGTACATGGAAATTGAGTCTGAAAATCCATAAACGAGCCCACACAGGAGAAAAACCATACTTGTGCAATTTATGTCAGAAAACATTTGCACAGAAGACTCATCTTGTACGCCACAAAAGAACCCACATTGGAGAAAAACCATACATGTGCAATTTATGTCAGAAAACATTTGCACAGAAGACTCATCTTGTACGCCACAAAAGAACCCACATTGGAGAAAAACCATACATGTGCAATTTATGTTACAAAACATTTGCATTGAATACTACTCTGGAACAACATAGAAGAATCCACACTGGAGAAAAACCATACATTTGCAATTTATGTCAGAAAGCATTTGGAAGGAATACTACTCTGGAATGCCACAGAAGAACCCACACTGGAGAAAAACCATTTATATGCAATTTCTGTCACAAAGCATTTGCACAGAAGACTGATCTGGAATACCATAAAAGAACCCACACTGGAGAAAAACCATTTATATGCAATTCATGTCACAAAACATTTGCACAGGGGACTCCTCTTGTACGCCACAAAAGAACCCACACTGGAGAAAAACCATACATGTGCAATTTATGTTACAAAACATTTGCATTGAAAACTACTCTGGAACGACATAGAAGAATCCACACTGGAGAAAAACCATACAAGTGCAATTTATGTCACGAAGAATTTGCACAGAAGACTTCTCTGGAATACCATAAAAGAACCCACACTGGAGAAAAACCATAAAAATACAATATATGTAAAAGTTATTGCAGAGAAAACTGGTCTGGAATTTCCATAAGAGAACCCAAACTGGAGAAAAGCCATAAAAATGTAATTTATGTCACAATGCATTTGCAGAGGAAACTCCTCTGGAATTCTTTAAAAGACCCACATTAAGTGAAACCATACATTTGCAATTTATGTCGCAAAGCATTTGCACCGAAGAATGTCCTAGATCACCATGTATAAGAAAAAGCCATACAGGTGCTGTTTATTTAAGCAACAATATGCACACAGCAGTGCTATCAAATGCCATGTAAGAAACTACACTGGAGAAAAAAATACACATGCGATGTATGTGAAATATCATTTACATGGACATGTACTCAGTAATGCCATGCATGAACCCTCAACGGAGAAATATTAAACAAGTATACTTTATCTAACAGCATTTACGTGCTGTGACACTCTCAATATGCCATAGAAGTATAAATTATGTGATGTGGCATTGCACGGAGTGAGTGTCTCAGCTACCATGCAAGATCCTATTCTGATAAAACATTATGTGACGGTGAATTCTGTGAAATTTTTCTGTACGAAACATGGCACAAATATGCCACGCAAGCACTTTATGTAAGAGATTCAGTACATATACTGACTATGAGAACTATTTTGATGGAAAACAATTGGCAACTATAGAAATCTTGAAAAATCATCCTAAGCAGAAGACGAATCATAGTCCAGTTGAAAACGATTTTCTGGATCTATTCTAAAGTAATATGTTTGATGTTATTATTCGTTTAATTTGTTAAACCCATAGGCCTATGGATGTTGAATTTCGAACAAAATATGTGACAAAATGTGTGAGAAACTTTAAAATTGAGAAGGATTTTATGGAACGCTATTATGTTATCATCAGAACATTATCATTATGTTATCATCACTACTATGATGCTCCACAAACAGATACATTTCATGAAATATTTTAATTGTATGGGTTAGTTAATTTCCTAGAACATAGAAAACAGATTTTAGTTTGGAAGTCTGTTGACTTTACACCGGTTTCAATGTTATAAACATAATTATGTTTGATTCTCATCCAGTCATATTTCATCGCTTGGCATGTGTCGTGAGCCCGTCTGAGAAGAGACCTTGAAGGGGCGCTATATAAATTCTAATTGATTGAATGTCATTGTTGATGGTGATGATGCTTATGTTGGTCCTTCTGCTGGTGACGAGAGCAAAGCGCTTATAATAATCAGTAAGCTTGTAACCTAGACATCGATATATCGTTACCTGCCGATCTGGGAGTCTCCCGTGAGAAGATTTCTGCGAAGAGACGTCGAGCAAATCAATTGCATAGCGTCAGCAATTAACTGACGACATTTCACTTGATTTAAACTGGTGCTACATAAATGTAGGCAACCATAGATAAGAGTAGAACAGCTCAGGTACAGTAAAGAAATTAAATAAATAACAGCACGCTAATTTCAACAATGTCTAAGAAAATTGGCGGCAATTTTTCTAACAGGTGGGGTTGATATTAGGCAACAGTTTTAAGTAGCCTCATCGCCCTGAAGTTTGAAGAAAAGTAAAGAAAAGTGAAGACAAGTGAAAGTGAAAACAAATGAACAGAAATGAAGAAAAATGAAAAGTGGGGGAAAAAAGCAAATCGACAAAATTGAAGAAAAGGGAAAATAAAGAAGCGCGAGAAGTGAAAAAGTCAAGTAAAGTAAACCATGAAAAGTGAGGTCAAGAAACGTGAGCAATGATAAGTAAACCTTGAAGAAAAGTGAGAAGCGAATAAAAGCATAACGTGAAGGAGCGTGAAGGGCACTATAATTATAACGCACCCTCGTAACCCCAATACGGCGTAGTTCATTTTCCAAAGCTCGCAACGGAGGTGTTTCATGCCGATCGCCCCAGAAAGACCGCAAGATGCGGAGATGGACGCGACGGTGTTGAAGGATGGACGTAGAATAGAGGAGGCAGGAGCACTCCGGTCGTCAGTAGGTGGCGCAGTAGGAGCCTTTGGCATTTGACGCTGCCAGGCGTTAATCATTAGCATCTAGATGAAATGCCACGTCGAATTCTATCGCATGACTTACTAGCGGACACGAAAAGTGCCGGATAAAATAATGGCAGATATGACCCACGCATACGCACACACGCATGCATACACACAATGAGAACTCGTTACAGGCGGACCAAGGCGGCAAGACTGACAGGTCGACAGACTGTCCTGTGGAGAGGGGAAACGAGTGGCACAGAAAGCGATGAATGATTAAACGACAGACATTGACAGAGAGAGAGAGACAGACAGACACACAGACACAGACAGAGACAGAGAGAGAAACACATAGACAGACATTCACACACACACACACACACACACACAAACGCACGCATACACACGCGCACACACACACAAACGCACCCAGACTCTGCCATAACAATATTGCAAAAATAACGTTTGACAGAAAACGTCAAAGTTCTTTGTTGATCAAAAGATCTTTGATCAACAACAGATCATAGTGTTATCATCAAATAACTTTTATGGCGATTGCATCATGGAAAACGTCAGCAAATCGATAGCGAAGCCGCATTCATGTAATTTCCGAATGCTAAAGAGCCGCTTAGAAGCTTAGCGCATGGCACCAGCTTTATACTCAACGAAAGCCTCGTCGTGTTAGAGCCAGGGCTGCCTAGAGATATCAACTCAGCCACCCATCATTTTGGAGTCTATGTGGGTGCTCGATAGTGTAGTGGTTAGCGCGCTGGACTGTCAATCGAGAGGTCGGGGTTTAAATTCCCGTCAGTTTCGAGATTTGTGGTCCAGCTGCACCCCCTCCCCCATAGCCAACTCAGCTATAATGAGTACACTGACCGTACACTGTCGGTGGGAAGATGAGACAGCGATAGAGAGGACAGGCCACCCGCCCTCATATGCCGAGGCTAAGAAAATGAAGTCGCTAGCACTTCATACCATGGCTGCATCAAGGCTAGCTTAAGGGGCTGCTCTTCTTCTTTTTCTAGTATCAACATAAATTGAGATTATAAAGATTATGTCTCTCTGTGGTTGCTATCCTGTTTGCGCCTCGACCAGAATTTCTTCGAAGCACAAAACCAACTGGGGAGGGAGGACTTTCTTATCAGATGTATGAGCGTTGCCTTTCTCGCTTTTGTTGTATTTGCAAAGTTTACATGCATGATCATACAGACATTGAAATCATCCTTCGAGAAATGACTTGCATTGTGCAAAACATGTCTTTTTTACAACAGTCAACAGGTGATTTTTTATACAATGTAGGCCTACATGACTCAATAACTGCTTATCATCAGCTTATGTAGCCTACGCCTGCAGCCTAAGGCGCCGCGTTTCACACCTTGTTAGGCCCCTAATTAATCTATTTTAAAGGTAACGCTAAGATTAGTTTCAAGTCTAAAGACAAAATGCAACATTTTTAATGCATATATTATAGGAACATTACTGATTCTGGAAAAGTAAGTAAATTATCGTGTAGTACAAATCCAGCTCACACCCCCTATCGACGAATAAAGTCGTATATATTAATCACATGGTATATATGGAAAAGTTCATAGTTTAAACGGTGTCGCTTTGAGAGTCTACTTTAGTTCTCAAAGACTTTTGCGAACAGCTAGAAGGTAAAAGGGTAACATCGAAAATACAAATAGCGCAATTGCAGTTATGAAACTATTGGTCATCATCATTATTAAGCAGCCCCATTTTGACAACGTTGGAACAATGCTCATAGGCGTAGACTCGGTGGGGGGGGGCAGCCGGGGCACGTGCCCCCAATAATTGAAATGGATTGTACACCCAATCAAGGTGCGACCGTACGAACGGTACGTACGTTATTTTTTTCTATAACGTACGTACGGTACGCGTACGTTATTATGCCGTACGTTACCGTACGTTCACATCTGTTCATAAAGAAAATAAAATACTTAAAATACATTATGCATAAGAAAAGTCAATTATAATTGGTGATTGACGGCTGTAAGCAATTTTAACCATTACATCGATCTCTGGCTGTTCAATTATCTCTACTTTCAAACTTTTAAATTCTAAATGATTAATATTCTGTCTAATGCATAGGCCCCCTAGTGTGAAGAATATAAGATTTATGGCACAATTTATGATGGTCAGTGCCAGTGGTCATTTTATTGGTAATACTAAATTTCGGTACCGTTCGTAAATAACTATAGGCCTGTGTACGGGGAGAAGATCAATACTGTAGAGCTAAACTGATCATTTCTGACGTACGCGTACTGTACGCGTACCTTATAAGACTATAGTTATATTGGGGTTCTTTGTGAATGATCAGATAAATTTGTGGCATTTTTAACGTACGCGTACAGTACGCGTACGTTATTTTATTCGATAACGTACGTACGGTACGCGTACGTTATTCCGGGAGGTAACGTACGGTCGCACTATGCACCCAATGCAACAAGTGTAGAATGAATAACCAAATGCTTCCTAATATTTTGGACACGTTTACGCCAGTGACAATGCTGGACAACACTTGGTTTGGCCAACATTATCCAAGTATGTAGGCCTACACAATGTACAGGCTAAGTATAACTTAATGGCCGACTATATAGCAATACTGTTGCTAGGATATGAATTAGATTGTCTTAAATTCATATTACGCAAGCTACTTGATTATTCAAGACTAAGCTGCATAATTATCAAAACATGAATAGCCCTTGACAGTAATTAATTAATTAATCTGTCGATTGATCATTTAGTTATTTATCCATCTGTCTTTAAGAGGAAATATCCTTACGTCTGGCTTCGAATTTTTAGTTTCTTTCTGATCGACGATTTTTCTGTTCGATCATATCAACACGAATCACATCAGTTATTGATTGCAATGTTCTCTACCTTAGCGCAGCACGCTTCTCCAGTCTAACATCCAGTTTCTGGCATTTTTGTGATCGAAGATTTTCTCTTCGAAAAGACCCTCTTTGCGTCGCTTCGTTGCCTTGAAGCTTATTATATAAATGTTTCGAAGTCGCCTTTCCAAATGAAATTCGGCTTGTCACCATGACTCGGAAAAATCGGTTAAAGGATGACGTCATCGCAAACAAGATTACGTCATCACAACATTGGCAAAGCTGACGTATTCATTCACGAAGAGGAGATAAAATTTAATGAATAATTTATCGTGTCGTACCTAGAAATTTATAAAGCGTCTCTCGCATAATGCCTATGAAAGGCGCTCTCACCACAGAAGCCCCGGTGTAGGAAGCAGGGCGGACCCTATAGTAGGCAAATTTTGTAATCTGGCTTCATGATACCTGTAGGCACTGTGGACTCTAGAATGCAGCATCCCCAAACACGAAAGTAGGAGGCAGGATGGACTCTAGCAGAATTCCACACTCTAGAGTTCGAGATACCTGTAGGCATAGTGGACTCTATAGAGTGCATGCTACCGCCAGTTACCGCGTACTTTAGACTAGAGCATATTGCGCTTATGTATGATGTACTGTACAGTACGTTGTGCCCAAGCGCTGTAGACGAGGGGATAAGCGGGTATACGGCGTATATACACCTCTAGAGACACTATGCTTACTTCACAAAATATATTTAGTGTAGTATACTCACCTTCTATTGAAGAAGATGGGAGGATGAAGATCGCTAGAAATGCCCTGACCATAGGAACGTGGAATGTGAGGACGCTGTACGCGGCGGGGAAGCTGGAGTTGCTGAAAGAAGAGATGAAGAACTATCGCTGGGACATCCTGGGACTTAGTGAGATGAGATGGACCGGGGCCGGAGAAATCGATGGAGGAGAGGTCATCTGGTCGGGACACGAAACCAAACATGAAGCCGGAGTAGGGTTTCTGCTAAGCCACAAAGCTAAGAGAGCGTTGCTCGGATACAATCCAATTAGCTCACGAGTGATAGCTGCCAGATTTTCAGCAAGACCGTTCAACATCACGGTGATACAGGCATATGCACCAACATCTGATAGCTCTGAAGAGGAACTAGAAAAGTTCTATGAAGAACTAGATAAAACGCTGGAGGAAGTACCGAAGAGAGACATCAGAGTACTAACGGGAGATTGGAATGCAAAGATCGGATCAGATGAGAAAGGCTGGGAAACAGTCGTGGGCAAGTATGGATATGGAGACAGAAACGATCGAGGTGAACGACTCCTAGAATTTGCACAACAACATGATCTATATATCTGCAATACTAGATTCCAGCAGAAGAACTGCAGAAAATGGACATGGGCGTCACCAGATGGAAAGACGAGGAATATGATCGACCTGATAATGATAGACAAAAGGTGGTCAACATCGGTTCGTCTATGTCGCACCTTTCAAGGAGCTGATATAGACTCGGACCATAGCCTAGTTATGGCGAACATCAAATTAAAACTAAAAAGAAAAAGAATGACGCCCTACGAGAAGAGAAGAGACCTTACTCAACTGGAAATAGAGGGAGTAAGATCTGAATATGTCAGGTGTGTGGAGGATATGTTGAATGTCCCTGAAGATATAGAAGCGGAACAACTGGCTGAGTTATTGTGCGAAGCAGTTAGACAAACGATTCCAGAAGAAGAAGTGATCAAGAAGAAGTGGATAACGTCGGAAACCATGAAGCTGGTAAGAGAGAAACGGTTATTGAAATTAAACAGAAGCCAGTCTACACAAGTCGAGGAACAGTACAAGAACAAATGTAATGAAGTGAGAAAAGCATCGAGAGCTGACAAAAGAAAGTGGCTGGAAGACAGATGCAAAGACGTGGAGAAATACCATGGTGAGCATAAGACCAGAGAAGTATTCAAGATGTTGCGGAATATAAATAGAAAATGGCAACCCAGACAAATCACAATCAGGGATGAAAACAACAAAGTGCTCACAGATAAGAAAGCAATTCTCGAGAGATGGACAAGGTACTGCAGCAGTTTATATAAAGAGCAGCGAGATGCAACAACCTCAAGAAAGCTAATTGAGTCATTAACTAAAATCACACCAAAGCATGAAGATGATTTAGACGACGATATCCTGCTAGAAGAAGTTGAATGGGCTGTAAATCGTTTGAAGAAGAACAAAAGTCCAGGGATCGACAAAGTCACTGGTGAGATGCTTAGATGCGGGGGACTAAAGCTGATGAGCCGATTGCATCAGTTATGCAACAAAGCATGGCGAACGGGAGAAGCACCGGAAATATGGAGGAAATCTCTTCTGATCACTATACACAAGAAAGGAAGCTCCCAGGATTGTAAAAATTACCGGACCATAGCACTTATTAGTCATATGGGGAAAATTCTGATGATGATTCTAACCAAGAGACTGCAGACCCAGATGGAAGAACATCTGGCGGACGAACAAGCTGGATTCCGGAAGGACAGGAGCACAGCACAGCAGATTCTGTCCTTGAGGTTGATAGCTGAGAAAGCGAAAAGGAAAGGCAAAAAGATTTACAACTGCTTTGTGGACTTCCAGAAGGCATTTGACAGCATAGATCAAAAGGTAGCTTGGGCAGTCCTGAGCTCCTATGGTGTCAATGAAAAGCTGATAAGAATTCTCAGGGATATAAACGAGAACGCTATGGCAGCAGTACGGCTTCAGAATGAACTGGGGGATTGGTTCAAGACCGATAAAGGAACAAGGCAAGGTGATCCAATATCACCTGAGGTGTTTATTATGGACTTGGAGAGAGCTATGGACGGGGTTAAGGAAAACGGCAGAGGAATATCCGTGCAAGGCATGAAAATAAACAATCTAAGATTTGCTGACGATATAGACATTATTGAAGAAAACATCGACGACCTAGAAAAAACAGCAACGAGATTGACGTCGGACAGCAGACCATATGGACTGATCGTAAACACGACGAAGACAAAAACGATGGTATTCGGCAGCGAATCAATTGAACGGCAAATAACCTTAGATGGAGAAGTACTAGAAAACGTTAAAGAGTTCGTGTACCTGGGAAGCACGTTTACACATGATTTAAGTTGCAAGAGAGAAGTAACTCTGAGATTTGCCAAGGCCAAAGCTGCTCTCGCTGCTTTAGACAAGATCTGGAAAAGTAAAGAGATAGCGCTGAAGACCAAGCTGGCAGTCCTGGATACTTGCGTGTTCAGTGGAGCTTTGTACGCCTGTGAGACGTGGGTGATAACCAAGGAAATTGAAAGACGAATAATGGCTTTTGAACGAACGTGCTATCGAAAACTGCTGAGAGTCGGATGGAGACGAAAGATGACAAATGAAGAACAGTCAAATTGGCCCAAGAGAAACTCTGTTACAAAAAGTAATTTGCAGGAAATTACAACTGTTTGGACATATATGTAGAATGAATGACTCCAGGAAACTCAAGACGCTAGTTTTTGGCATGATGGAGGGGAAGAACAAAAGAGGACGCCCTAACAGAGAATGGACAGACGATATCATGACGTGGTGCAGAAACGATTCTTTACAGCACCTGAGCCACATAGCAAGAGAAAGAGACACATGGAAGGAAGTAATAAAGAGCGCATCAAGCACCTACGGGCGATGAACCCATGGTTAATGATGATGATGATGATACTCACCTCTGGAGAGCGTGTACTCACCTCCAGAACATACATTGACATTTTAATACAGTATAATACTCTAGATTGTAGACTATAACTTAAATACAATTTCAGTTTGAAATTTAATTATTTCCTTTTGCTTTACCCAGCGAGTTACAAACAACTTTAAAATGATTTACACAGGGGCCTAGCTCTAAATCGTTTGCGATTGCGTTTTGTTGTTTGTTTTCATATCTGAACGTCACTACCACTGGATGCAAAACATACTAATTTTTCAATAAATTTTAGCATAATTGATGCATCAGAAATTCGTAATTTCAATGGCTTAAACGCTCAACAATCGTTTCAATATTTCCACTGACGGCGACCTTGTTTAACAGGTGGGGGGAGGGGGGACACGGCACACTTTTGAACGTTTCTCTTGAACTTCTTCTTTTCCTTTCTCACTAGACTTGGTCATTGCCTTTTGCTTTCCTTCTTCTTTG
This sequence comes from Allolobophora icterica, assembly GCA_963556255.1. Lineage (NCBI taxonomy): Eukaryota > Metazoa > Annelida > Clitellata > Crassiclitellata > Lumbricidae > Allolobophora > Allolobophora icterica. Next base: position 12,300,487 of record OY744613.1, read on the forward strand.
CCTTACTCTTTGCCTTCTACGGTGACTTTCTCCTTATCTTCTAGTTTATATATTCTTCTACGGCTACATCTTTGTCTTTCTTGCTTTCTTCTTTGCCACCTACGCCGTCTTTTTACTTACCCTCCTCTTTACCTTCTTCTTTACGTTTTTACCCACACTCTTCTTTGCCTTCTTCAATTTCTCTTTGACTTCTTTTGGTCATTCTCTTTGCCTTGTTCCTTGCCTTCTAACTTACCTTCTTCTTTACCTTTGCCTTCTTCTTTGCCTTTCTCTTTGCCTTCTACCTTGGCGTTCTCCTTATCTTCTTCTTTATCTTATATGGTTACTCCTTTGTCCTTCTCTTTGCCTTCTCGTTGCTTTCTTCTTTGCCTTTCTACTCACCTTCGCTTTGACTTGTTCTGTACTTTCTTCTTTGCTTCTTTTTTCATTCTTCATTACCTTTTACTTTCCTTCTTCTCTGCCCTTCTCTTTGACCTCTTCTTGGCTTCGCCTTCTCCTGTTCCATCTTCTATGCCTTTTTACTCACGTTTCCTCTTTCGCTTTTCCTTTGCCTTTACCTGTGCCTTTAACTTTCTTTGACTTCTTCTTTGCCTTCTTTTTTGCCTTCTTCTTTACCGTTTTACTAGTTACCTTCTTTGCTTTCTTCTTTGTCTCCTTCATGTTTTTTCTTCTTTGCCTTCTTTGCTTCTTACTTACCTTCTTCTTTGCCTTTCCCTTTGACTTCTTCTTGACCTTCTTCTTGACCTTCTTCTTCTGTTCCTTCTTCTTCGCCTTTCTACTTATCTTTCTTCTTCGCCGTTTTCTTTGCCTTTTATCTTTCCCTTCTATTTTCTTTGAGTCTGTCTTTGCCTTTTTTGCCTTCTTTTTTTGCCTTCTTCTTTGCCGTTTTACCTACCTTCTTTGCTTCTTCACCGCTTTCTTTGTCTTCTTCTTTGTCTTTTACTTACCTTCTTTTTCTTTCGCTTTCTCTTTGACTTGTTCTTGGCCTTCTTCTTTGTCTTCCTTGTTCCTTGTTCTCTTCCTTCATCTTAGCCTTCTACTGTCTTTGACTTCTCTTTGCTTTCTTTTTGCCTTCTTCTTTGTTTTTCCTTCTTTGCGTCTTCATGCCTTTTACATACCTTTTTTTTATCTTCTTTACCTTCCCTTGTCTTTCTTCTTTGCCAGCTTCTCTGCCTTTTACTTACCTTCTTCTTTGCTTTTCGCGTTAACTTCTTCTTGGCCTTCTCCTTTGCCTTCTTCTGTTGTACCTTTTACTTACTTCTCTTTTTTACTTTCTCTTTGTCTCTATCTTTCTCTTATAATCTTTGACTTCTTCTTTCTCCTTTTGCCTTCTTCTTTATCTTTTTACTTACCTTCCTTGCTTCTTCCTTGTCTTCTTCTTTGTCTTTCTTCTTTGCCTTTATATTTCCCTCCAACTCTCTTCGACTTCTTCTTTGCCTTCTTTTTTGCCTCCTTCTTCGCCGTTTAACTTACCTTCTTCTTTCCATTCTTCTCTGTCTTTCTCTTTTCCTTCTTCGATGACTTATACTTACCTTCTTCTTTGCCTTTTTCTTGGCCTGCTTATTTGCCATTCTGCTTGCCTTCTTCTTTTTCCTTATCTTTGCCTTTCTTCCATGCTTTTTACTTACCTCCTACTTTGCCTTCTCCTCTGCTGTTTTAATTACTTTCTTCTTTGCCTTCTTTGTTTTTTCTTCCTTGCCTTTTACTTACCTTCTTCTTTGCCTTTCTTTTTGACTTCTTCTTGGCCCTCATCTTTGTTTTCTTCTGTTCCTTCTTCTTTGCCTTTCTACTTACCTTTCTTCTTCACCGTTTTCTTTGCCTTGATCTTTCCTTTCTATTTTCTTTGAGTTCTTCTTTCCCTTTTTTGCCTTCTCCTTTGCCGTTTTACTTGCCTTTCTGCCTTCCTGTCTGCTTTCGTCTTAGTCTTTCTTCTTTGCCTTCTTCTTTGCCTCTTATTTACCTCTTTTTCTTTGCCTTTTCTGTTCTCACTTCTCACTGCCTCTTTTTGCTGTTTCCTTTGCCTTTAACTTTGCCTTATACTCTTTGACTTCTTCTTTTTCTTCTTTTAGCCTTCTTCTTTGCCGTTTTACTTACCTTATTTGCTTCTTCCTTGCCTTCTTCTTTGTCCTTCTTCTTTGTTTATATCTTGCCCTCCAACTCTCTTCGACTTGTTCTTTGCCTCCTCTTTTGCTTTCTTCTTTGTCGTTTTCCTTGCGTCCTTTGCTTTCTTCTTTCTCTTTCTTCTTTGCCTTCTTCTTTGCCCTTTACTTACCTTCTTATTGGCCTTTCTGTTTGACTTCTTCTTGGCCTTCTTCTTTGCCTTCTTCTGTTCCTTCTTTGCCTTTCTACTTACCTCTCTTCTTCTGCTTTTTCTTTGACTTCATCTCTCTTCTATTTTCTATGAGTTGTTCTTTGCCATCTATTTTGCTCTCTTCTTTGCCGTTTTACTTACCTTCTTTACCTTCCTCTCTGCTTTCTTCTTTGTCTTTCTACTTTGCCTCCTTCTTTGCCATTTACTTACCTTCTTCTTTGCTTTCGCTTTGACTTCTTGTTAGCCTTCTTCTTTACCTTTCTGTTCTACCTTTTTCTTTTTCTCTCTTTTTTACTTTTTCCTTCGCCTCATATTTTTTAACTTCTTTTTTCCCTCCTTTTGTCTTCTTCTTTGCCTTTTAACTTACCTTCTTTGCTTCTTCCTTGCCTTCTTTTTTGTCTTTCTTCTTTCCTTCTTCTTTGCTTTTTACTTACCTTCTTCATTGCCTTTCTGTTTGACTTCTTCTTGACCTTCTTCTTTGCCTTCTTCTGTTCCTACTTCTTTGCCTTTATCTTTGCCTTCTACCTTCTTTGACTTTTCTTTGCCTTTTTGTCTGCCTTCTTCTCTACCGTTTTACTTACCTTTTTTTATCTTCTTTGCCTTCTTTCTTGTTTTTCTTCTTTGCCTGCTTCTCTGCCTTTTACTTATCTTCTTCTTTGCCTTTCCTTTTGACTTCTTCTTTGCCTTCTTCTTTGCCTTCTTATGTTCTATCTTTTTGCTTACTTTTTTGCCTTTTTCTTTGCCTGTACCTTTGTCTTATACTCTTTGACTTCTTCTCTGCCTTCTTTTTTGCCTTCTTCTTTGCCGTTTTACCTACCTTCATTGCTTTCTTCTTTCCATTCTTCTTTGTCTTTCTTCTTTCCCTTTATCTTTCCCTCCAACTTTCTTCGAATTCCTCTTTGCCATCTTTTTGCATTCTTCTGTGTCGTTTTACTTACCTTCTTTACTTTCTTCTTTCCCTTCTTCGTTGTCTTTTACTTACTTTCTTCTTCGCCTTCTTTTTGACTTATTCTTGGCCTTCTTCTTTGCCTTCTTCTGTTCTTACTTCTTTGCATTTATCTTTCCTTTCTACTTTCTCTGATTTCTCTTTGCCTTCGATTTTGGCTTCTTCTTTACCGTTTTACCTACCTTCTTTGCTTTCTTCTTTCCATTCTTCTTTGTCTCTCTTCATTGCCTTTATCTTTCCATTCAACTTTCTTCGAAATTTCTTTGCCATCTTTTTGCCTTCTTCTGTGCCGTTTTACTTACCTTCTTTGCTTTCTTCTTTGCCTTCTTCATTGTCTTTACTCACTTTCTTCTTCGCCTTCTTTTTGACTTCTTCTTGGCCTTCTTCTTTGCCTTCTTCTGTTCTTACTTCTTTGCATTTACATGTATCTATCATTTCTGCATTCTTTGATTTCTCTTTGTCTTCTTGTTTGCTTCTTCTTTACCGGTTTACTTACCTTTTCTTTTCTTCTTTGTCTTCTTCCTTGTCTTTCTGCTTTGCCTGCTTCTTCGCCTTTTACCTACCTTTTTTGCCTGTTTTGACCTTCTTCTTTGCCTTCTTCTGTTCTGCCTTTCTCCTTCCCTTTCTTGTTTGCCTTTTCTTTTCCTTTATATTCGCCTTATACTTTCTTTGACTTCTTCCTTGCCTTCCTTTTTGTCTTCTTCTTTGCCTTCTTCTGTTCCTTACTCCTTGCCTTTATCTTTGCCTTCTGCTTTCTTTAACTTGTCTTTGCCTTCTTGTTTGCCTTCTTTTTTACCGTTTTACATACCTTTTATCTTCTTCTTTGCCTTCTTCCTCATCTTTCTTCTTTGCCTCCTTCAATGACTTTTACTTACCATTTTTGCCTCTCTCTTTGACTTCTGCTTGGCTTTCTTCTTTGCCTTCTTCTGTTTTACGTTTTTACCTAGCTTTCTTCATTGCCTTTTTATTTGCCTTCTACTTTCTTTGACTTCTTCTTTGCCTTCTTTCTTGCCTTCTTCTTTGCCGTTTTACTTACCTTCTTTGCTTTGTTCTTTGCCTTCGACTTTTCCTTCCTCTTTGCCTTTCCTCTTTACCTTTTTTACTTACCTTCTTCTTCTCTGCCTTCTTCCTTGTCTTTCTCTTTGACTGTTTCTTTGACATTCTCGTTGCCTTTTTTTTACCAACCTTCTTCTTTGCCTTCTTCTTCGCCTTCCTTGTCTTGCTCTTCGTCTTCTTTCTTGACGTTCTCTTTGACTTCTTCTTTGCTTTTTCTTTGCCTTCTTATAGTTTCCTTTTTACTTACCTTCTTCTTCGCCTACTTTGCCCTCTGCTTTTGTACCTTCTTTCTTGTCTTTTTCGGTGCCTTCTTCGCCGCATTTTTCTTATCTTCCTCTTTGCCTTTCTCTTTGCTTCTTCCTTCCCTCTTCTTTGCCTCTTTACTTACCTTTCTTTTTGCCTTCTGTTGTGCCTTTTCTTTGCCTTTCTGTTTGCCTTCTTCTTTGCCTTTCTGTTTGCCTTCTAACTTGCTTTCATCTTTGTCTTCTTCTATGCCGTTTTACTTAAATTCTTCTTTGCCTTCCTCTTTGCCTTCTACTCTGCCTTCCCTAGTTGCCTTCTGCTTTGCCTTTTAAAATTTTCATGACTTTTCAAGGAACTGCTATGTCTTGTTTTAGAATTCCGTATTAATTTTGAGTTATGTTTGGATGATCAGCTTCTCTGAGTCGAGTTCACCTTCCGATATGGCAACACCTTAGCATATTGTAGGCATGAGTTTATGAATGCGCGCAGTTCTGTAGCCAATACAGGACTGTAGTGCAGACGAAACTGCATGCCCATATATATATATATATATATATATATATATATATATATATATATATATATATATATATATATATATATATATATATATATATATATATATATATATATATATATATATATATATATATATATATATATATGCGCACGATCTTCAGCAGGGCATGTGTCAGTCAGCCAGCCACCCAGTCAACCAGCTACAGAGTACAGACTGAAATGCAGGTAGGTCAATTGACAGAAATCGTAAATACATCCATGCGCATGCGAAAGATGCAACACAAGGACAAGTACACAAACAGCCAGACACAAACATACATGAAGAGTTGAAGACAGGCAAGAAAGGAATTTTTCAGACTTTTCAAACTGGCCTTTATTACATCTGCCGACCTCCGTAGAATTTTTCGTATCAGCTGGCAGCCAAGAACCTCTGCATCCCTTCGCACAGACCTTAACCGCCTTGCCTAAATATCAGAAGACAACAGAGAGACTACTTTTCTCTTTCAGCGGTTATCTATGGCAACCCAACGCTTTAATGCAGTCGCTCTTTGTTGCACCTTTCATACCGATTAATCATAATTTATGTGAAGACTAGCCGTTCCAGAACAATGCCCCTAATTTTTGCAATCCTATGTACAGCGGGAAAAATAATAATAAGTATCATTTATAGCAGTGTATCAGGCTGTAAAAATTGGTGCCCAATGTTTTAGACCAAAGTAGCTCCTGTGAACGAGGTTGCTCCGAGTAGTGAGCAATCATTCTTCGGTGTTAGTAGGTAGTTAGTCATCGTTACACACTGGGACAAAGCTAGGACTTACTACAGTACCGGTAGCTGATGCTTCGCAGCCGTAGCCTGTTCGTGCTTGTGCTAGAATCTTGGCTTGCTCCGAATGATCAACGTCCTCAAGTTTCAGCAGGTTTACCTGATGCTTGAACTAGAGTTGAATATGCATACTTCGTATCGAACCACCGGAAATTTTCAGCTTTGATCTACTTAATTTACACTGTGCCGTTTGGCCTTCACAATCGCCAACGAAGCATACTCTCACACAATGCCTTTTCGCGTTGAAATAATTGCATTCGCAAGTAATTAAAACAACTATATCCAGTTTGCGAATATGCGATGCGACAAAGACAACGTTCGTCGCTAGTAAAGCCATAGACCTATGACGTCACCTACAAACAAATACCATAAACGAATGATTAAAACAATTATGTAACACAGCGCAGTGACGAAAAGTAGCACAATATGAGTAGAACAAATGCAATAGGCCTATGTATTATAAAGTACGGTTTCAGAATGTGCGCATTGCGTTCAGTTTAACTTGCGTTGATCTGTATGACCTGAATACGTCATTCTAGCGGTCTGAACTGCGGTCAAACGCGGGTTTCCACTCATACGTAAACCAGGCCCACTTAAGCCTTTGATGCCCTGCCTCACTAGCTCACTGAGTCCGATTCCTTTTATTTCTCGTCGTACATGGGAACCATTATTCGTAACTCGAACCCATGTAGGCTATGTGGGGACATGCATACAAGTGTGTAGTCGTAAACTCAAAAATTGTAAAGCGCCACTTAAAAGCCAAGCCTGCTTGATCTGGAACTCTTCCCCCTCCCGGAAACCGGACTCGAACCTCCATTGACTACCCTCTGGAAACCCATCTGACATGACGTAGCGCCTGTGAATAGGCTGGTGCCCTGGGCTTGGCTTTCGAGTGGCGCTTTATAAGTTTGGAGTATTTCAGTGGAATGTCGCATCGATATCTATATTTAGACATTTCGGAGCGCCATTTTATGAAACGGTTGGAACTTGGCTTCATAAAGAAAAAATTCGTAACTACTGTTTTCGTTATTGTACTCTTTTTTGATACTTTAATTTCGCTTTCTGCATTTATTTGCTGGTGAAACATATTTCGTTCCGTGTCTAAGCTAAAGAATCTACATAGTGTGTAAGAAATAACTAGTATATATGATGATCGTTATGTATAATATTTCTATATAATTATATCAATCTTTTATATCAGCGACCATTGTCTTCAGTTTGTAATCTCATCTTAATAGGCCTTTATTTCGCATACGAATGCAGTTTAGGCTAACTTATTAGGATTTTTTTAATTCATCGCAGCTCAACCACGCCGGTTTTCTATGCGATTATGTGCTTATTTGAAGATCTTAGTGGATCCGTAATTTTTTGGCAGTCTGTCCGAAATGATATGAACTAATTACAGTTCTGTCAGAAAGTATAGAAATAGCTCCATGGCTCAAAAATAAACCTTATCTCTTTTAGGTTACAAATGGTATTTCTTTTAAGTTACAAATGGTATATTTTTTAAGTTTTAGACGTAAATTTGTAATTGTTAGCAAAGTACAATTTAGCAAACGCTCATGTAGATATAAACTAATGGAACAACTTTTTGCAGTGCATTTGTTCTATGACACTGCACCCTGGGACGCCAAACAGGGTTGGAGTTGGCCAGGATCTTGTTCAGATTCAGATTTTCTGCCTCTGGTCAGGTTCAGACGTCCAATGGCTCCTCCACTCTCTATGCTGGGCTTTCTCCTTCAGTTTACTGTATCTATTTACCATCATCCAGTCCAGCGGCATCCATCTAGGTCTTCTCATTCTCTGTTCCCCATTCGTTTCTCTGTGATAGTTCTCAGTAGGGAATACCCCTTAATATGTGATCAATTCACTTCCTGTGTTTCTCTCATATATTAGCGATAAGAGATCTTACTTTGTCTGCCTTATGCAGCATATTTTCGTTTGTTTTATGCTGTTTTATGGCCAGGATCGTGGTTATTAGTTTTTCCAATAATTGTATTATCCAGATCTTCAGGTGGGGATTACAGTTTCATGGCTTTTCTTTCCCATATTTTAAATAAGCACAAGAAAACAATCGTATTCAATCATAAATAAGAATGTGAATGTGTTGCTAGACTGCCTTTTCCAAACTTTCTATCACCGTGTGTTGGAAGTATATTTCACACAATTTACAAAGGGTGAGAATTTCTTTCAAATATCAGTTCAGTGATCTCAGATTTACAGATGGTTACAGAAAAGTGTTTCCAGTGTTTTAAGTTATCTCTCCAGTAACATCTTGGCTGCATTACCATGCACCCTCTAATATCATCCTTGTGTCATCTGTGCCTACTTGAAGTTCATGACTTTGGATTCACAATTAGGGTTACATTATTCTTTGTCTTCAGTTTCCTATTGCATCCCATCTTCCTTCAATAATTTTATTGCAACAGTTGCATTTTCTAATTCATGATAGGTTTGCCATAACATGGAAAAGTAGTAATGAATTCAACCTATAAATAAGTCCAATATTTGGGCTGTGTCCAAGATCTCAAGATGCAAGCAAGTAGCCACAACAAACCAAAAACGTACATATGTGATTTCTGTAACAAAACATTTACCTGGAAATCCAGTCTGAAAATCCATAAACGAACCAACACTGGAGAAAAAATGTACATTTGCAATTCATGTCACAAATCATTTGCACAGAAGAGTGTTCTAGACCACCATGCAAAAACCCACACTGGAGAAAGGCCATACATGTGCAATTTATGTCACAAAGCATTTGTGGAGAAGATTAATCTGGAACGTCATAAAAGAACCCACACTGGAGAAAAACCATACAAGTGCGATTTATGTCACAAAGAATTTGCATGGAAGACTTCTGTGGAAATCCATAAAAGAACCCACACTGGAGAAAAACAATTTACATGCAAATCATGTCACAAAGCATTTTCATGGAAGAGTGTTCTAAATTATCATATAAAAACCCACATAGTAGGGTCAAAGTATGAAAAAAATGTGGTGTACCCCAAAAAAATTGCAAGAAAACGTTTTATGTTGATTTTCGGATGCATTCGGTCTGGAGATGAACATACTAAAAGTTTACCAAAATCGGACCACGGGAAAAGGTCAAATTTTGGCGCCAAAAAAGATGGCCGCCAATGGGGAATGAATGACTCAAATGTACACAACTTGCTTAAATTTACAGAAGCAAATCATGTAACAATTTGCTAACAGGTGTTTCTAGACTAATTTGACCCTGCTGAAAACGAAAATCGTGGTTAGCAAGCTGGATTTTTAGCGGTTCCATGGAAAAACAAGATGGCGGCCAAAATGGTGGTCAATATCTTCAAATGGCTATAAGTGAAGTCGTGTGTGTGATGGAAACAGGAATTTAGAGTCTAAATTAACATTTTCGGGGTCAAGGAATGCGATGGAACTAAAGACATATATGTAGCACTGCCAAAAAACAAAATGGCGGCCAAAATGGCGGGCAAATATTTTCAAATGGCTATAAGTAATGCTATGTATGTGATGGAAACAGGAATTTAGCGTCTAAATTAACATTTTCGGGGTCAAGGAATGCGATGGAACTAAAGACATATATGTTGCACTGCCAGAAAACAAAATGGCGGACAAAATGGCGGCCAAATATTTTCAAATGGCTATAAGTAATGTTATGTATGTGATGGAAACATGATTTTAGAGTCTAAACAAACATTTTCGGGGTCAAGCAATACGATGGAACTAAAGACTTATAGGTAGCACTGGCAAAAAACAAAATGGCGGACAAAATGGAGGACAAAAGGCGGACAAAATGGCTGACAAATATCTTCAAATATCTTCGAGCGAAGACTCTTGATGCCCCTCCTCCGCAATTCTCTCACACGGACCACACCTTCGAAGGATTCCATCCAATCCTTGAAACGGAACTCTGTAAAATAATTGGATCATAAAACAAAAATCATGCGATTTTCCCATTTTGGAGTGACCATTTTAGACGATTTACCTCCATTTCTAGTTTATATATTTTACAGGTTGCTTTCTGATGGGTATACCTATTGGCTTCCCAAAAGCGGGCTATTGTTTTCTCGACTACGAAAAAGCAAAACCTTGGCAAAAATGCCTGTCAAAATTACCGGCTCATCTCCCATCTTTCTTTTCTCTCAAAGACCCTTGAAAGTTGAAAGACTAGTTTCACTCCAGCAACTCCCCTACTTTGAGCAAGCTCGGCTTTTGCTGGCTGGCCTCCCAATCTGGCTTCAGGGGCCACAATTCCACCGAAACTGTTCTCTTATCCCTGCTGTCTGATATTTATGTAGCTATTGATCACTCTCATCTCTCTCCTGGCGCTTTTTGATGTCTCATCTGCATTTGACATGGTTGACCATGAGATCCTGCTTCAGCGACTGCAACTGTCCTGTGGCCTTTCTGGTGTTCCTCTTCTTTGGTTTAAATCATACCTCTCTGACCGCTCACAGCTGGTTGTCCTTGGTAAAATCAGGACTCATTGGACAGAGGTCGAATTTGGTGTTCCCCAGGGCTCGGTGCTCGGTCCCATCCTATACATCCTGTTCACTGCTGATATCCCGTCTCTATTTACTAAGCATGTGGCAAATGGCCATCTTTATGCAGATGATGCCGAATCTTTTGTTCATGGTCCGTCAACTGATCCCATCTCCCTTGTTCGCTCCATTGACCATCTTGTCTCTGACCTTCAATACTGGATGTCGACAAACCGTCTCTGCCTCAACACTGCTAAGACTCAATTGATCTGGTTTGGGACTAAGCAGCAGCTTGCTAAACTTGACTTTTCATTGCTGACTAAGAAATTCCCTTCTTACACCTACTCTTCCATCGTCCGCGACTTGGGAGTCACACTGAACACCTCCCTGACTTCACAGATCATATCTCCAACATGACTCACTCCTGCTTCTTTCAACTGAGGCGTCTCAGGGCCGTCAGACGCTCGGTCTCACCTTCTGTTTTTATCACCGTAGTTCACGCATTTGTCTGCTCACGCTTGGACTACTGCAACTCGCTCCTCATGAATCTCTCTAAGCAGCGTCTCTCCCACTTCAATCTGTTCTAAATGCTTCTGCTAGGCTCATCGCTCGACTCCCCTGCTTTGCCCTTATGTCTACTTACATGCTTGATGTCCTGCACAGGCTCCCTATTGCCGCGCGCACCCGTTATAAAATCTTCCTCTGTATCTCTAAATTTCACCAGGGTACTGCCCCGAAATATCTCTCCAACTATTTGCGAAAGCCGCTATCTGCATCTTCTTCTCACTCATTGCGCTCTGTGAATCGGCTAGATCTTTTTGTTCTCAGGGCTAAAACTGCCTTGGCCCAACACCGGGCATTTGCTGTAGTGGGTTCCACGGATCTGATTGACCTTCGCCCTCTGCTCAGGGCCAAACTAATGACTGGCTTTTCCTCGTCGGTCTCGCGTTCCCTAAAGGCATTTCTGGTTCCCCGGGGCTTCTGTGCTAAGAGTGCCTCTGGATAGTTAGTTATTCTGCGAGAGGTGCTTTATAAATCTCTAGACACAATACAATACAATACTTCCTTGGTATTCTTTGACAAAGAAAACACTACTCCAGACTGGCCGCCATTTTGTCTGTCATTTTGTTTCAATCAGGTTTCCATCAAACACATGACTTTACTCACAGCCACTTAAAGATATTGTCAGCCATTTTGTCCGCCATTTTGTTTTTTTGCCAGTGCTACCTATAAGTCTTTAGTTCCATCGCATTGCCTGACCCCGAAAATGTTAATTTAGACTCTAAAATCATGTTTCCATCACATACATAACATTACTTATAGCCATTTGAAAATATTTGGCCGCCATTTTGTCCGCCATTTTGTTTTCTGGCAGTGCAACATATATGTCTTTAGTTCCATCGCATTCCTTGACCCCGAAAATGTTAATTTAGACGCTAAATTCCTGTTTCCATCACATACATAGCATTACTTATAGCCATTTGAAAATATTTGCCCGCCATTTTGGCCGCCATTTTGTTTTTTGGCAGTGCTACATATATGTCTTTAGTTCCATTGCATTCCTTGACCCCGAAAATGTTAATTTAGACTCTAAATTCCTGTTTCCATCACACACACGACTTCACTTATAGCCATTTGAAGATATTGGCCACCATTTTGGCCGCCATCTTGTTTTTCCATGGAACCGCTAAAAATCCAGCTTGCTAACCACGATTTTCGTTTTCAGCAGGGTCAAATTAGTCTAGAAACACCTGTTAGCAAATTGTTACATGATTTGCTTCTGTAAATTTAAGCAAGTTGTGTACATTTGAGTCATTCATTCCCCATTGGCGGCCATCTTTTTTGGCGCCAAAATTTGACCTTTTCCTGTGGTCCGATTTTGGTAAACTTTTAGTATGTTCATCTCCAGACCGAATGCATCCGAAAATCAACATAAAACGTTTTCTTGCAATTTTTTTGGGGTCAAATCGTATATTGACCCGACTAACACTGGAGAAAAACTGTACGTGTGCAATTTATGTCATAAAGGATTCGCATGGAATTCAACTCTGGAATACCATCAAAGAACTCACACTGGAGAAAAACCATACATGTGCAATTTATGTCACAAAGCATTTTCATGGAAGAGTGTTCTAAATTATCATATAAAAACCCACACTGGAGAAAAACCGTACGTGTGCAATGTATGTCACAAAGGATTTGCACGTAATACTACTCTGGAATACCATCAAAGAACCCACACTGGAGAAAAATCATTTAAATGCAATTTATGTCACAAAGCATTTGGACGGAAGACTCACCTTGTGTGCCACAAAAGAACCCACACTGGAGAAAAACCATACATGTGCAATTTATGTTGCAAAGGATTTGCACGGAGTACTTCTCTGGTACACCATAAAAGAACACACACTGGAGAAAAACCATACAGGTGCAATTTATGTCACAAAGCATTTTCTCTTAATGCTACTCTGAAACGCCATAGAAGAACCCACACCGGAGAAAAACCATTTATATGCAATTCATGTCACAAAGCATTTGCACAGAAGACCGATCTGGAATACCATAAAACAACCCACACTGGAGAAAAACCATACAAGTGCAATTTATGTCTCAAAGCATTTGCAAGGAAGAGTTTTTTAAACCACCATGCAAGAACCCACACTGGAGAAAAACCATACATGTGCAATTTATGTCACAAAGCATTTGCATGGAATACTTGTCTCGAATACCATAAAAGAACCCACACTGGAGAAAAACCATACATGTGCAATTTATGCCACAAATCATTTATAGACAAGAGTGTTCTAGACCACCATAAAAGAACCCACACTGGAGAAAGGCCATACGTGTGCAGTTTATGTCACAGAGCATTTGCAGAGAAGACTACTCTGGAACACCATAGAAGAACCCACACTGGAGAAAAACCATTTATATGCAATTCATGTCACAAAGGATTTGCACAGAAAACTGATATGGAATACCATAAAAGAACCCACACTGGAGAAAAACCATACAAGTGCAATTTATGTCTCAAAGTATTTGCAAAGAAGACTACTCTGGAATGTCATAAAAGAACCCACGCTGGAGAAAAACCATAAAAATGTAGTTTATGTCACAAATCATTTGCAGAGAAAACTCACCTGGAATGCCCAAAAAACAACCCACACTGGAGAAAAACCATAAAAATGTAATTTTATGTCACATTGCATTTGCAGAGAAAACTCATCTGGAATGCCTTAAAAGAACCCACACATGGGAAAACCACACATTTGCAATTTATGTCACAAAGCATTTGTCATAAATCCCTATATAAGAGAAAGCCATACAAGTGCTGTTTATTTCACAAACGATTTGCACACAGTAGTGCTCTCAAATGCCATGTGAGAAACAGATTACACTGATAAAAAATACACATGCGATGTATGTCAAAAATTATTTACACGGCCTCAAACACGCTATGCATGAACCTACATTTAATGGAGAAATACTAAACAAATGTACTTTGTGTAACAGCATCTACATGGGCTGACAGTCTCAAAATGCCACAGAAGTGTAAATTATGTGATGTGGCATTGCACGGAGTGAGTGTCTCAGCTACCATGCAAGATCCCATACTGGTAAAACATTATGACGGATCCCATACTGGTAAAACATTATGTGACGGTGAATTCTGTGAATTTGTTGTGCAGAACATGGCACAAATATGTCATGCAAGCACTTTATGTAAGAGATTCAGAACATATAGCAATAGCCTACTGACTATGAGAACTATTTTGATGGAAAACAATTGGCAACTATAGAAATCTTGAAAAATCATCTTAAGCAGAGGACGAATCATAGTCCAGTTGAAAACAATTTTCTGGAGCTGTTCTAGAGTTTATGTTTGATGTTATTTTTCGTTTAATTTTTTTAGACCATATGGATGTGGAATTTCGACCAAAATTTGTGACAAAATGTGTGACAAACTGTTTGAAATTGAGAAGGATTTTATGGATCATTATTATTATGTTATCATCAGAATATTATCACTATGTTATCATCACTACTATGATCCTCCACGGACAGATGCGTTTCGTGAAATATTTTAAGTGTATGGGTTTAGTTATAATTTCTTAGAACATAGAAAACAGATTAGTTTTCAAGTCTATAATTCCGTTCGTTGATTTGACACCAGTTTTAATGTTATAAACATGTTTGATTCTCGTGTAGTCATTATTTCATCAATATCTAGGCTTAATTGGTAGGCCTACTGTTCTTCTCTTCGAGAGGCTTAAGGTATATAATACCAGTTATTCCTTATGTCTGCCACCATTGACGTTGATATGGCCGCTTTACTGTTCAGTTAGATATTTTGACGTGCCTTCTGTAACTAGAATGGTATGGACAACCTTGAGCCTGGAGTTACATGGGGTCACCCAAAAGCGATGTCCGCAAAGGTGACGAGAGGTCACCCAGATTCGGAATAGGGGTGTGCGAAGGTGATACAATTGCTAAAGTCCGCATCGAAATTTGGTACGTGGTTATTTCAGGGAGCCTGTGCATTAAACACAAATTATCAAACAGCATCGAAATTTGGTATGTGGTTATTTCAAAGTCTTGGTCTTGGTCTTGAGGTGCAAAGTTGGTGTTGGTCTTGAGGTTCAAAGTCTTGGTCTTGGTCTTTGTAGCCTACTTCAGGTTAAAGGTCTTGACAACAATTAAGACTGCTCCTTTGTGGATGACGTCTGCGACCAGTTACTGTATGCCCTAAATTATTGAATCTTTTCTAATTTAATATCCTGTAATGACTTGTGGAGCGCCGTTATCGAATAAATGCCAGACACACACTTCGCGAAATCGAAAGCTCATCATCATCATCATCATCATCATCATCATCATCATCATCATCATCATCATCATCATACAATAGACTGAATTTTAATCGTTTTTTCCCATGGTCGTAGCCTACTTCTCTGTTAGGGATGCCGGAGTCGAGCTGCATTTTTTGGCACGGAAGTGTTCAAGCCATCTAATATCCTCCAGTAACCGTGACCCGTTGTTTCCCCGTAGGCTAATTCTAGCGATCATTCTTTACGCTGTATAAGCTTACATACGTCAACACGTTATTCATCGAGCGTTTGGCCAGAGAGTTCACCTCATGAACACCTGCATAGGTCTTTTAGGCAATGTAGTGAATTCTCGGCCGCATTTATAAGAGGTCCTTCGCACTGGGATCCCTTGCTGCTTAAGAGGCGCTTTTCGCGGTCTCCTTAAACCACATGCAGTCATCTTTCGAAGGTGGTACAGTATAGCGCGCAAAGTCAGTGGTAGCCACTGGCGTAAACTTGTCCAAAATATGGGGAGGGGAGGTATTTGGTTATTCATTCTACACTTGTTGCATTGGGTGTACAGTCCATCTCAGTTATTGGGGGGGGGCACATGCCTCGGCAGCCCTCCCGTCCAGAGTCTACGCCCATGGTGGTAGCCTATTGTTATTGGAAGACTGCAGGGATCCAATTCTACTGAATCATCGCAGAACTGAGCCTGGAACCCACCTGCCCTCTATAAACGGATGCTTGAAATTACGATACGTGTTCGTAATCATAATCTTAGAAAAAATTTAAGCGCCACTAGAAAGCTAAGTGCAGTGCACCAGCTTATCCGCGAGCAACTTCAAAATATCGTTCCATATAGAAAGAATTAAGAGGCAAAAGTCCTACTACAATGGATGTACCAAGACCTCGGGAAACATTTACATATCAGTGCATGGTTGTCGAGTTGGAAGCTGTCTCTCCCTACGAAGAACCAAATTCTTTTGATCAGAACCTTAATTATCTCTTTTCTCAGAACTTCCGCCCTACAGTATAAGCCTGCAGCACATATTTATAACAAAAATAAGAAGCAAATGTTATGGCCCGACTTTGTCCAACATTGTCTCCAGATATGTGTTCTGGTTGGGTTAACTTTTTTTTATTTCACTGCAGGTGAGCTCCAAGGTTGGGATTTTCAAAGCTTCATGCACAGTGGTGTAGCTATAAGAGGGGAGACCGACTAGCATATGGCAATAAACGTTTTCATGTTTGTCGATATTGTAGGCCCTACTTTTTATTTTTTTTAACGAAAATAACGATGAATTTTCGTTAGTGTTATTTTCGTTATAGTTATAACGTTATAGTTAATTAAATTTTTAGGTTATATTTATCGTTAACGAAATCATTTGATTTTCGTTGACGAACATTTTCGTTACCGTTATCGTTAGTGAGAATCACACTGTCTGCCAGCATGCCGACACGTAGCCCATGCATAGGCCTATAGGATCCACATTCTCATGTGGGACCCGACCCGAATAGAGCTCACATCGGTTAGGCTACATCTGGAAATGCTGACAGGGATCTGCGCTACCTAAATTAGGAATCTATAGACAAGATGGGTGCTGTATAGGATCATGTGGGCTTGCTCGCAAGGTAGTTCTAGCACTCAGTAGGCCTACACTGGAAGTGTAGGCCTACTATTTTTTTTTTTTATTCCGGATATTTCTACAGCGCCTCTCGAAGTCAACTACTACTCAGAGGCGCTCCCGACTACAGCATTTGATACTGTGCCGGAATTTTCACGCCGAAGCGCCACGAGCAATTGCGAGTAAAGGACTTGCCCAAGGTCCGTACGCAGCGGCTAGAGTGGGATTCGAACCTGCAACCCTCCGGTCACAAGGCGCCGAACTTACCACTGAGCCACCACGCCCCACAATCAAGCTTAAACATAGGTTAACTGCCCATGAAAGATGAGTAGCGTCGCCCTCCAGGCCAGTGTGATTCTCCTTACAGATTTTATTTTAGTTATAGTTACAGTTATAGTTAATGGTTTTTCATTTTAGTTATAGTTACAGTTATAGTTAGTATTATTTTTTAGTTATAGTTACAGTTATAGTTAATGGTTTTTCATTTTAGTTATAGTTACAGTTATAGTTAGCATTATTTTTTAGTTATAGTTATAGTTATAGTTATAGTTATAGTTACTGGACTTTTATTTAGTTAGTACATAGTTACAACTGGCCCCAATGCCGCTATGTTGACGACCCAATGGATAATTTAAAGACTCCTCTTTTTCACGTTCTTATGTTTATCGATATTGTAGGTTTACTTTTTATTTAATTAACGAAAATACCGATGAATTTTCGTTAGTGTTATTTTCGTTATAGTTATAGTTATAGTTAATGATATTTTTTAGTTATAGTTATAGTTATCGTTAACGAAATCATTTTTTGTTCGTTAACGAACATTTTCGTTATCGTTAACGTTAACGAGAATCACACTGCTCCAGGCTCCTCCTAAGTGCCTGCCTTAGGTATAGTCGATCTAGGCAGCTACCTAGCTAGAGCGGCATTTCTCAAGGGTCAGCAAATTCCGGCAAAAATAAAGATAGCCTATTATAGGCCCTAATTAGTTAATAAGAAATTAGATGGAAATATCACGTTTAGTAAAGGACGTATTGTCCTTGCCGCTTGCCTGTAACGGCCTATAGGGCCTAGCACAAAACTGTCAAAGGCCGCCTCTGCTCTCCTTAATACAGGCTTGGAGCTCCCACTACTGCGCCACCACCATTCCTGCGCCACCACACAACCGCCATCATCACCGATTACCACCGTAGTACCCTGCTGTCTCCTCGGCTTGACCTCCCCGGACTCTGACCTGGCACCGGAACGGATAAGGCGGACATGGCTATTGCAGACTTGATTTGATATAGCGCTGGTGTATAAGCTGGTCTCCCTGATGTGGCTTTTGTGTGGCGCTGAGAAATTTCGGAGATCTATAGGCTATAGGCATTACATTACATTACTACCAGAATACACGAACAGAGTTCGTAAGTATTAAGTTGCGGAAAATTGGAAATCAGCTATGTATGGCCTACGCTTTGTTCACGGTTCACGATGTTTATCCGCGTGGTCCGAGTCAAGCGTGAACCATGTTCTGAATAGGCCCAAGTAGGCCTAGTTAAACACTCACTTTGTGTCAAAAGCATTTTATCGAAACGTGACAGCGCGAGACGTGTGACGTCGAAAGTCCATAAACCATTGGACCAAACCAACGCTAGACTTCTTATTATAAGGTTTGGGCTAGAATTATTATGCTCGACAATATTACCTGGGACTAAGATTACTAAATATAGTCTGTAATTTCTGATTACATTCTAACTGAATGATTCTCTCTGCTTTGTTAAAAAAAATAGCGGTTTTAAAGTAAAATTTGTTCTATAATCTCTGGTCTAGCTTTAGAATGAGAAAACAGAGAGTTGTTGCAGAATTGGATCCAAACTTTGCGCTATAAAAATATATGTCGTGTAGCGGCGAAAACGCGCCCATCAGGTAGGCGTTCGCATATACGGCTCTGGTTCGCATGTTGTGCTCGTGAAACTGATAATGTTGTGTTGATTATAATTTGCGGGTCTGCAATGGTTCAGTCCGTTTAGAGTTCCAGCATGTGGCGAGTAGCGTTCGGTGTGTTTAATTGCGATCACCAAGGATCGTTTGGGTTTTTCTCGGTTCAGAGGCCGAAGAGACTTGACGAAGGGTCACCAGCGCATGTAGCCTGAGGATATGAGGAGCTGTGCTGTTGACTAGGAATCCGAACGAAAAGAAACTCAGATTCTCGTGATCGATGACAAGACGCACGTCACATCTGTTCTGATTGTCATTGAACGCCGTCATCAGCTTCAGACGAACGCAAGTACGTGGGGCAGAATATGGGACGTTCGGGTACCGCACTGGGCGGCTTTCGGAATTTATGCTAACGTACCTTTTCGCTGTCCCTACATTAAAAGGGAAATGGGTAGCACAACTGTTTACATAACTTTACCACTGCCAGTAGTGCCAATCCAAAGCCTGGTGAAAGGAGGAGGGTGACGTAAACGGCCCTAAGATCAGTGGCGTCTAACCCCCACCTGGTATGGGAGAACAAACCCCCACTCTGGCCGACTTATATATAAGAGGCTCAGAAGTCACTCAGAACTGTAAGTTAATTTATTACATACATCAGCATCAGGCATGGTCCATAACAAAAGTTATTACAAGGTAAAAACTGAAATAAGCAGTTATTGTACAATAAATGTTAATTTAAACTATTTTCTAACCAGTAATGTTAAACCCCCTACTTCTGGCAACCATGGGAGATCGTTCTCCCAACCCCTGCCCCCATTGGTAGACGCCACTGCCTAAGATGTCATTAAACACTGAAATTACTACCACTAACTTTACTTTCTACGGTTAAAACTATCCAGATGCGTGCTCCTATTATAAGGTCGTTGGTACTGGCAGCTGAGTTCAAACATTAGCATGATTACAGCTATCGAGGGACAGGACACCATGTGTGTATTGTGTATTCATGTATGAGTCAACATGTAAATAAAATATGCCATATCCCAATGAGATATCAGCATCACTTGGTTACCAGTACCATTATTGTGGTCTAGTAATATTGTTATGGAAAAGAAGAAAGTTACCCAGATTGATTCAAACCAGCCTTTCAGCTATGTTTGCCACATTGGTTTGGCTTGTGGTGTTGGTTGATCAGTTGTGGTCAACCCTTTGATACGTTATGGTCAACCCATATGATACTTTATGATCAACCCTTATTATGCCTTATGGTCAACCCTTATGATGCATTATGGTCAACCCTTATGATATGTTATGGTCAACCCATATGATTCTTTATGATCAACCCTTATTATGCCTTATGGTCAACCCTTATGATGCATTATGGTCAACCCTTATGATATGCTATGATCAACACTTATGATACGTTTTGTTCGACCCTTATGATGCGCTATGGTCAACCCTTTTGAAATGCTTTAGTCAACCCTTATGATACGTTATGGTCAACCCTTATGATACGTTATGGTCGACCCCTATGATATGTTATGGTCGACTCTTATGTTACACTGTGGTCAATCCTTACGATACGTTGCATCACGTACACCTTTGATAGCGGCAAGCAGAGCCTGGTACCATATGAGCTGTTGTCACGTAACCTCGTTGACCTTGACTTTATGCCTATTCTAAGTGGATTTGTTTGACTAAGTTCTCGGTGATCTCTCGACAGATAATCGCGATTTGTCTTACCTTACAGCATATCGCCCTTCTGTGGCTCTTGAGACGCGCTTTACAAGTGGACAGCTATCGTGCTAGGTCGTTGCTTGTCAAACAGTTTGCGTCAGGTACTTGGCCGATGATTTCAGTGTTAGTCATGCTAATTCAAAAAAGTGTCTGATATCAGTTGTCAGTTTGCATTTTGGGAGTTTTTTAGTCGGAGAATGACACATGTGCTACGTTGATTTTGTATGAATTCTGGATTGCCGTTTTGCGTTTGAGGTTTGAGATGTGTAGTAAGCATGTGTTGATGAAACTGTATTGGAGATAATTTTAGTGATCGTATGTTATGGTGTGATGCAGTGTGGTGTGGTGGTGTGGTAGTTAAATTGGTGCATTTCAGTTTCTGCTGCTATTATTACCCAGTTCTGATGTGTTGGCATGTAACTGAATATATTTCAATGCATTAAGAGATGTTTTCTGCATTTTAACAGCCTGTCAGAAGTTCGGCATATGAGGGTTACTGAATAATGTTTTGAATTATAGTGAATGTTCGATAGTGCAGTGGTTGGCATGCTGGGCTGTCGATCAAGAGGTCAGGGGTTCAAATCCCTGCCAGGATAGAAATTTGGTTTGACATTTCTGCTCCACCTGCACCCACCCATAGCCAATTCAGCTATAATGAGTACACAGACTGCATACTGTTGGGGGGAAAAGAGGAGGCGGCAAGGGAGAGGACTGGGCACCCACTCTCATAAGCCGTGGCTAAGAAAATGAAGTCGCTAACACTTCATACCCATGGCTACCTCAGGGCTAGCTTAAGGGACTGTTCTTCTTCTTCTTCATCTTCTTTTCTATAGTGAACACACATATGTGTTTTCAGCTGACATTTTAGTCCTGCTATGCAGCGTCGTTTCGGCCAAATTAGAAACGAACACTGTTAAGTATTTCTTCATCTATTTCTAGTATACATTAGAAACTCCATTATTTGTAATTTACAGGAAAGAAGAAGAAGAGCAGTCCGTTAAACTAGCCCTGAGAGGCAGAGCTCTATATATGTAAAGTGTTATTTTTCTGAGCCTCAATGCATGGGGTCAGGCAGTCAGCGCTCTCCCTTTGTGCCTTATCTTCTCATTGACAGCAGTTCAGTGTAATTTATTCTTTACATATGAAACTACTGACAGTTGGATTGACGCATAATGGCTCTTTGTTGATTTATCTCTTAATTAGGGATTGAGACGGGCAGTCTGTCAGTGAGTCCCAGGCGATTGATTTTGCGTAAAATACCATCTGTAGGGATATTGATCTCATTGGGTGTAGGTGTGCTATTGAGTGAATTTCCGAAGTGTTAGCCTTGACATACGGCACTGCAGCGTTTAACTTTGGATGGAACAAGTTGTCTCAGCTGTTAGAGTCGTGCCAGAAACATCAGACATTTTGAGAGCTGATGGGCAACCAGATTTTGCAAAGTAAAACTGATAAGGCACTATTACTTACATATTGGAAGTTTATACATGTTTAGTTCAACTTTACTAGGAAACTTACTCAGTGAAATTACGTAGAAATGACAGCACTACTTCAAAAAGAAATATTGTTGAAGAATTTTCAAGCAGTTTATAAAAGTTAAGTTGTGAATTACAGTAAGCTGAAGGTGAGTTAAATAAAGTTGTGAATTACAGTAAGCTGAAGGTGAGTTAAATAAAAATTTCCGGCAAGACAAAGTGCAGAGAAGTATTTGAACAGTGAAGATGTTGAGTCAAATATTATGCCGGCTTTATGGTCGAAAACAGGCCATTTATAGCTAGAAAGAAAACACAAGACCTGAGAGGTGGTGCAACAGCCGTTGAAGTGTTTATCTGGTACAAATATTTTTATCTTAGATCTGCTCTGGCAGTCGCGCAGGTGTCTTAGTTTGCTTCTCTTATGCTGACTGTATATGAATTCCAGTTTTTAATGTGATTTAGAGATTTACATAGTTTGACTATCTAGTCGTTACATTGTGGGGCATGGTGGCTCAGTGGTAAGTTCGGCGCCTTGTGACCGGAGGGTTGCAGGTTCGAATCCCACTCTAGCCGCTGCGTACGGACCTTGGGCAAGTCCTTCACTCGCAATTGCTCGTGGCGCTTGTGTGAAAATTCCGGCACAGTATCAAATGCTGTAGTCGGGAGCACCTCTGAGTAGTAGTTGACTTCGAGAGGCGCTATAGAAATATCCGGAATAATAATAATTGTGTTGACATTTGCTATCAGTTAGGAACTGAAGCTTTTTGTCCCATTTTTAGTTCTGCTGTGTCTTAAAATTGTTATTTGGATATTAAAACTTTGCATTACAGCTGTTAAAGTACTATTGAGTTTCTGATTTAATATTTTTAGTTTTTAATTTATAATTATTTTTCTATGTTTCAGAATTTTTGTTTTAGCCTCGATTCGAGTTCTTCATCTGGATTTGCTTCTTGAACAAAAACTGCAGCACTGTTGATAGTCATGGCAAAATCTTCCGACCTGAAGGAGGCTGTTGTAGCGATCGAGGGAATGACATGCATGTCGTGTGTTCGAAACATTGAAGGTAAAATCTCCCAGTGCCAAGGCGTCCATGAGATCAGTGTCTCACTTGAGCAGAAACTCGGTTTTGTCAAGTACGACCCTGATAAGATATCGCCTGAAGCGGTCGCCATGGCAATAGACGACATGGGCTTCGATGCACACCTGAAACAGGGAGATGAAGGTACAAAACAAGACGCTGGAGTTACGATGACGTGCCGAATCGGAATTGAGGGAATGACGTGTCAGTCTTGTGTGAGGAACATTGAGAGCACAGTGTTGGGCATGCCTGGAGTGAAGAATATTCGTGTGTCGCTGGAAAAGAAGGAAGCAGTGATTGACTTCGATCCGATGCTTGCAACAGTGCCCGCGTTAAGGGACCGGATAGACGACATGGGTTTCGAGGCGTCTCTTGGTATAGAATATCCTTCCGAAAAGGAATTCACTGCGTCTACTTTGCACACAACAGAAATAGAACTGATGTTTGTGCGGTTCGAGATATCACCGCTACTTGACATTACTTCAGGCCAGCTGGTTGAGAACGCTGTTCGACAGTTGAGTGGGGTTCGAGTTTGCAGGCATGACATTGAAAATCAAACCATTGATGTTGAATTTGAGACTGCAACAGTAAGTGTTACAAGTATACGGAACGAAATAGAAAGTCATGGATATTCACCTTCGATTGTCGAACTGAAGCCACTTGATTCGCTGTTGATAACGTCACAAGATGATGATTCTCCTAGTAGTTGTGTCATATCGATTAAGGGAATGACCTGTCAGTCGTGTGTCAGAAATATAGAATCTTCCATATCGGCTGTTGATGGGGTTGTCTCCATTAAGGTTTCTTTGGAACTGGAAAACGCCATTGTGGAGTACTTTCCTGGAAAACTGAAGGCAGAAGACATAGCGGAGAAGATTGACGATATGGGGTTTGAAGCGGTTTGGCAGAAGGATGAAGTTACTCCACAGAAATCAAATGGACTGTCAAGTAAGTCGTTTTTATCTGCTATTCAATAGTTGACCAACAAGTAATTAGTTAAATGAGTAAAGGTAAACATTTGAATAAATATATAAACACCTGAATGCCAGGCATTGCAGTCGTGTAGTCAGTAGAATGCTTAGGCTATAGGTGAAAGATTGTGGGTTTGAACTGCTGATTAGGCTGCATGTAGTTGTAATCGTAATTACTAACTTCTGTTGTGCCAGTGTCTAATGCACAAAGTATCAACCGATGGCACACCAAGCCATGCTGTAATCAGCCATGCTGAAGATCAGAACATCTGGTGGATAAGCAATTTGAAACAGGTAAGTCTTAAGTTGAGAGCAAAATGATGCAGGCGACTGACTAGTGCACTCACACAGGGAGAGAGTTTGACCATGGAATTGACAAAATGTTGACCTTATTATGGACCTTGGAAGTTGTTCTTGCTTGGTTGTCTCTTGACACCAAGCAGAATTTCTTTCTGGAAAGCAAACAGAGCTCTAGTCTTGCAGTCAGTGCAAGTCGTCTTGTGGTCCAAGGCGCATGTCCATGGCCTAGTGATTCTGCCAATAGAGCAGAAAATTGGTGCCTTGCCTATATTCCACAATGGGACAATGGAGCTGTACTTACCGGTACTAAGATAAAAGATATGATATGGTGGTATGCTGACTGAAGTTTTGAGAATGTGACTGAATGTGCTATAACTTCAACTGCCTGAATAAGGGAAGCTGTGCTTACTGACAGTTAAAGTGAAACTGTGTTTAGTACAACTGAAGTATGCATACTCCAGGGTTCAAATTGAACCTCTCCTTGCCACAATTCAGGGTGAAGCTATGCATCTCAATGTGTGAAAAGTTTCTCAAACGACAGGTAATGCAGATGATGCCTGGAACTGCTTTTCGCAATTTTTTTAACCGAGTTCTTCTCTTTGCATGCGCTATCAGTTTGTTCAAACCAGTAAATATGATTTTTACTGGAAAAGGATTTTATATGCAGCTGCAGTATGTATGGTTACAAATCCCTCTGTGTTTTCTAATTGTATTGTATTGCATTGTATTTACAAATTTATAAAGTGCCTCTTGCAGTACAACCTAATCAGAGGCGCTCCCAGTGCGAGCTCCGTGAGAAAAGAATACAGAAAGAGGAATCGCAGTTCTTCCACCGCTTTACATAGGGTCATAAACTTGTTCTATTTATAAATCTAGGTCTTTGTACTTTTGGTCATATGGCAACCCTGGACGTGACTCTTTAGAGGCGTTAACACTTTAACCAGGATACTAAACTGTATGGAAAACTAATCCCTTTTTGTCGTTAAAGGGCTAACTATACAACACATCTGTATTTTGATATTGCGCTCCTACCAAAGTTCAGAAGTGCACATGACCATACGACAGAATATCCATGGTGCTGAGCGACTACACAGTGGCGTGAGGTAGATTCGGACCTGCGACCCTCCAGTTACAAGGCACAGAACATACCGCTACACCACCACACAAAAGGGACCTATCAGTGTCCATATATACACAAATATCTGTATGTCTATAACAATACATGCAATTTGAGATCTGTAGTTTCTGTCTTAATTTAGAAGGAATTGTCCTGTTTAAGTGATCTGTGTGACCTTTGCTGTGGACACATGTGAAATGATCCAGATGCTTCTATGCCTGCAGTGTATAGGGTACTCTGTGTGCTTGCAGTCTGCCAAAGAGAGCTCTCCTTCTGTTTACATTGTCTATTATGAGCCAATGAATGCTTATCTTATGTTCATCTAGGGCCTGGATATAAGGTCATTGTACATGGGTGTCGTCTTTACCTGGGCATTGTAGACCTAGCTAACAATACCTGTACATTGTAGACATTGTAAACATTCTTGTTTGTGGACACACTATTCTAGAGACATCGAAGACCCAACCTAAGCTGTGTTTTTACAGCTTATACAAGCACATCCTGAAAAACAAAGGTATTAACAAAGATGAAAAACACAAAAACAATGCAAGAAAGGGGCAGGGAGATGGTTGAATGGTAACACACTAGCACAAAGATCAGAAGGACATGGTTCGATACCCACTAGCCCCATAAAGGTTAACTCAGCCTTTTCACTCCCTAGGAAACGACTGTAAAATGAGCAGTAGGACAGATGGGTGCCTTGCATTTAAATTCAAAACAGATGGGCACCTTGCATTTAAATTCAAAACAGATGGGTGCCTTACATTTAAATTCGACTCCTGTTAAGCTTGTTATCATCTGTTACTATTATATCATATAATCTTACTGCATACTTGTCAGTTTGAATTTAACGAATGAATATTATTATTATTATATTATCATTTAATTCCTCATAATGTCCTCGTTCAGAGAGTGCAGAAGAATTGTTCCATTGATATTAAACTAGACTCTCTCAGTTCAATCTCAACTGCCTCAATATTTATACTCAATAACAGATGCTTCGAAATCTGTTGAGTTTGTGGAAAAAAACTTAATTGCTGAAGATACTGCATGTGCGTATCGACCAACACTCTTGAACATACGCATGCTGAAGTGTGGCCTCACTGATTGCACTACCTGATGTGCATCTGCAGCTGATATTGGTGCATTTGCGTTTAACACTCTAATGATGAGAATGTACTAAAAATGACTGGGAAACCAGTGGAGCTTGTCGTTAAAGTGTTGATTTTGAACTGGAGTGCAATGAAATTTATATCTTTGTCTGAACTTGATGACATTTTGATACACCTGCCTGTGATGAAGATGATCAGTCCTTTCAAGGTGACCCTGAAATGTTTCAACGCAGGTGAAGAGTTAGAGTTAGTTAGTAACTGCACCTCAGATTCCCTCCAATTTCATTCTGCCTCTGTGTACCTACACAGTAGCTTAGTAGCTGTTCCTCTAATTCCATTGTGCCGTGATAAAACTACTGTGGCTTAGTAACTGTCCCTCTAATTCCATTGTGCCGTGATGAAACTACTGTGGCTTAGTAACTGTCCCTCTAATTCCATTGTGCCTTGATAAAACTACTGTGGCTTAGTAACTGTCCCTCTAATTCCATTGTGCCTTGATAAAACTACTGTGGCTTAGTAACTGTCCCTCTAATTCCACTGTGCCTTGATAAAACTACTGTGGCTTAGTGACTGTCCATCCAATTCCATTGTGCCTTGATAAAACTACTGTGGCTTAGTAACTGTCCCTCTAATTCCATTGTGCCTTGATAAAACTACTGTGGCTTAGTAACTGTCCCTCTAATTCCATTGTGCCTTGATAAAACTATTGTGGCTTAGTGACCGTCCCTCTAATTCCACTGTGTCTTAAAGGACCTACAGTTACTCTGAACATCCATGCCATTGACAACTGTCGATGGGAATCCTCTGGTTGGCTCTACATGTGTACATGGACCCACCACTGAGACTCTTCTAGTCTATTGTGCATTGCTTGCAAACTGATGTAATATTGTAATAATGAATTACCTACATTTAAAATCATATAAACTAGCAGAGAGAGCACCGCTGATTTTTTACTCTTTGAGCTGCACTCTACAGGTATATGTTCAATTACGATTATCTTACTTAGCAACTGTCCATTTTGTTATGCTTTATGGAACTAATGTACCACTAGCTTAGTAACTGCATATTCTATTCCTAAGTGGTACAATATGTACATGTATCAGAGCACTTGAATAGCACCCTTTAAGTAACTCACAACCTTGGGCGCTCTGGCACGGTTACCTAGGAGGAATCACCAAACAAAATGTGTTTTAAGTTGAGCAGAAAACATGTCTTGAACTGTTAGAGTTGCTAGCGATATGGTCGTCGGTGGCCATTCCGCTTCATTGCAGTCTGATCCTCCCACCTTATGACACTTTGTGTACATTTCTGCCTGTAAAAAGACCTGCTGCCATTAGCCTAACTGTGAAAGGAAGCTATGTGGAGGATGTGTTAACAGCTTCACTTTCTTAGCCTTGGCAACGAAAACAGCCCATAGCTATATGACAAAGTACAAGAGAGAACAGTATAACAAAGACTGTGATGGTCTGGTGTGGATTGTCTCATTCATTACCTTGATGCAATTTGCAGGCAGCTGGTTCTGATGTTCAAATGAAACAGTAGGTTGTTCAGTACGGCCATTTTAATAGATTTTTTCTGTGTAGTTGCAGTTGTCTAGTCAAATCTCACTGGAGGGGGAGGGGGTTAAATCTCCATCAGGACAAAGAAGTATTTAAAAGAAGTATTTTAAAAGTTCTGTGCTGTGACTATCCTATAGTGAACTTGCTGTAGAGTGAGTACATCAAAAGTATGCATTAGTCAGAGGAGTCGAAGAGACAGGATGAGCCACCCACCCTCATCGGCCAAGGCTAAGGAAACAAAGTCACAAGCACTTCATGCCCATAGCTGCATCCCATGGTTAGCTTGAAAGAGATAATCTACATTTTCTGCAGGCAGCCGTCACTGTAATCAGTGCCGGCCTTAGGATATTTCGGGCCCAGTGCAGAGTATACTGTACGGGCCCCCATGACGCAAGTCAAATTGTTCTTCATTGGTAATCATTTTGTTTTAGTAGATTGTTAACAAGTACAACAAGTCAAATGTAACTATACATGAGAATTCTGTTATATAGAGGAAGTTGTCTTTTATTTATTGACAAAAGAGAAGATTTAATTGAAACCATAATATGATTATTATATAGGGTGTTTTGTTCAAGATAATTTTCTGTGACATTTTCGGACCCCCCCCTCCCAAGTTGCGGGCCCCGTTCGCACGGTTCGCACGCCCCCTAAGGCCGGTACTGCTGTAATGCGGCCCAGTGTTCAAAATCGAAAGAAGGTTGATCAGAAAGCATTTTCGGTGATGGTTTAGTAAACGGTTCAAAGGTTGTGTCCCATATGCTAACCTCTGCACAGGCTATAAATATTATGCCAGTACAAGTAGTGTTGATAAAACTATATATTAGCAAGGTCTGTCATGGGGTGGGGTGCTTGATAGTGTAGTGGTTAGCGTGTTAGACTGTCAGTTGGGAGGTCAGGGTTCAAATCCCTGTCGGGGCAGAAATTTGTTTTGAGATTTCTGTTCCACCTGTGCCACCTGACCAACTCAGCTGTAATGAGTACACTGACAGTGCACTGTTGGTGGGAAGATGAGACAGCGAGGGAGAGGACTGGCCACCCGTCCTCATATGCCAAGGCTTAGAAATGAAGTTGCTAACACTTCATACCCATGGCTGCTTCAGGGCTAGTTTAAGGGACTGCTCTTCTTCTTTGTTGTAGTCCAGGCCCTTACCAGAAATACAGAGTTCCCCTTCCAAAAGCATACAAATTCTTGACCGCCCGACACCATGAGCATGCAAAGTCTTGACCGCCTGAAGTCCCGCGGCCGTACGAGTCCAATTGCAGTGCCACTATGCTGTTTACAGAACCTACAATATCAACCCCTGCTGGCCTGCTCCTTACAGAACTGTCATCTGAACTCTCACAGTGGCTTTAGAGAAGAAGCTGGATGGTGGTGGAGGAGAATCATGCACAATTTATGCCCGTCCAAAATAATTTTCATCCGTTCAGAGGACGGGTGGACGGGTGGCTGACTAAGGGCCTGTCATCATCATCTTCTTCTTCCTTTTCTTCTTTGGTCAGTTGAATAATCTGTCTGTAGTAGTAATATGTACCTGGTTAAGTTGTCTGTTTTAAGACTTGCTTCCTTGTTTTCAGACTTCTCAAACGTCAAGAAGATTGGTAGCCACAGCCAAAGTCTTTCTCTCCCAGCAAGTCTTCCACTAAATGGGATGACTAAATCTTTGGGGTTCCAGCCGCTCGATAAGAACATGACCAAGTGCTTCCTGCGCATCGGTGGAATGACTTGCGGATCGTGTGTTGCACACATCGAGAGGCATCTCGGGAAATGTGAAGGTATGGAGAGTAATCTAACTGGTGGCCAGGGCTTGTTGTAACGTGCAGTCATGGGCGTTCGGGGGGGGGGGGGGGAAGGGAGGCATTTGCCTCCTGGATTTTGAAAATATTAAAAAAAAATGAAATTTTTGGATTATTATGATTATTGCAACAGTCCCAACACGATTTTCAATATTAAAAACACTTACTTATTTAAGTAAAGTGCTTGATCATTATTTATACTTAATTGTTTTATGCAAATTTTTTTCTGTACAAAAACGTCATTTTGCCTCCTAAAAACAATTTTGTCCCCTAAAAAATTTTGCCCTCCATAAAAAATCCTGTGGTCGCCCACGCGTGCAGTGATACACAAAATGAAAGGCTGTTTGTGCAGGAAATGAATTGTAGTTCATAATTATTTATGATTTTTATTATTGAACAAAAGTGACATGTGCGGTGATATAATTTTCCTTAAAACTTGCCCTGAATCGTTTCGATTGATGGTTTAATAGTGGTCGTATTAAATTTTTAATTTGCCATACGTTCTTGGTAAGCAAGCGTGCTGCTTGCTTTAGCTATGCATACCAATTTTGTGCAGTCACGATGTATGGAAACAATGGTCACCCGATAGAATATGTCATGGTTTTAAAGGGGTTCTTGAAATTTGCTCTTTAAAAGTCAGTTACATATGTACGTAGTGTACAGTTTTGGGCAGAGCATGATAAACTTGCGAGCTTATGCCACTGATTTTAGAGATTTTACAGAAAATCGAGCTATGAACAAGAACCAGTAAGATAACAGGTGTGATTCAATGCTGCAAGAAGCTGCTAGAGTTTGGTGCTGCATCCCCAATTTTTTTAAACTGATTTTTTAAAATTAAATTTTTTAATTAATTTAATTTTTAAATTTTTTTAAATTTTTATTACAGGTGTCCAGTCTGTTCTTGTTTCTCTGATGGCGCAGAAGGGGGAGGTGGTTTATGATCCTGGGTTATACAGTCCATCTGACCTTGCAGGCTTTGTCAACGACATTGGATTCACTGCTTCTGTCCTTGACAATGAAGGTCAAGGGCACAATATCCTCGACGTTCTTGTGAGTATCCGTGGAAGAATTTACATTTTTGGCTTTTTGACTGTATTTCAATTTATTGATTAAATTAAACATTTTTAAAAATTTTATTTATGAATTGATTGAGTTAAGTTTGTGTACGAGTTCCGTTAAATTAATTTTTGTGTTTAATTAAATAGTTTTCTTCATTTGAACATTTTCATTTGATGCATGTTCACTAAATTTCACATGGTTTTGTACATAGGAATTATCAGATAGTTAAGATTAAAAGATTGCCAGTAAGGGGACTTGAACACCTGCTGGACTGATATGATGCAGTGCTCGTGAATAAGCTGGTGCCCTGCGCTTAGCTTTGGAATAGTGTTTGAGAAATTTGGAGTTTACGATTACGATTATGAAGATTCTTATTGTTTGATTTTGATTGCTGACTAGCTAAATTGACTATTGATGATACCAATTGTAGATTGATGGAATGACATGTTCATCTTGTGTCCATGGTATTGAGACAGCGATGATGAAACTCCCAGGAATTCTGACGGCATCAGTTGCATTGGCAACTTGCAGAGGGCGTTTTACGTACAACAGTGAACTCATCGGTGCGAGGGATATTTTGGCAGCAATCAACGTATGTTCTACTAAAGTTGCTACTCTGTCACTTCTGACATTGCCGCATACACATATACTAATGACTGGCTTTTCCCCGTCGGTCTTGCGTTCCCTAAAGACATTTCTGTTTCTCGGGTCTTCTGTGCAGAATAACTCAGAATAGTTATTCTGCGAGAGGCGCTTTATAAGTTTCTAGATACAATACATTACAATTTCCTAATGTGTCATCTGCTTTATCAATATCGCTTTGTGATTCTCATTGGGCGATTGGAATGATTAGTTTAAGAAAAAGCCACTGAAAATGTTGCTCGGATAAATTTAGGAATTTGTGAACATTGCAAAACACTTTCTGTGTGTTGTAATCGTAATCGTAATCTCCAGATTTCTTCAGCACCTGAAGGCTAAGTCACAGGAGCCAGCTCATTCTTTTGGTTAGAGCGCTGGCTTTGTGGGGCGTGGTGGCTCAGTGGTAAGTTCGGCGCCTTGTGACCGGAGGGTTGCAGGTTCGAATCCCACTCTAGCCGCTGCGTACGCACCTTGGGCAAGTCCTTCACTCGCGATTGCTCGTGGCGCTTCGGCGTGAAAACTCTGACACAGTATCAAATGCTGTAGTCAGGAGCGCCTCTGAGTAGTAGTTGACTTCGAGAGGCGCTATAGAAATATCCGGAATAAATAAAATAAAAGTAATGCAGAGTGTGGGTTTGAGCCTCCTGGGATGGTTTACTTTGCCGGGACCTTGAGCAAGTCCATCACTCACAATTGCTGAACGCCTTTGATTCGTTGATTGATTCATTCATCCATTTTGAAAACTTAATGTAGCGCCCCCTCAAGTTACCTACCCAGAAGCACTCCCAGCCCCACCACGGCAGTATAAACTGGACTTCAGTAACTTGTAAAACATAAGTGAACTATTCCTAGGCAACAGGGGTATCTCCAACGGAAGATGATTGCAGATGGAGGGGCTTGGTAGCACGAAGAACCAAGAGCTCACTTGCAGAAGAAGGGCGTAGAAGATAGATGCTTGGACATTAGACAGTGGCACTTAATTAATGCATAATAATATAATAATAATAACCGATACTTGGTCAGAACAAGTCCGCAAAAGCCAGGTCAGTTGCTGTGAGAGGTCGGAAGCCTAGGGTCAAGCCGGAGCAATGCTGGATGCTGTCTTATCTTTTACATCTAAAACCCATTGAGGAATTATGTTGTAAGAGGTATATGCTATAGCCTATGAACATACCTTGCGTCCCCTTTGCATTAGGCGTAGTAAGAACTGATGTTTAAGCCCATGCTAGTAATCTAAACTTGAACTATGGTTTCCATTATTTCTATAGCTGTTGTACAGTTGACTGGACATGCATCAGTTCTTGAGCACCTTCTGTAATTTTTTGTGTTTAAACAGTCATTGGGCTTTCATGCATCACTTGTTAGCAGTGGTAGTCGCAGTTCAGGGATGATTGATCATGTAAAGGTCATACGAAGGTTTGTAATAACGTTTGGTTTTTATCTGAGCAAACTATAGTTTTTTCCACGTGATCTTGAAAACTAGAAAATTCTTATCTATTATGTATCATTATGTGGGTCCTTCAGCATGGAACAGTCTTCCCAAGTCCCTCTGTCATCTCTCCTCTTCAGTTCCATAGATGCTTGAAAACCTTTCTTTTTGCCGGTTGTGGCAATGATGCGGGTCGAGAGTGCCGCTGATTTGAGTGGCGCTAGGTAAATGTTCGTTTGCAATTACAATTACAAGTTATTGTTAATTTTAGTTTATGTATGTACTACTGAAATTATATTTTGTCAAAATTGAAGTTGTTATACTGTACTTTTAAGAAAGTATAC
This sequence comes from Allolobophora icterica, assembly GCA_963556255.1. NCBI lineage: Eukaryota > Metazoa > Annelida > Clitellata > Crassiclitellata > Lumbricidae > Allolobophora > Allolobophora icterica. The sequence continues at coordinate 12,333,833 of OY744613.1, forward strand.
AGTTAAATAGTAGGTTGCTTATGTCTTAAATTATGATTGTTTTTCTTGTTGTCACACGTTTTTCTGTTTTATTTTTTGTAGGTGGCGAAATTCATTTCTGTTTGGTCTTGTTTTTGGAATACCCGTCATGATTATAATGATCGCTTTTATGCTGTCCATGCCAAAGAGTGTTGAACATTTATTGCCTTTGAATGGATCTAACCACTTGAACGACAGTTTTAATCAAACAACCGTTGGCTCTTCTTCACCACACATGGTCATGGTTGTGCCAGGTCTTTCATTACTCAACCTTCTGCTCTTTCTCCTGTGTACGCCATGTCAGGTTGGTGCAATAAATGTTTGTGGTAGGTTAGGTTTGTGCAGTAAACATATTAATTTATTTTCTTTCTGAATGTTTATTTGCAACGTTTACAAAAAAGATAATACTGATCGGAGGGGACTGGAAGTGCCTCTGAGTAGGTACCTTGAGGGGGCGCTGTATTAAGGTTTCAGAATGAATGAATGAATTGTGTTTGTGTCAGACAAAGAAAAAGCCACAAGTTATTTGTAATTTATTATTTTCATACTAGAAGTTTTGGCGGATATTTTTCTTTTTATGACACTTTTAAATGTTTACTTGTTTTCCTGAAATAATTGAAATTGAAGCACTGAGGAAATTTTTATTGCAGATTCTTGCCGGCGGTAGTTTCTACATCAGCGCCTTCAAGGTCTTGCGCCATGGTCAGGCCAACATGGATGTTCTCATAATGCTTGCTACAGGTGTGTCATATCTCTACTCGGTTACCGTGGTTGTGGTTGCCATGGCAATGATGACGCCAGGAAGTCCAAAGACGTTCTTTGAGACACCACCGATGCTCCTTGTCTTTATCTGTTTGGGGAGATGGCTTGAACATATTGCTAAGGTATCACTAATATATATATTTACATAACATCACGCACGTTTGCTGTCACTGTTTTTATTCTCTAATATATATATTTTTGTTTCTTTTAGTATATAATACATGCAATGTCACTAACATATATTTAAGGTATCATCATATGGAATGGTAATATGGAATTACGACCATGCGCTCAGCAGTCTCTTTCCATCTAGAGTTAGTCGGCGCCCACTGCATAGCGACCTTGGACAAATTACTCACACACAATTGTCTGTGCACTTCTGAACTTTGTAAGGAGGGCATTATCAAATTAAAGTTGTATTGTATTGTATTGTATTGTATAACTATTGTGCTTATAGTTTAATTGATACTATGTTTGGATCTGAACTGCCTCTTCAGGGTAAAACGTCAGCTGCACTGGCGAAGCTTATATCTCTCCAGGCAACAGAAGCCGTCCTCGTTGACATGGACCAAGATGGAAACATCTCCAGCGAATTAAGCATCCAACTGGAACTGGTCCAGAGAGGCGACATTCTCAAGGTGGACATCCGCTTTTTATGTAACACTGTCTGTTACTTGTTATAATATTACACCGGTAGCAGATGTGTTACTTGTGTAATACGGTGTAACGTAAGGCAGAACAATGTCAAAACTCATGTTAAGAATGGTAGAGGATCTGAGACAAATGCCGGTGATCATTTTACTCAGCATTTACCTTACATTTCTGTTACATTCATGTTACATTTGCCTTACATTTATGTTACAGTCACATTACATTTACCTTACATTTATGTTACATTTACATCACATTTACATTATAGTCACATTACATTTAAACATTTGTCACGTTACATTTACATTTCACTTTTGTTACACTTCCATTACATTTCTGTTACAGTTTCGTTGCATTACTTTGACTGCAACAGATAGCATGACATATGAGCAACTGTTTAGCACTTTTGATGACAAGTGGCATTAGTTCCTCAGTCACTTTAGTACACTCTCGTCGTTAAAGTGTTAAACGATGAACAGTTTGGTACAGTCTGCTAAGATGCAACAGCATTGGTAGTGAAATGTTGTGTTGGATGTAAATTCGTGTTCTCCATTTTATTGCAAGGCTTCTCTTCTTTCCTAGGTCATACCCGGAGAAAAGATCCCGGTTGATGGTCGTGTTCTTGAAGGTAGTTCTACCTGTGATGAGTCACTGATCACCGGCGAGTCAATGCCCGTTGTCAAAGAACCTGGATCGTTAGTGATCGGAGGATCACTGAATCAAAATGGCCGACTGCTTGTTCAGGCGACTCATGTCGGGGCTGACTCGGCGTTGTCACAGATTGTCCGACTCGTCGAAGAAGCACAGACGTCAAAGGTGAGAATAAGACTTTGTTTTCTTAGAGGAAGTTGGGAAGTTAGAAGATTCTAAATCTCGTAAAAGACACACCTACATTACAGTCACATTACATTCACATTAACATTACATTTACATTACATTGACACTACATTTACATTACATTCACATTACATTTACAATACATTTACATTCACATTACATTTCATTTACATTTCATTTACATTCCATTTACGTCATGTTACACGTGCATTATATTTACATTGCAACTTCCATAGATTCCTAAATCTGTTTCTCTTTCTCCATTGTCTTACATGTAAATTTAATTTAAAATTAAATTCCTGGTTTGTGTAATCACCACTGAATGATACATCATGTGTTGATACAGTGGTGCTGAAGAACTGTTGCTAGAAATAGATTAGATGCTAGATGCACCGTAGCTAATTGAAGCCCGATGAAGGATGGAGGGAATGTGGCTTTTGCAAACTGTGAGCAGAGATATGGTGTTCATTGAAATTGGACAAAACGTTTTCATATGCAATCAAGACTGTGTGAAGTCGCTTTGGAATTCGGTTCTTGTATGACTATAACCAGCAACAGATATGTCAGACTTTCGGTTGTAGTACTTACCTGTAGTACTTACCTGAGATGATGTTGGCGTGTGGGGAGGGCAGAAGGAGGAGAGGACGACCAAGGAGGAGATGGATGGACGAGATACAGGAGGCATTGAAGATGAACATCTCGGAGCTGAGAGAGGCAACGAGAAATCGGAGCACATGGAGAAGGTTGACCATGACAGTCGCTAGGATTCAACGAATCGACAGCACAAGGTGACAAGGTGACTTACCTGTTTAAACCATCAGTATAGGAGCCCTTAGAGGTGCTACAGAAACACCGATATACTTACCTATTAACATGTAAGTTTCGTTTCCTGCTTTTAATTACTTTGGATTCTGAGGGTTTGGTTTAAGTTCTAAAGCTGAGAGGCATTACAATGGTACGACTATTCTACATTTCAGGCTCCAATTCAGCAGCTAGCTGATAACGTTGCCGGATACTTTGTGCCTACAGTTGTGGCCATCTCAATTCTAACGTTTATTTGCTGGCTTATTCTTGGCTACATCAACATCGATTTCATAGATACCAGACATTTGGTAAACCGGCTCTCTTTTGTTATCTATAAATTTAATTGTGATTTAATATCTCACGTGATGTTTTCACAAAGTCTATCCTCCTTGTCAAAATCACAAGGCTTACTTCTATGTATATATAATAGTATGTACATAATCATGTGTGCTTGAATATGCCTGTATGTAGAAATATGTATGTATGCATGCGAGTGTATGTATCTATTTATATATTCATGTTAACAAGCACGCGCATACATTTGCAGTTATATACACACAGTGTTTTAGGTACAATACCCTGGCTCTTCTTTTAACCCCTTCGGTTAAATAACTGAAAAGATATTGGGGGTCAGGAAATTAAAAAATCTCATTAGTCGTCAGTTGATTCTGTGCAACTTATTAACTTCATTAAATTTTTACTAACATTCATGTACTTTGGTAATCGGTAAAAATGTTTACCCTCGCAAGCTCTCTTTTGACAACTAAAACACTGAATAGACATACTAACAAACGTTTTTGCACATTTTCTGTCTTGCAGGCCATGCACCATAACATTCACGAGATGATCTTTCAGCATGCATTTAAATTTGGAATCACCGTCCTATGCATTGCCTGTCCGTGCGCCCTAGGTCTTGCGACACCAACGGCGGTCATGGTTGGAACTGGTGTTGGGGCCATGAATGGCATTCTCATCAAAGGTGGCGAACCGCTCGAAACGGCCCATAAGGTTTGTTTAACGTCTGTTACTCAAAGGCCTTTCAGATATTCTTGAATTTGACTCTTTATTTTTGCAAGGCAGCAGACTTTCATTAATATGCATTGATGTAATTTGATACGTGGAGCATGGAGACCAGATTTAGAATGTGACCTTGTTACAGGACAAACTGTAATTAATTACTTTTCTTGCACCCGTGTCTAATGCACACGGCATCAACCGATGGCGCACCAAAACCAAGTCGTAATCAGGTCAATGTCGATTCGACATCTGCACTATATAGTAGTTTCAGTTTAACGACACTTTGTGATAACAAAGATCATTAGCGTTGCCCTCCTCCTTTATCCAGGCTTGGGACTATCACTGCCAGAATACGAGCAGCAGTGGAGTTTTCTGCACTATACAAACTACTGAATAATTATAATATCCTTTAATTCTGGTCAAATGTAAAGAACTTGCTATGTTTTTATAACATTCGCGAGATGATGCCATCATTATGTCACCTGTTCTGTGTGTGGATTAAAAGGAGCACGAACTATGTACGTGTGTAAACCGTTTATCATTTAGGTGAAGAACTTGTGTGATTTGTTGCAGATCAACAGCATCGTCTTTGACAAGACTGGGACGGTTACGCATGGAATACCACGAGTGACTCACATAGAACTTGTGGACAAATCTTCGTGTACGATGAATCAGCTGCTGGCTTTGGCCGGAACAGCAGAGTCATTCAGCGAACATCCAATTGCCAGTGCCATTGTGCACCATGCCAAACAGGTGAGGTTGCCAGAACAATTGATAAGCATGCCAGACAGATGGTAGAGGAAGATGAGATATTATCTTATATTAATAGTAAATTATATTATTGTAATTGTAATTAGTATTGTAAAGCACCACTTCAAGAAAAATCTCACCAGCGGAAAGTATTGCTTTTGCTTCTTGCTTCAGAATTCAAACTCCTTGCACACAGATTTGTGATTAAATAACTGTATTTTGAATAAATTTAATTTATTGTTTTTGTCTTTGTTCTAGGTTCTGAATGTGAGTCAACTGGGCCAGGTTTCCGACTTTTCCGCTGTTCCTGGTTCCGGAATGAAGTGCTCCGTGAGTGGACTGGCAAAGGTTCTCAGTGAGGTTCATGATGACAACGTCAACTCTAACAGCCAGCAATTCATCGAAACTGGGTGTCAGTCATTTCAAATGACCTTTTCAGATATCTTTTTATGAATTTGTTGTAATTAATCGATTAAGTGGTTAATTAATTTAATTAATGTAATATATTGTTGTCTTTCTGTTGTTGTGGTCATGCTTGCTCCTCAGTTTGTGGTCATGCCTGCTCCTCGGTCAGACGATCTTTTGCTCCTCTGTTGAGTTTCAACAGAGGAGCGTAAAGTTGCTTGTTACCTTTAACGCCTTATAATTTACCCTTTTCATCTCATAGTTGAAGTAAGTAAGTAAGTATGCAGGCTCTGGCCCAATTAGCTACATTGGCTAGAGTATATATCCCATGCACATTTGTGCATGTGGTTCCCAGTTTGCTTCCCAATGGTGGCTTATCTACGAGATTCTAATCTCAGGCCACCATGTATACGGAATGTGGTATCCACACTCCACAGTCTGTACAGCATACATGGGGACTTTAATGACGTGGCGCCCATTCAAACGGGCAGCGGTGGTGAAGGATCTCACCCGACCAATTCAAATGAGCTAAAATTAAACGGGGTTGAGCCCATGTGGTGCTATATAAAAACGTGTACATGCAGTAAATAGGGACCTATTGATTATGTGCTCCTGTCAAGTGACTTGGACGTGCCTTGTTTTCTCTTGCATTGGCCAATCCTTCTGGAACTGTCTACCAGTCAATGTTAGAAGTTTTGTAAGTGGTGTTACATGAAGGTTTATGTTATGGCTACAGATGATGTCTGTGTTGTCTAATTGCAGTGAATTTGAATGGAACACACAGTGTGCTCATTGGTAACAGAGACTGGTTGACCATGAATGGGATCGAAGTCTCGGAGGCCATGGATCGGATCATGGAAGAACACGAATCGCTCGGACACACGGCCGTTCTCTGTGCAGTCAATAGTAAGCCAATTCTTTAAGATTTTCTAAAACTTATATGTAATACCTTTTTGGCAATTATCTTTTTCTGTCAGCATTGTATGTATGTATATTTTATTATTATTATTATTATTATTACTGAGGTCTTATATAGCGCTCCTTCAAGGTTATCTACTCAGGTGCGCTCCCAGTCCAACCACGGTCAAACATGACAGTCTTAAGACAAGAGTAGAACAAAGAAGAGCAATCAATTGGGGTCAAGCGCAGCGCTACTGGAAGCCCATTCCAGGTCGCTGGGCCAGAGACAGAGAAGGCACGGTGTTGCCGGATAGCAGTCCGTGCACGGGGGACAAGGAGCTCAGCCTGTGCTGCAGAGCGAAGTGAACCACGACGCTGGACAGCCAAAGTGGAGCAGCAAAGCTCCCGGAGGTAAGGAGGAGCCAAACCCTCAAGGGACCGCCGAACCAGAGCAGAGACCCGATAAGCAATGCGCTGCGGGTAGGGGAGCCAGTGGAGCACCTCCCGCATGTACTCCGAGACCCGGCCAAATTTGGGGATGCGACCCACCAGCCGGGCAGCCGTGCATAGCACCCGATTGAGGCACCTCAATCGGCAGGTTGGGAGCCCATCATATATGGCGCTACAGTAATCGAGGCGGGAGACCACGAAAGCATGGACTAGCGTAGATGCTGAACTAGGCGAGAGGGAGCGAGATATGACCCTGAGTTGTCGCAGCTGGTAGTAACAGCTGCGGCAGAGGAGATTAATATGCTGAACAAATGTAAGCTCCTGGTCTAAGGTGACTCCTAAGTCTCGGACTGAGGCTAGGAAGGTAAAATGTGGGTATTCCTTAGTAAGGGACCCAAAGTCTATCTTTGCGAGCTGCTGACGGGTGCCAAGCCAGATTAGCTGAGTCTTGGCCGAATTGAGCCGCAAGCGATTCGCTGACATCCAGGCATGCAGGGTCTCAGTTACCTGACTCATGATTCCTACTGCAGCAGCAGCCTGGCCGGCATGGCAGTGGACATAGGCCTGAAGGTCATCAGCGTATGATTGGCTACGGACAGACTCAGCCGCAAGCAGGGGACCCAGGTCAGCAGTAAAAAGAATATATAGAAGTGGGCCAAGGACGGAGCCCTGGGGAAGACCAACAGGCGCCTGGACCAAAGGGGACCTAGTGGGACCATGGGCCACCATGAAGGAACGGCCCTGCAGAAAGGACGAAAGCCAGTCTAAGGCATTGCCAGAGAGGCCATATTTGTATGTATGTGTGTTTGTATTTATGTTTGTATGTGTGTATGTATATATGTATGTATGTTTGTATATATGTGTGTTTGTATGTATGTATGTGTGTATGTATGTATGTATGTATGTATGTATGCTTATGTATGTGTGTTTGTATGTATGTATGTTTTTATATATGTATGTGTATTTGTATGTATGTATGTGTGTTTGATGGAATGCTGTTTTGGAGCTGCTCATCATTTAAGTGTTAACAACTACAGCATGTTAAGTTAATAGCTTTGGGAGACATAGCACCACTTTGCGCTGAATGGAATGACACATAAACCGAGAGCATGTACAAGAGTCCGCACTGTATGAATATTTGTGAGTTTGGGTGACATTTGTTCATTGTAGACCGAATGGCGGCCATGTTGGCAGCAGCTGACAGGGTCAAATCGGAAGCTCACCTCGCTGTTTATACTCTTCGGAAAATGGGATTGGACGTGATACTCTTGACGGGTGATAACAGAAAAACTGCACAGGCGATTGCGAAACAGGTGTGCTAACGCAGTCTGCTCTTTTTGATTAGGAACTGTAGAGATCTGAGTTTTATTGTCCATTCTGCAGAGCCCCTCGCTGATCATTGTTGTTGCTTGATCATCTGTTTGGAATTGAACTGACAGCAGTTTTGCTGCTGGAGCAATGTATGTGTTAGTTTGATTTAGTGCAGTAATGCATTTGTATACAATGCAGTATGTATACAATACAGTATTTTACAATGCAGTATATATACAATACAGTATTTTACAATGCAGTCTGTATACAATACAGTATGTATGAAATACAGTATTCATACAGTACAGTATGGATACAATACAGAATGTATAAAGTATGGTATGCATACAATACGTATGCATACAATACAGTATGTACACAATAGAGTATGTATGCAATATTGTATTTATACAATACATTATGTATACAATATCATATGTGTACAATACATAAGTGGAGCACAAAGTTTTGTCCTTGCATGCAGTTGTAAATAATTTACAACTATTGTAAGTTTTGCTGTTGTATCGTGTTGTAGGTTGGAATAACAACGGTGTTTGCCGAGGTTTTGCCATCGCATAAGGTGGCGAAGGTCAAGCAGCTTCAGCAGAACGGGAGGCGAGTTGCAATGGTTGGTGATGGGGTGAATGATTCGCCTGCGTTAGCCCAAGCGGACATTGGAATTGCCATTGGAACCGGAACGGATGTTGCGGTGGAGGCGGCGGATGTTGTTCTTATCCGAGTAAATTTCCAGTTGCTTTTCAAAAAGATCTATTTAGCAGATTATTGGCTTTCTCTAGTTATTGCCTAATTATTGCATAATATGGGTCTGATTATTGTCTAATCATTACCTAATTATCTAATCATTACCTAATCATATAATCGTCTAACCATTGCCTTATCATCTAATCATTGTGTAACCGAAGCCTAGTCATCTAATCATTGTCAAACCGCTGCCTTACCATCTAATCATTGTACAACCATTGCCTAATCATATAATAATTCTAGCAGTTTCCTAATCATATAATCATTGTCTAGCAGTTTCCTAATCATATAATCATTGTCTAACTGTTGCCTAATCATCTGATCATTGTCTAACCGTTGCCTAATCATCTAATCATTGCCTTGTTCAGCTCTGGTATCATGAAATATTTTCAGATCGCTTGAAGAGTTTCTCTTGTTACTTTGAACAGTAAAAGTAACCTGCTTTGTCTGTTGTTTTAGACAAAATTTTAAATGCTGTGAATTTCATCTGTTTGCAGAACGATCTTCTTGATGTTGTTGCTGCGATGATGTTGTCAAAGAAAACTGTCCAACGCATCCGAATTAATTTTTTTGCCGCTACGATCTATAATCTTATCGGGATACCCCTCGCTGCAGGTTACTATAATTAGAAATCTGTTTCTGAACCGTTGTAAAATTAGTAAACTGTTACATATTTGTTGTATACAAGTATTTATAGGTGCCTTGTAAGAAGCTGATGACTAAAATATGTTATCAAATGATGTTTCTTATGGAAAGTTAAAGCTTTATTGTGTAATCACCTTCTGCAAAACTTCTCAGAGGTACTTACTTAAAAGGCATTGTAGCAAGTGATTATTATCTCTTTATAGTTATCATTAAGCAATTACTATCAAGAGATAGTCACTTACTACAGTGATAATAAGTGTAGTAAGTGATACCTTCATTCGTACATCTGAATGATGCACGCATTTGATATGAACTATACAGGGAGGGGATAGATTAATGACAACACTGTTGCCTGATGAGCACTTGATCTTGAAAAGTCATGGTTCGATACGTGTAAGCCCTTACTAGGTTGAATCAGCCTTCCACTCCCTAGGGAGCAGCTGTAAAATGAGCAGGCGCCTTACAGGGTGCCAAGACGTGCGTTTGTTAAGATCTTGATAATTGTACCAGTATATGTTTCAATGTAACTTACTGCGATTTGTCAGTGAGCTTCTACACTGTACATGTTTTTGTTGGACTGTGTTTGTAGGGTTGTTCATGCCGTTTGGGTTGCAGCTTCAGCCGTGGATGGCTTCCCTTGCGATGGCGTTGTCCTCGGTGTCCGTTGTCTCCCTGTCTCTGCTTCTTAAGAGGTATGCACTTCTGCTTAATGCAACTAGCTTCAGTTAGCAGGTTGAACGATGTTTTTTGGAACCTGTGATCGAAAAATATTTAAATGATTTTATTTTTCTACCCTTACTTAGGTGTTATGCACCCAAGGACTGTGTGTAATCTATCCAGACAATGATACTGTGTCTGGATTATTAGTAATTGGTGTCTTATATCATGCATAAGGTATCTATCATCTGATGTCATAATTGGATCAGATACCATTGGTTGATTTCAGGAAGCGAGAACGTCCTGTGGAAACGACTGTATTAAATTATTGGATTATTTAAGAACATCTTTCTGGCACGTGCTTCAATTGTTGGTTCTGCCCTGGCATATACTGGGGAGCTCTGTCTTCCAGTCTCAAGCCAACTGGATTGGTGTTCGTTGCGCTCTGCTAGCCGTGGAGATATGCAGGTGTTGCGATTCCTCACTTCATCTCGAGCCCATCGTGCATTCTCATGTATTGACCATCTTCGTGGATTGTATTTACGCTGTGTGGCATTCGGCCCTGTGCAGCAAACATTTTCAAACTGTCTTAAAACACTTGTTTAAAACAGATGGCCATGTGTGCAGCACATTTTCGAGGTACTTAAAGTAGTAGTAAGCCATTTATTGACAGAGCATCAACGCCTTAATAACATCACAATAACAGCAGTCAGTACAAACTCAAAAACACTTCCTGTAAATGATGCAAAAGTCAAATCCAGACGTGTCAAATGGACCCGCTGAGGCTGGATTGGCCTTTTTCTGGATGATATTTGACAGTAGTAACAGTGCAAAAATGAAATGTACTGTATGAGTGTATAACACACAGCTGAAAAGGCTATATAAAGTGCATTGATACATACATACATTTAATATTTTGAACATCTGATGATCCTTCAGGTGGAAGAAAGCCGAACGTCACGACCTTATGACCCCGGGCTATTATGAGGATTACCGTCAGGAGGCGAATCGTCACATTCCAATTCACGTCTACTGTGGACTCGACGATTCCTCTCTGCAGAACTCACCAATGCTTCATTCGAACGCACTGGCCAAGCGACTCTGGAGAAAACTGAACCGGCCAAAAACGAAAGTCCATCGAATGGGAAGCGTCTCTGACAAGCGGGGTTTGTTGGCCACGGACAGCGAAGAATCTGAACGATCGGACAGTGAAATGGAACGCATAGCGATGTCGAGCGTATGATGTAAGTTCTGCGGTGCGGCTTTTGCATTTATAGCCAGTTTGTGGCATTACACTTGCATAATCATGATTGTTAATCGACTGTGATCTTGAACGAAAATTTTATTTCAGTTGTAATCTAAATCTAGCAACTTCTGTTGTGCCGTTATCCGTTGTCCTTGTGCGCAAGACAACAGTTGAAGGTCGACTCGCGTGAAGTCGTCGAAAGTCGCAATCAGTTGGGAAACCTGGTTTACTAGGTCAGGGAAGTCAGCAGTTGAGGTACATTGGATGAGGAAGTTAAGGACTGAGGGAGACGTTGTTGAGAGTTTTAGCAAATTTGAAAGACCATTTACAGTTTTAGTTTTTGATAGGTAGAGTTGCCTTTAGTTATTAAATTTTAACAATTGTGATTACCAAATTTAATATATTGGGTGTAACAAAATTGTGTTTGTGAACAGTAATTGTGTTATGATTTTCTGGTAGAATTTGTTGTTTGGTGACTTCTTCTAGTTTTTTCTGTCCGTTATGTGTTGTCTAAGGTAAAACTCAAGGTTTATAGCTTTCGGGTTGGAACTGTGTCTAAGGAATCTTTTTGTGTAACAGAAAAGTTTGTTTGAAAAGATTGGTGATTGTTTACTGGTTAGCATACTGGTTATACTTTGCGACCCCGTGTTCATAATCGGGTTCTCCCGACTGCTGACAGTCTAGCTCGTAAATCTTTCATAATTAGGATGATTTTCACCGGAATATAGGCCTTAGTACTTTAACCTGGACGTGATATACATGTGTAAACCAAAATGCGGTTAGCAGTTGGATTAATAAAGGATATACTTACTTACTTACTTAACTTTTGTCAGTGTTATTGGTAATATTATTATCCTTGAACTAAGGCATAATTCGTCAAAGCAGGTTCTCCACCTCCTCTCTCTGATCTCTCAGGCAACTGGACTCGGATATTCCCTTGACATCTGTGGAAAACCCCACTGACATGACGCAGCGCTCGTGAATAAGCTGGGGCCCTGTGCTTAGCTTTAGAGTAGCGCTTTAGAAATTTGGAGTTTACGATTACGATTATGATACTTCAAGATTATCAAGTTTATGCTTCCACGGTCAGTAATCAAGTTTTATTTTTTGATTGAGTTATTGTTATACGCTTGCAGACAACTTGTATTAATACTATTTTAATGTTAATAGCAACATAAAGATGTTATGTTATGTTATATGTTTGTGTAGCTTTTTTGATATGTTGGTAGACATTACGTTGAAAAATACTTTATCGGTAATTGTAATGGATATATGATAATGATGTCTAACGCCTGGCACCGTTTTCTAACTTTATTAAACATAGAATATTAATAACAATGATAGATTTTCCGTTGAGTTATATTGTTCATGCTGACAAAAAGATGTAAATGCTTATCTGATATGACAGAGCAGATGACTGCTTCTTTGTTGCTAGGTAAATATTTTTAAAATTGCAGTCTATGTGTCCGAACTGTTCCCGCAGTGTGAATGTACTTGTTAAGAGACTTTTGTTTATTTTTTTAAAAGATGTTCATCATTTGTAGTTCGTTAGTTGTTTTGTTTTAAATGCTTTTGTATTAGCAAATTGAATTTTATCTGAAACTTGCACTGCTTGGTTTGCTTTTATGGATTTTATGATGTATCAATGGTCTTGTAACTGACTAACTCAATTGTGCTGTTACTTTACGATAAAAATTTGTTTTGATGCTTTTGGAAGTTTCATCGAATGCCCTTTGATTTACACAATGAGTCAAAGCCAATCATTGGATTTGAATCAAACAAAGGGATGATGCTAACCCATGAGATGGGGAAGCTGACCGCAAGGCTTATAATTATCTCTTACATTGAAATGCTGAAATTACTTTACTAATGTTGACCCCAAAATTTTATGCACCATACATATATATGTACAATTGTACATACATATTATATACACACATATTTACCTATATATTTACACATACACTCTTACATACCCATTATTACTTTTGCATACATACATACACACATACATACATACATGCTCTGAACATCGATGCCATCATTCGGCTGTCGATGGGAATCCATTGGTTGGTTCCACATGTGTGTGTGGACCCGCCACAGGTGACTCTTCTGGCTTATTGTGCATTGTTTTGCGTACTGATGTAATATTTTCGTTCGTAATGACATTTAGCATCATGTAGGCTAGCGCAGAGAGTGCCTCTGATTTGGTTTGCCCTTTCAGTGGCGCTATATAAATGTCCCATTACATTACATACATGCACGTAATATGGGCAATGTAAGATCAATTCAGAAGGGAAACTATGTTGTAAATGGATTGAACTTGTTGGTATCTGACCGAGTATAATATGTGTTTGGGAAATTCTAATAAAACACGGCATTTCTTGTGCAACTGTTTCACCTCCTTCAGCTCTTATTGCATTTTCGTGCCAGCAGCAAATTACATAACAGTACATTGCATGAACATACTTAAGATTATATTACTTAAACAATTGATTACATATTAGATTATGTAAACAATTGATTACACATTACATAACATGACATAATACAAACATTACACATTACGTAACATTACATTACGTAACCACTAGACATTACATAGCATTACAGTGCGTAAATATTACACATTATATAACCTTACATTATGTAAACATTACACATTACATTACGTAAATTTTACATTGCTTTGCATTAAGTAAACATTGCATAACTTAACACATTGCATAACAATTGCAGTATGTAAACTTTACACATTATGTAGACATAACATTACGTAAACTTTATACATTACATAGCTGTGTGACTTAGACGTAAAATAATCTGAGGCTTAAACTTAACATAAAGAAATAGGTCTATGTCCTATTCGCTGTGGTCTTCGTAAGGTAAAGTAATCGCATTTAATACGTACCTCTTGTCTAACCTAGAATCTTGTATAGTGATATTTGCACAATGCACAAGAAACCAGTGGAAATGTTTGCATCTTCATTTTGGTTAGAATATGGTTTCATGTTGGTCCATTTCGAATGTGTTTTCAATACTTTCGATATTTTGTGATGAATTAAATTAGTGATATGTGGAAGATACCATTTGCCAAGTAGTCTCAGCTAATGTGATTTTAGCCTTCTAATGCATCGACGTTAAAAACAGATTGTTTTACTGGGTTATGACTGATTCATCTAAAAACGTATAAATTTTGTGTGTATAACTGTATAATCTGTGAAAAGTTGATTAAAGTTCAACTGAATTCATCATCTGTTTTAAATTTCATGCAGACTTGGGATTGAGTTTTTTCATAATCCTAGATTTAGAGACCATCCATATATTATGTACGCAAAAAATCATATTTTCATACCCCCTACCCCCCCCCCCCCGTTGCACCTCATACATTTTGTGGACTCCCATGCGTACGTACAACTAAGCTTCTCTAACCCCCCTTTACAAAAGTTAGTTAGCTAAAGTCATCTATAAGACATTTATTTTACCGTAGGCTACTAATAGTTTTGTTAAACATCATATTTGCTAGCTAAACTTTGTTGACTGTTAGGAAGAAATAAAATACTAACAACACTAACACTTACATTTAAAAAGTTTTAATACTACATAAAATTGATAAAGCAGGAATATAGTCAGTAGACGTCATAATTAGACATTTATGACACCCTCCAGCGCTTCTTCACAGGCGACATCATCGAGCACCCTTATAAGGGCGACATCATCCCGCTCCTCTTCACAGGCGGCATCTTCCAGCGCCTCTCCACAGGCGGCATTTTCCAGCGCCTCTTCACAGGCGACATCATCAAGCAACCTTATAAGGGCGACATCATCCAGCGCCTCTTCACAAGCGACATCATCCTGCGCCTCTTCACAGGCGACATCTTCCAGCACCTTTACAAAGGCGACATTATCGAGCACCCTTATAAGGGCTACAGCATCCAGCGCCTCTTCACAGGCGGCATCATACAGCACCTCTTCACAGGCGACACCCTCCAGTACCTTTATGAAGGTGACATCATCCAGCACACCTTTACAAAGACGACATCATCCAGTACCTTTATTAAGGCGAAATCCTCCAGCACCCTTATAAGGGCGACATCATCCAGCTCCTCTTCACAGGCGGCATCTTCCAGCGCCTCTTCACAGGCAACATCATCAAGCACCCTTATAAGGGCGACATCATCCAGCGCCTCTTCACAGGCGGCATCAGCCAGCGCCTCTTCACAGGAGACACCCTCCAGTACCTTTATGAAGGAGATATCCTCCAGCACCTTTAGAAAGGTGACAGCATCCAGCACCTCATCGCAGGCGACATCATCCAGCACCTTTACAAAGGTGACATCATCCAGTGCCTCTTCACAGGCGACATCGGCCAGCGCCTCTTCACAGGCAATATCATCCAGCACCTCTTCACAGGCGACATCATCCAGCACCTCTTCGCAGGCAATATCATCCAGCGCCTCTCCGCTGTCGGCATCATCCAGTGCCTCTTCACAGGCGACATCGGCCAGCGCCTTTTCACAGGCGACATCAGCCAGCGCCTCTCCGCAGTCGACACCCTACAGCACCCTTATAAGGGCGACATTAGCCAGGGCCTCTTCACCCACGACATCAGCCAGCGCCTATTCACAGGCGACATCAGCCAGCTCCTCTTCACAGGCGACATCAGCCAGCGCCTCTCCACAGGCGACATCGGCCAGCGCCTCTTCACAGGCGACATCAGCCAGCGCCTCTCCTCAGGTGACACCCTCCGGCACCCTTATAAGGGCGACATCCAGCGCCTCTTCAGAGGCGACATCAGCCAGCGCCTCTCCACAGGCGACATCAGCCAGCGCCTCTTCACAGGCGACATCATCCAGCGCCTCTTCACAGGCGACATCATCCAGCGCCTCTTCACAGGCGACATCATCCAGCGCCTCTTCACAGGCGACATCAGCCAGCGCCTCTTCACAGGCGACATCAGCCAGCGCCTCTCCACAGGCGACATCAGCCAGCCCCTCTCCACAGACGACATCAGCAAGCGCCTCTTCACAGGCGACATCATCCAGTGCCTCTTCACAGGCGACATCGGCCAGCGCCTCTTCACAGGCGACATCATCCAGCGCCTCTTCACGGCCAACGCCTTTTCGCAGGCGACATCGGCCTCTTCTCAGGCGACATCGTCCAGCGCCTCTTCACAGGCGACATCAGCCAGCGCCTCTTCACAGGCGACATCATCCAGTGCCTCTTCACAGGCGACATCGGCCAGCGCCTCTTCACAGGCGACATCAGCCAGCGCCTCTTCACGGCCAACGCCTATTCGCAGGCGACATCGGCCTCTTCTCAGGCGACATCGTCCAGCGCCTCTTCACAGGCGACATCATCCAGTGCCTCTTCACAGGCGACATCGGCCAGCGCCTCTTCACAGGCAATATCATCCAGCACCTCTTCACAGGCGACATCATCCAGCACCTCTTCGCAGACAATATCATCCAGCGCCTCTCCGCTGTCGGCATCATCCAGTGCCTCTTCACAGGCGACATCGGCCAGCGCCTCTTCACAGGCGACATCGGCCAGCGCCTCTTCACAGGCGACATCAGCCAGCGCCTCTTCACAGGCGACATCAGTCAGCGCCTCTCCACAGGCGACATCGGCCAGCGCCTCTTCACAGGCGACATCAGCCAGCGCCTCTCCTCAGGCGACACCCTACAGCACCCTTATAAGGGCAACATTATCCAGGGCCTCTTCACCCACGACATCAGCCAGCGCCTATTCACAGGCGACATCAGCCAGCTCCTCTTCACAGGCTAAACCTCCTGCACCTTTGAAAAGGCGACATCCTCCAGCACCTTTATAATGCGACATCCTCCAGTACCTTAACAAAGGCGACATCACCAGGCAGTGTACCTGTACAAATGCGACATCATCTAGCACCTTTACAAAGGCGAAATCATCGAGCGCATCTCCACATGCGACATCATCCAGCGGTCGGCATTTCGACCTCATTGACCTCAGCAGGGTCAGGATCATATGACAAGAAACCGTCCTTAACAGAAGCGTCAGGTTATACCTGATCCTGGAGAAGATGAACTTCCGGTTGCAACGCTGGACTTCCTTCTTCGCAGCCCTCTTCCATCGGTCGTACTCAGTGGCGGCGCCAGCTATGCAATTTCCGTAGATCGCACAAGGGTCATGGGAGTTATTCAGCAGGTCGGTGGCAAAGAATACTTAAGCATTTCAATTTTAGAGTTTACAACATAGACTTCTATTGACATGCTAGGTAAAACGTAAGAAAATCGTTTAGATCTAATAATTGCAATAGTCATGTCATGGGACAGGTGCTGATGTTTTAAGAATATTAAAAATTCCAAAGAATTTTACACAAGTAGGCTAGGTAGTAGGCACGACATAAGGCAGGTCAAGAGTAAAATAGGCTGGTCATAAAGCAGGTCAAGAGTAAAATAGGCAGGTCAAATGACCTACCGCGACCCATGGTAGCGCCGTCACTGGTCGAACTGGACCAGAAGAACGGACCGTATCGAGCGTCGACGTATTCACAAAGCCTCACGAAGTGGTAACGCAACCTACGAAACATAATCTCTCGGGTATCAAGCACAAACGCAGACAAAATTCGTTAACAGTACTATCGCAAAACATCGGAAATCTGCGATCGTCAGATTCAACTACATGGAAAGCTAGAGCAGTTTTCCCAAAGTGGGTTCCGCGGAACCCTAGGATTCCGTGAGGGGAAGACATGGGTTCCGTGAAGCAATATTGGTTAAGTGTTGTTTGAATGTGTTGTTACATTATAAATCAGACTCAGACTCCGAGGTGTAGACAAGGGTTCCGTGGAGAAATTTCATTTAAAGCAATTTCCAATCTAAGTTTTATCGATTTGAACTGTACATACCTCGATCACTGTTTAAAAATATTGTAGCAGAATAATATTTTCAAGTCATAAGGGTTAGGTAACCAAAAAAGATTGGGAAGCGCTGAGCTAGAGAGACAATGATGATGACGTCATCAACATTCAAGCGGGCGTAAACGAAATGACGTCAATATAATAGGCTAAAATAGCATCGCTCGAAAACGTTGAAAATCTCTTTTAATAAAATAATATACGCTGTATTTGTAATTGTAATCAAGAACTTTTATAGCGCCACTCAAAGTCAGAGGCTCTCCCGACCCGGATCAGTACCTTCACTGACGAAGAGAAAGGTTAACGCTCAGACGTGATAATAATTATTATTATTATTAATAGCAATAATCACACCGTAAAGTTTTTGGTTTGGAGTATGTAACAGTAGCATTAATCAAATATACTAAATATTAAAGAAGCTGCTTAAGCTCTATATAAATATACAAATATATATATATCCATGTAGGTCTACAGAGGCGGATCCAGGGGAGCAAATCCGGCCATGCCCCCCACCCCCTATTTGATATTCACCACACAGGACATCACAGGACATGCCCCCCCCCGTAGACGAGTAAAATGGCGAAGATTAATGACCCACCTTGTCACCTTGTGCTATCAACTCCTGGTGCTCTAGCGATCGCCATGACACACAATCTCCATTGCTTCCTATTCATCGGTGCTTTTGGTTTGGTGTCTCATGACGATTTTCTTGGCATGTTAACAGGGGTGGTTTGCCATTGCCTTCCCCTGGTTTTGCCTGCCGTGCCCGTTCGTTCCCATTCCCATGGAAGGGTATTAACGGTCCGCACCACGTGAAGGTGGGCACGGAGGACTTTGGTTCATCAGCCCAGGTCGGATCCGAGTCTACGCTCTTAAGAGACGTCGGTCAGGTCGCCTCCCTGCTTTACTCTGAACCAGAGTGACTGATGAACCTTTGCGGATTAATGACTAACGGAGATTAATAACTAAAACAAGACAATCAATTTTTTTTCGGATTTGAATTCCAAAATTTTCTTTCGTTGGTCCGTTCTAGCTTAAACACTGGTTTGTATGAATTTTTGTATGTATGTATGTATGTATGTATGTATGTATGTATGTATGTATGTATGTATGTATGTATGTATGTATGTATGTATGTATGTATGTATGTATGTATGTATGTATGTATGTATGTATGTATGTATGTATGTATGTATGTATGTATGTATGTATGTATGTATGTATGTATGTATGTATGTATGTATGTATGTATGTATGTATGTATGTATGTATGTATGTATGTATGTATGTATGTATGTATGTATGTATGTATGTATGTATGTATGTATGTATGTATGTATGTATGTATGTATGTATGTATGTATGTATGTATGTATGTATGTATGTATGTATGTATGTAGGTATGTATTACTTTCCCCCCCCATGATAAACCTTCTGGATCCGCCCCTGCTGGTCCACACTGATATATATATATATACATGTAGGTCTACACTGATATAATTATATATACGTTGATTATATATATGTCAAAGGCCTATTTATAATAATCATATTGAAAAATTCACGCATAATAGCCCTACGAGTTTTAAAGTTCATCAAATGAGCAAATTGTCTTCTAATTAGCTGGGCAAATTTACTTAAACAAATTTACTTAAACATTACTAATGAATTTTTTATTTAGGGACGTGCATGGCTATAAGGTCTTGTAACAAGATTTAGGTCTAACTAAACAAAATTTACTCGACAACTAAGTCATTTTCTATCATCCTTCACTCAAACGATGGGCTCGACCGTTTCTTCAAAACATTTCGATAAAAAAAACAATTATAATATGTTTACTTTATTGTTTTACCTTGTCGAAGGTCTGTTTATGAACTGCGAATCGTCAATTTTCAGCGAAAAATAATCGATTTTGAGCAGAAACCTTCATAACTGTATTACCGAGAAACCTTTGCGGGTTACTGTGGCAACGGATTTGACGTCATCACATGTGTTTGTTTCTTTAGTTTGACGTCACCAGTCATTGGCTAATCATGTTATTTGATTTATATCACGTGCAACATACAGCCAATCATGCATGGACGCCTGTATAATAGCAGTCTGCGTTCGATCCACCGGTTGACTGCTTTGCCGCTCATTCGTGCATGATGCTATCTAATTCAGTAAGTATGTACGCAAGAGAGTAGATGTTACTTATTGGGACGCTGAATATACGAAGAGCTGCAGACGAGTTGATGTACTGCCGAGGTCGTTGATTGTTGCATAAATAATTAATAAGTTGTAGAGCTGCAGAGGCCACTTCCGGCTATGGCTCGTCCACTATAGGGACGTCCGCAACGAGGGCCGGAGGGTCAAATTAGGACAAAATTAATGTGGATAAGGAGAACGTATTTATCTCCAATGCGGGCGTCCGCATCTAAAATTGATACTCGACGCTTTTTTCATAAAGGCTGTGCCTTAGACGCCAACTTCAGTCAGAAAGCAATTTTTTTATCCATACTGCGTTGGATCTAGTTCAAGTCCCTTTTATTGCTGGACGTAGCAGTATGAAATACCCACCCCTGCAATACATTAAGCCCTGCACAATCAGCAGAGTAGCCTAAACTAGGCCTGCCATAGTACTCTTTTGGAGTGTGGACGCCACAAATGGGGTGTTGACGGTGGGCCCCTATTGTATTGTATTGTATTCGAATATTTATAAAGCACTGCTAGCGGGAGGGCCGTTCAGAAGCGCTCCCAGTGCGAGAGACCCCGAGCGAAAGAGCAAGTTTTAAGAAAGGTAAAAGAGGAAGAGCCGTTACCTGAGAGAATACAAGAACGAACGGACGGAGGAAGCTCATTCCAAAGAGCAGGCCAGCAGGGCCAGTGGAAGCACAAGATCTAGATTTAGCCAGTGAAGTCCTGACACGGGGAACGAGGAGGTCCAAATGGTCAGCAGAGTCAGGCCCGGTTCGTCTGTTAGGTAAACTGGGCAGCCGCCCAGGGCCGCCGATTTTTATGGGCCGCCAATTTTTAGGGGCCGCAAATTTTCCATTTTCCCAGAAAAAGGTCATCAACTTTTTTGTAAGATGAAATTCCAAAAAAGATGGATGAAATGATAAATTGCCCAGGTGTAACCGCGAATTCCTTTTTAAAAAAATGTGATTTGTGAGGCGAATTCCTTGTGCTTAGGGCCATCGGTTTGTGCCGTAAGTTCGTGGAACTCTAGCGACCGTCATGACCAGCCTCCTCCATTCCTCCCTGCTCCGTACCGCGTCCCCTAGTTGTGCCAGGTTCATCGCCGTCCTCCTGTGTATCTCCTCCATCCATCGAGTTCTCGGGCGACCCGTTTTCCTCAACCCCTCTCCGCACGCCAGCATCATCTCCTTCTCCATCTGCTCTCATCACATGTCCAAAATACATCAATTTCTGTCTGATGGCCCTTTGTATGTAGTGTCACGTTCCATTCCCTGCATTGCGGATTTTCCTAGTGTCACGTCTCCTCTTAGTTGTCCTATCTCCTGGATTACAGATACATTTGTTCTCTTTCTCTCCACGATATTCCCAGCAACCTTCTCCATATCCACATTTCACACGCATCGATCTTATCTTCTGTCGCTTTTGTTTTTGTCCACGTCTCGCTTCCGTATAGCACTATCGGGAATACCATTGACTTCACCAGCCGTGTTTTTGTCTCCATGCTCACATGCCTGTCTCTCCATATCTTTTCCATTCCCTGCATTGCGGATTTTCCTAGTGTTATTCTCCGTCTCACCTCCGGCTCACATCTTCCCTCTCTTTCGGTTTGCCGGTTTACCTAGGGCCGCCAAATGTCTTGAGCCGGGCCTGAGCAGAGTATCCTAATCTAGGCCTGCCTTAGTACCGGTACTCTTTTAGAGTGTGGACACCACAATTGGGGTGTTGACGGTAATGCCAGACGCGGACAAGGGTAAGGCTCCCGTTAGCTACATGGGCAAGAGGTTAGGCTGCGTCCTATGCATACTCCTCTGTGTAAGAGAGCATGCGGATCGCCTCCCGAATGTGGCTTATTTAAGAGATTTAAATCTCGGGCTACCACGGTCCGTAGAGGCGTAGACTCCGTACACGGGGACCTTAAAATGGCGTGGCGCCTATTCAAAAGGGCAACGTTGGTGAAGGATCACACCCGATGAATTCATTGAAAAATAAGCAGGGTCGAAGTCACACGGCCGCTGTATAAAAGGCGTGTAGGCATACAGTTACGGTGAATTCTATAGCTGGTCTCTCTAACACGGCTTTTGTGTGGCGCTCGGAAAATGTCGGAGATTTTACATTATGTTACATATGTCCGTCAAGTCGTATAGAGCCCGATGTCATACCTCGCTTATTTCGAACCTAGGATAATATCGAACCATGTTGACGAGGGTCCCTTGCGGTTCGATATAGGCCTAACAAAGTTTTGCTGTATGTATAATATAATTGCACTAGCACAACTGAGGGGGTTGGAAACGACCCCCTGGGGTGTGCAATGAAGACTTAACTTTGGGGGTCATAGGAAAGACTAGGGGGTTGAACCCCCAACCTCTGACAATTCTCAACCTGCATATGCATACATACATATCTATTATATATATATATATATATATATATATGATTTGGCACCGGCGTACATCAGGGAGACCAGTGTGTGTTCTAGTCTTGAGTCAGCTGGGTCAACGTTCGTTGCGCTCTTCGGCCTTTGGAGATAATTATTATGCAGGAGCCGCTTCCGCACATCAGCTCGAGCCCAACAAGTATGGATATCTAATTGTATCATAACTATGGATATCTAATTGCTCTTCACCTGGCGACTGACTAACCGCACCTCAGATTCGCATTTCTGTGTGACTTCGCGCGCGTTAAAAATGTTCATACATATTCGTTAATCTATTCGTAGCCTATAGCTACAGGCTCAGGTCGTTGTAGCGGGATTTTTCTGAAATAACGACCACGATGTAACAGCAATGTCTTTCTTCTTAACGACGGAACTGAAGAGGTCATTTGGTGCAATAGGCGCCTTAATATCTTATTTCTTCATCGATATCGTTTTGTATTATAGGTAAACGTAACGAACTAATGGACTCGTGAATCGATCTATAATGCATAAGTTGTTCTAATGGCATCGACGCATTTCCGCTGGTTCAGGAATAATTCCTGAGCCATTGTTAGGAAACCTTCCTTTTTTAAGTTTTCCGGCCAATTGATTGCCGGAAAAATTAAGAAAGTAAACTTTCCTAGCATTAGAGAAAGACTCGGTGGTTAAATTCATCCGGATCTGAGATCCAGCACCTCTGATTTGAGATCCATCACCTGAACTATAAGATCTATCGCTAAAATGGACAACCATCACCTATAGTGGTTGCTTGCAAAAATCGACGATATGCATCATATCATGTTACACGCGTTTTTTGTTTTATCCGAATAGCGAGTATCAGTTATGGAAATGCCAGAAAGACTTGGCTTTTAGTTTTGCAAATATTTGGAGATGCGACACCCTATGGATGAGCATCATAGTCACGGACTCAGAAAGTGCAAACAATGTAGCCTACTGTAATATTATCGCGCACATAATGTATACACGTAGAAAGACCTGCATATAATATGCCAAGCAAACGCTATAGATACATGTGGACTCATGCATGCAAGTATATTTATGAATGGGTGAGTTTGTACGTAATTACGTAAGTATCTATGAATGTATGTTTGTATCTTACATCTATATATGTGTGTATGTATGTATGTGTGTATGTATGTATGGTTGCATGTATGCATGCATGTATGCATGCATGTATGTATGCACTATGTATGTATGTATGTATGTATGTATGCATGTATGTATGTATGTATGTATGTATGTGACATGTATGTATGCATGTATGTATGTATATATGTATCTTACATGTATGTGTGTATGTATGTATGTATGTATTTATTATGTATATATGTACGCATGTATGTATGTATGTATCTTACATGTATGTATGTATCTTACATGCATGTATGTATATATGTATGTATTCATGCATGCATGCAAGCATACATACATACATACATACATACATACATACATACATACATACATACATACATACATACATACATACATACATGCATGCATACATGCATACATACATACATGCATACATGCATACATACATACATGCATGCATACATACATACATACATACATACATACATACATACGTACGTACATAGATACACACTCATAGTATGTATGTATACGGGTATTTTAATCGGCCTTGTACCTCTCTCTTGAATGTCGCCTGGTTTGTGTCCAAAGGAGTGTTATTGCAAAAAGCGGTCATGCTCAGAAGCTATGATCAATAAGTGTTCTTTTGCATTACTAACAGAAGTCACAGCACATATATACATGTATATACCTCGTCTTTCTTTACCTCTGTCCCCCGTAAGCGATTGAAAGCCATTCTGTTCGATACAGGATTGCTGTATATAGTTAGGTCTGGAGCGCCTCTGATAAATCTCTCTTGAATAGGCGCTATATAAATATGTGATTGTGTGTACTTAGGTTGACTTACGTTTACTACCGATACACAATATGATATTATGTAGCATATACTATCGGTTGATACGTCTGTTTTTTCTTTCCTTGGAATTGTTTACTTGGACCAGTAAAATGTTATGTTATTGTCAGAATTATGCTGAACATGGTTGCCTGGAGCGCTGAAAGGTCTGCGCATGTCCAATTAATTAAAGTGTTCCTTTGTACTGTGTTCCATCTGGAACGCAGGGCTTCTGGACAAATAGAATTAAGTGTTCCTTTGTCATGTGTTCCGTCTGGAACGCAGTTCTTCTGTCCGTTGTCTGGATAAATAGAATTAAAGTGTTTCTCTAACATGTCCTGTGTTCCGTCTGGAACGTAGTTCCTTCCGTTGCCTGAGTGAATAGAATTAAAGTGTTCTTTATCCTGTGTTCCATCTGGAACGCAGTTCTTGTGTCAGTTTTCTGGACGAATAGAATTAAAGTGTTTCTCTAACATGTCCTGTGTTCCGTCTGGAACGTAGTTCCTTCCGTTTCCTGGATGAACAAAATTAAAGTGTTCCTTTGTCCTGTGTTCCGTCTGGAACGCAGTTCTTCTGCTGGATGAATGGAACTAAAGTGTTGCATCATCCCGTGTTACATCGCAGGTCCTTCCTGTTTCTGGGCCAATGGCATTGGACCGTCGTGTGAACAGCCTTCGCATTCCCACTCTGAATTCCTGGTAGTGAACCAGGTAGATGAAGGGGTTGGTGCAGCAGACCATGAACGACATCACCTGCGAAATGTTGAAGGTGAGTCCGGCGTAGTCGAGCGGAACGTGACCGATGACCTTGGCGAGAACGAGGATCTGTTTGAAGGTCGTGCAGGCGACGAAGACCAAGACGACGGTCAGCAGGGTCTTGAGGATGTTGCGTCTGGCTCTTGCTATCGTCGTCTCGCGAGCAGAGGTCGCTGCTGCTGCTGCAGCAGGAGCCGGGCGGATGTTGAGACGAAGAGAGCGGGCCATCTGGATGTAGCAGAAGGCGATGATCAGAAGTGGAAGGAAGTACTCGACCAGAAAGTTGTACATTCCGACGACCATGGATATCGTTTCCGTCGGGTACACCTGGACGACACAGCTTCCGTTCCGGTTGATCGAAGTCCCTCCGAGGGCGTAGGGCATCTTGAGGAGAACCCCGGACACCGAGACCCCGACGATGATCAAGACGAGCCGCTTCTTCGTCATCCAGATGCGATGCCGGATCGGGTGAACGGTCTTGAAGTACCGCTCGACGGTCAGGGCAGTGATGTTGAAGAGGGACGCCATGAAGGCACCGAGGAAGATGGCCCGCGACGACCACAGGTAGCAGACGATGACGTAGAGGAACCCTCCGACCTTGAACACGGCCAGGTTCCAGTTGAGCAGGAGAAGGATGCTGGCAAGGAGATCGACGATGCTCTGGCTGATGAGGAAGTAGTTTGCTGGCTTGCGGCGCAGTGGAGCGTGACCAAGCAGAACGATGATGCAGAGGAGGTTGCCGACGATTCCAACGGCGCTGATGATGGTATATGCGATATAGAAATTGGTCAGCAATTGCAAAACCGCCGCGTAGGCGCTGTTGTAATTGAGAAGACTTCCTCTCGTCTTCGATGTGATATTATAAGCATCACGGAATGTTGAATTATAAAGTATGTTAGCCATGCTCACTATAATATAAATATATATATATATATATATATATATACATGTATAAGCCGAGTCTTGTTATGAATATATGAGCTGCACACATATGTAACTATATAAATATATACGATGCAAACACACACACACACACACACACACACACACACACACACACACACACACACACACACACACACACACACACACACACACACACACACACACACACACACACACACACACACACACACACACACACACACACACACACACACACACACACACACACACACACACACACACACACACACACACACACACACACACACACACACACACACACACACACACACACACACACACACACACACACACACACACACATATATGTATATGATGCAAACAGATGTAAATAAGAATTAACTGATACATTAACAGTTATCTATCTATCTATCTATCTATCTATCTATCTATCTATCTATCTATCTATCTATCTATCTATCTATCTATCTATCTATCTATCTATCTATCTATCTATCTATCTATGATGAACTTATATAGCGCTCCTTCAAGAAATCTACTCAGTGGCGCTCCTGACCCAGGACCGGTCAAAAAGAAAGGTCTTAAGAAGGCCATAGAAAGTACCTGAGAGGTCCACAGGGAGGGAGCGAAGGGAGAGAGGGAGGCCATTCCAGACGGTAGGACCCACCACGGAGAATGCCCTACGCTGCGCCATAGCAGTACGAGCATGGGGACAACAAAATCACCCAGGGGGGCCGTGCGCCAGGTAAGGCGCCCCGCACAAGCGGAAGTTAAAGTAAAGAGCTCGCAGAGGTAGGCCGGGGCCCGCCCTAGGACACAATGCCACGCCATGATGGAGACCCTGTAATGAATGCGATGCTGGACAGGACGCCATAACTCATAACAGAGTGAATGAATACAAAGACTTCATAGATTAATTGACTTGTTATATTTCGTGATATCTGCTCCACTTTTCTCCTCTATCAAACTAAGTCAGCTACGAATTGAGTCCATTCTGTTGGAGAATCAGACGGCGCAGCAGAAGACTGGTCGATCGTCTTCGCGTGCAAAAATGAAATAGTTAGCATTTTGTATCCTTGTCTGCCTCTGTGGATCAGCTTAACGGACGCTTGGCCTCTTCTTCATCTTGTTCTTCTTAGCATTCTGCTCCTCCTCCTCCTTCTTCTTCTTCTCTTCCCACTGCTTTTCCTTCTTCTTAGTCTTCCTCTCCTCCTACTTC
>OY744613.1:12361582-12369082 GCA_963556255.1 Allolobophora icterica
CTCCTCCTCCTCCTTCTTCTTCTTCCTCTTCTTTTCTTCTACTTCTACTTCTTCTTCTTCTCCTCATCCTCCCCTTCATCTTCTTCGTCTTTTTCGTCGTCATCTTCCTCTTCTTCTTCTCTAAGTATAAATACAATCATGACAGTAAAAGCAACACGTACCGGTACTGTGGTTATGCTCACCGATAGTCTCAAACAACCGGTCGATCGGAGCCGTAGTCCTCTGCTGGGGTCCAACCGGGTTTATCTGATCTGTCGACGGGGGAGACGCAAGTTCCCCTTCAACCGTTCAAAACAGGACCTCTTCTATCTCACACAACTTCCACTGGTGCTCTCCGAAGTGTTGAGAAGCGAGTCTGCGCAGATGTTTATACGGACATTCCAGATAATATAACCTGGTTCGATCGATGTGGCTTTGCTGAACATCAGCGCCCTTTCACGTGATTGGTCTCTGTGAATTTATTGAAAGGAGCTAAATAAATAGCTATATGTATGTATATTTATGTATATGCATATGATATATATATATATATATATATATATATATATATATATATATATATATATATATATATATATATACATACGTGTGCATATTGACTGTGCTTGCAAACGAGCACAAAGGCGCCATTAACCCTAGGCTTAGAGCGTGATGGTTCAACAGCTATGGGTTGGGCTAACCACACTCCGTATAGTTCATATAGTCCATTATAGGCCTCTAGTATACCTAGGATATGTCTATATGAATGTACAGAACATAGGCCATATATCTGTAGCGTTACGTATAAATGTATTTGTATTTAAATAGTATATTTATTCATTTACTGAGGCTCATTAGCCATGATTTTTGCGTGTGGCTGATACTGTATCTGTTGACAAAGGGGTTCTAGAAATCTATCTTAGTTGTCGTATGTAGCTAAGCGTGTTGTAACTGTAGTCGATCAAGACGTGTGACATTAGATTCCATCGCTTGACACGAGCTGTCACCTGCTGCACGGGTTGCTTCTGCGAAATACATCAGTCACCGTCACGTATTCACATAATAGTTTGCGTCCCACAGAATCTAAATAGACTCTTCCATAAATAGGCCTACTATTAACGAGCAGTAATTACTTAGCTCAATGGATTTTTCGTGTTCTATGGCAGTTGTAGACTTACAGGCGTCGCGTTAATTTAATGACTTACATATATCTTGTCTTCAGGGAAGTTCTAGACTCAGGTGAACCATACATGCCTGCATCAAATTACTCAAAACCGTCGTCAATGATACACATTTTTGCCATCTATATCAGGTTCCATGACAATTCGGTGCAAGACAATTCGGTGCAAGACAATTTGGTGCACGACAATTCGGTGCAAGACAATTCGGTGCAAGACAGTTCCATGCAAGACAGTTCGGTGCACGACAACTCGGTGCAAGACAGTTCCAAGCAAGACAGTTTGGTGCACGACAACTCGGTGCAAGACAATTAATTCGGTGCAACACAATTCGATGCAAGACAGTTCGGTGCAAGACAATTCGGTGCACTAGGGCCTACAGTGCGGTGCAAGACAATTCGGTGCAAGACAATTCGGTGCAAGACAATTCGGTGCAAGACAATTCGGTGCAAGACAGTTCCAAGCAAGACAGTTCGGTGCACGACAACCAGTGAATAATCTAGACGTCTTTGGGGGGGTAATTTTCCCCCCCCAGGATTGATGTTTCCCCCCCAGAATCCAGCAATATTGTAATGTAGACACGTGTTGGGGTGGAAAATCCCCCCAGGAAACTTGTTTCCCCCCCACAAGAGGGGGACTAGATTACAGCCTGCACGACAACTCGGTGCAAGACAGTTCCAAGCAAGACAGTTTGGTGCACGACAACTCGGTGCAAGACAATTAATTCGGTGCAACACAATTCGATGCAAGACAATTCGGTGCAAGACAATTCGGTGCCTACAATTCGTCATAGGTACATTAAGTCTACACGTGTACGAGACTACACAATATTTCTCGTACAACAGCGCAGAGGAAGCCTGACATAACGCCTTAGTGAGAAAAACTCGTGTCAGTCTTAGGCTACAGATGGAGCAGAGAGGACCTCGGTCGACTGAAGATCGAAAACAATCCTGCCCGGTTAACCATGGGCGGCGATCACGGGGGAGTCGAGGAGGACATGACTCCCCCACCTTTAAGAGTGGTGGGACACGCCATACATTTGTCCCCCCAAATTTTTAAGAAACACGTTTAAAGGCCAGGAAGAAAGGAAAAAGAAATAAAAAGGTTATTCAATTTTTGTTGGAGATGAAGAAGTTCTAAAAAAGATCATCAAATGGTCATTGGGAGATGAATGCCTAAAAAATAAGGTCATAAGATTTTTTCGGGGATGAATTCCTAAAAAAGGTCATCAAAATTTTTTGGGCGTGAATTCCCAAAAAATTCCCAAAAAATCATGAAGCAGGCCATGGTCGACTTTGTCCCAGTGCTTGTCCCCCCCCCACCTGTGAAACAAGATCGCCGCCACTGCGGTTAGGCATCTGCAATGCAAACGAAAAACTACCGGGATTTCGATGAACGCTTACTATGGTTAATTATTACGAAAAAATGATATTATCTCATATTTATGCGCTTTAGGCCAGATTGAAGGATGAGTGAGGGCCAATATAGACAAATTAATTATAGGTGTCTCGTTCACAGCACAGAATAACTGCACATGGCTTTTATACAATGTAATAAAATGCTAACAGACACAATTTTAGGGGCCATCCATATATTACGTACGCAAAAATCCGGGGTAATTGGACCCCCTCCCCCCTGTTCGCAAGCGTACTTTTTTCCACACCCCCCCCCCCGCGTACGTACACTTGACGCACCCCCCCCCCGAAGACCAGCTGCAGAAAGTGTCTCGAAAGTCTGCACTTTTGGACAAAAGGTAGTGACATTAACCGATTGCGTTATAAATGACTTATTTATAAGTAAGCATCTTGTTGCTAATAAAGTGAAAATGCTGTTGCAAACTTGTCTTATATTTCTAATTTAATTAAAGCAATCTCGAAGATTCTCTGCAATTGTGCTCTAATTTGTAAGGGATAACCTAACGTGGATAGCGATCGATCTTTTTTTCTGACTCGTAGTTTCGAGTTTGGTGAAGCCTACTCGCTGCGTGTAAAAGGCATAGCTAGAGATGCGATTAGTAGGCCTATGCATAATATCGCTTAGCGACCTTCGACATATCAAATCGAAACTGCTCTAAATCTGGCAGTATAATACGTCAAGATCGATTTTTCCCTAGGTGAAACGTATTACGTGGGAAAATGTCAACCTTTACTATGGCCTCGAATCTGCTCATATTCAATGAATTTGTTGGGCGTAATCCATTTCACCTTCACCAGCGCTGCCTGCTGGAGTTGCTCCCACACCATAAGGTCCCTGCGTAGGCCTACGAACCGTGCTCCCCCGATGCAAAACTCGTGAATATAACCACGATGCGAACGGCTTCGTCTCACTCAGAGTTACCGTGACGTAAGCTTTATTCAATTTAGCTAACCAGATCAGCTACGGTTGAGTAAAACGGGACTAGCGCGAGCCTCACGAAATCAAACTGAATTCTATGGCTCCTTGCATGCCCTCGATTTAAAGCCGCGATGACAAAGCAAAAGCTACCTACACTATTTATTTAATCAGCTCTGCGTAATCGTAATCGTAAACTTCAAATTTCTAAAGAAGCGCATGGCACCGTCTTATTCACGAAAGCAGCGTCGTACCAGGAGTCCGGTTGCCGTAGAAAAAATATAGAGCAGACAGCTCTTCTTACTCAAACAATATAATCACCGCACGAAGACAATGACAGATATACAAGCATATTTACGCACATACCTTAGGAAACATACATACATACTTACATAGATACATACATGTATGTATAGTCGTATACCTTAGAAAACATACATAATCTACATAAACACATACATGCATACATACATATACACAAATACATACACACACATACATACATACGTACATACACACGCATACATACATACATGCACACACATATATACATTCACACACATACATACATACATACATACATACATACATACATACATACACACACACATACATACATACATACATACATACATACATACATACACATACATACATACAGACAGTACATACATTTATACATACATACATACATACATACATACATACATGCATATATACATACATACATACATACATACATACATACATACATACATACATACATACATACATACATACATACATACATACATACATACATACATACATACATACATACATACATACATACATACATACATACATACATACATACATACATACATACATACATACATACATACATACATACATACATACATACATACGCTTTTGTCTCTTCTGCATTCACAGACAAAGGTCGGTTACGTCCGCACAGTAATTAACCTTTTATCACCGGCGGCGGATATTTCGACACGAATAACATTCTGCGTGTGATGTTCGTAAGCCTTCAGCTGGACATTTTATATAGCGCTTTTAAATCAAATCACCCTTTGATGTCATTCCAGTCCAAACTTAATTAAGACTCGTCTATTTCAGATTGAATACCCACCGTAGCCAGGCTTCTCTGATCTGATGGACTTCGATCTGGCTTCTCCAGTGGAAAGCTTTGCCTGCGATTTCCCTCTATGGAAATCAGTGACGGATATCTTGGACACAGTGCTGTAGTGAGGGGTGTTCCAGCGATACCAGGAAACAGGGCGTAACTCAAGAGGGGGAGCGCAATTCCTGAGATGATTTAATTAGTTTACTTTATCTTGAAATATAATATCCGTTTTAAATTAAATAAATAAATAAACAAATAATAATAATAATAATAATAATAATAATAATAATTTAATAATAATCTTTATTAATTCAAACTGACAAGTACGCTGTAAGATTACATTGAAACATGACAGTACAATCAAAATCTTAAATAAACACACGTTTTGGCAGCCATGCAAGGCGCCGCCCTAGAGGGGGGTTACAGGTATCGAATCGTGATCTAGTGCTCTCCTGGTCATGAGTGTTACCATTCATCTGTCCCTTGCCTAAAATGTAATAAAATTAAGTAAAAACAAATAAAAGTGTGTGTATATATATATATATATATATATATATATATATAATATTAATAGATAGCAGTGGCGTTACTAGGGTTGGTGTCACCCAGTGCGGTGAGTTATGTTGTCACCTCCATGGACCGCCTCCCTTAGTCCCTTACCAGACCATACAGTATCCTTAGTAATGTTTTTGTATTAATAATGTCACCCGCTCTGAAGGTGTCACCCGGTGTGGTCCGCAACCACCGCACTCCCCTAGTGACGCCAGATAGATATAGATACCTGACAGCTTATTTAAAAATTGTCTTTTGAAGATATTTATAGTAAATATTATATTCTAGATAACAAATTTGGTCGTTATTGGTTACGTTGATCTTTGGGGCGGGGGCTATATCTATGCTTGGCACACTGCGCAATGATAGCTACGTTCCTGCTTGGACAATATAGGATAACGACGCTATAGAAGTGATTAGACTGGATAATACTTTCAAGAAATTCACAGAGGCCAGTCACATGAAGGGACGCTGATGTTCAGCAAAGCCACATCGATCGAGCCAGGTTATATTATCTGGAATGTCTGTACACATAGGCGTAGCTACATGGAGGCAAGAGGAGGCATTTGCCTCCTCTTGGTTTTGCGAATTTTTTAAATCTCCATGTATTTTCTGAAGTAAACCCCAGGAGAGGTGGATTTTGATTTGTGTCGAAGAAAGTCCTCGAATGTGTTAATGACTAAAAAAAAAAAGGTCATCAACTTTTTTCGTGACGAAATTTACTTTTTTTCGTGACGAAATTCTAGAAATTCTCAGAGCAAAATTCTTAAATTCTCTGAAGTTTTTTCGGACGCTTAAAAATTTCCCTCTGACCTCTGAAACAAAATCGCCGCCACTGCATAAAAGTTTAGACAAGCAGTAGTTGCCTCCTCTTGAATTGAAGTCTGGCTACGCCCTTGTCTGTACATCAGTGCTCGAAACGGACCGGAACGCACCGGAACGCCGTTCCGGTTCGTCAAATGAATTAGCGTTCCGTTCCGGTTCGTCAAATGAATTATTGTGGAAAATACTATGAAATTAACGTGAATGCTCCCATATCTTTGACTAGCGTTCCGTTTCGTAAAATTTTCCATTTCGAGCACTGCAGACTCGCTTCTCAACACTTCGGAGAGCACATAATATAATTGCAGCATATTCTACTAGTAACTAATTAACAACAGTACTGTTTTTAACTTAACTTCAAACAACATTGTCCGTGTTTATCGAACTATTAGCAATCTCTGTTAGTCATTATTTCCGCTGTGATATAACTAACAACTGACACGATCGACTGTTATAAGGATTTATTCGTGTTGTCTGTTGTACAGAACGACTTGAACAAAACTCGGCATTTTTTCTAAAATAATTTGCAAGAATAAACAGCATTATATGATTTGAGTGCAAAATAATAATTATTTTTTATTCAAAGCTTTTATTACGTGCGGAAAGTCGACGAACCTCAAGTTCTTCTTCTTCCTCTTCCTTCTCCACGCTTCCTCTTCCTCCTCCTCCTCTTCCTCCTTTTCCTCCTCCTTCTCTTCCTCCTCCTACTCCTCTACCAGGGAATATTTCAGACTGCAAATCTCATGTATTTCGCGGCCAGCCTGATGGAAAATTCTCAAATCTTATCAGGCTCTAATCTACCAAAATCTGCTACAACTTGGAATACATAACGAACTGATTCATTGTAAGCGTGAATTCTCTGCCTTAGCAACGTCAACAACTTGTCTGCAATAACCAAATAAGTTTCAGCACGAAACCTTGCAATATGAACTCGCTGCTTTGTGCATGCTGGGAAACAAATCGCGTCGGAATACAGAAACAAATTTGACGTCAGCACATAATATATTGACTGAAAGAAGTTAAAGAAACGCGTGTACACAGCAGTATAGGTTGCACAGCTGACATTTCAAATTTTCTTTGTGCATATTCTTGCTTAAACTGAAACTAATGGCACTTTCTTGTGAGCAAATAATTATTTGGTGTAATAAATCCTGTGTTTGTCCTGCAGTATTCTGACTCCAGTCGGGGAACCCTGTAAGCGGGAGGCCCATGCCAAAGCATACTGAGGATACTGGTTAATCCGGCCCTGTCCTCCTCCTTCTCATCACTCTACTCCTTCTCCTCTTCTTCCTCCTCCTTGTAATCCTCCTCCTCCTCGTCCTCCTCCTCGTCCTCGTCCTCCTCTTCTTTCTGTTTCATCGTCTACCCATCCTGCTGTTTTTTAACGATGTAAAGCGAAGAAACGATCATAATCTGCCAATTGAACGAGGCCAACAGGTGCAGCTTTCTCGACTCAATAATGGTTCTTCCACCGACATCAACCCATGTAAAACCTAACTCTCGCTGAATACG
>OY744613.1:12374082-12399082 GCA_963556255.1 Allolobophora icterica
TCTAATAAATTTGGTGATGTCATCACTTTAAGGCGTTTAAGCTTTCTATTGCATTTTTCAATTTTCTTAGTTTGCAAAACACGGATAAAATGTTCAACTCCACGTGGATCAAACTCAATAAAGTCTGACCCCCGCCCCAGTCTTTTTTCGACAATTCTCACACTGCCTCCTAATTCTAGATTTTACGTGATTCTGAAACTCAGAACTAATTGTCATCTGTCAACTCTAGATGGTAATCTGTTGATTAGTTTCAGAGTGTGTGCGTGAGCCTGCCACTGGTGACTCTTCCGGTTAATTATCTGAGCAGTGTTTGCTATAGGCCCTAACTTACAAATGCTCCGTTCTTCATTACAATTAACATCATATGATTGGCTGACATCGTATTCGCTCGCGCAGAAGGTTTCTGATTTGTTTTGCTCTTTGAGCGGCGCTATTATAAATGTTCAATTACATATACAAAAATTATATATGTTTTATGTACTATGTATATATATATATATAATTAAATATATAAACGCGGCACAATCTGAGACCTAGACTGCATTAGTTTGCCCTTCCTGTCAAAGATAATAAGAACTTCCTGGCCGGAAGACGTATAAAAACAATAATTAGACAGGAACATTCTGGCTCGCATGACGTTTACAAAACGGTTATTAGCTATATAATCAGTACCCTCATTAAGTATATCCCTTACTAATCCAACTGTTAACCGTATTTTGGTTTACACATGTATATCACGTCCAGGTTAAAGTAGGCCTACTCATGGCCATGGCCAGGAGTTTGTTTCGGGGGGTGTTTTCTGTTTCGGGGGGTGTTTTCTCGTCATTGAGCAAGCCGACATGCAACCTAGTCAACCGACCAAGGGGTTTGTAGTTAGTAAATGCATTATTTCATTTTTACATTATTTAATTTCGGGGGGTGTTTAAACACCAAAAACACCCCCTATAGCTACGGCCTTGGGCCTACTAAGGCCTATATTCCGGTGAAAATCATCCTAACTATGAAAGATTTATTGCGTTCTGTCAGTGGGAACTTGTTTGAATAAACGAAGATATATAATATAATAATAATAGATAGGCCTAATATTATAAACAGTTTATTATTTGTCACTGACACTCACAGCAGTCTACTGGATTCCTGAAAATCTCGGCAGTTCACTATGGAATGACCAAATCGCAGTGTTTTCTAATCCACGAATTTTAAGTTGTTTTAAACTTTAAACTGAGTTCATCTGCGAGCGTCGGAAAAGATATTAGGATACTTAAATAAGTATATAAACAGTTATTCGTTTGTCAGAAACGGTAGGATTTTACACCTGTAAAAACTATGGGATCTACTGAGGGCTGTAGTGGTAAAATCAGAGGTGAGTAGGGCTTACACGCTAGGCTACCGGTTAGTTTTCCGGGGACTTTAAAAAATGGGGTGGAGCCTAGTCAAACGGGCAGCGGTGGTGAAGGATCTCACCGGATCAATTCATTGGAATAATGAGTAGGGTCGAGGACATACGTTCACTACAGAAAATCGCGTACACTTACATTTACTCTAACCCAGTGCTTTTTTCAGCCGGAATGCTGCGGAACTGCGTTCCGGCACCTTTTTTCAGCTATTAAAAATAATTTAGTTATTTTAATAAAAGAATAATTTAGTTATTTTAATTTAATGTGACGTCAAAAATTATCTTCGGGAGGGTCTCACCGAGACTCCTCCTCAAACACACCCACATTTTTTATCGGGCTTCGCCTAGATTTAGGCTATCCCTTTCCATAATTATTTTTCTAGAAAAAAGCACTGCTCTAACCATGTGTATATCGACTCACACCAAACAGTTCGCAAGATGACAATTTTTACGTTTCCACTAGGGCTGGTCCGAAAACAGTCAGAAATTATAAATCATCCGAGGGGATCATTAGAGGGGATCTAATCAAAGCTTATAAGATTATCACTGGAAAGGATGCACTGCACTTTGAATTAGCACCAAACAAGCAACTCGGGGACACAGATCTTATTTAAGAGGCCGAAAGGAACATTAGGGCAGAAATTCTTCAGTGCAAGTGTTGTAGACCTGTGGAATGGAATAACTCAATTGTCAACTCGAGATCTGCATTAAAGCTAAACGCATTCACTTCATTTCTTGACGTCATTCTTAATCATGATTCACTAACGCATCCAGTTTTGATTTTAAATCTCAATCTACTTTTTGTAATATGGATTATTCAATATTCACTTATGAATCTGCTGTTAGGCCTTTTCCCATTTTCCAGTTCAATCGTTCAATATCTCATGTTCAGATTTTCAGACTTTCGTAGGCCCCTGAAAGATCTGCAGGCCATTATAGGCACAGTGTATGCCGTGCCTAGTGGATAAGACGGCCCTGCATTTCCCGCTGGGGCTCCTTGACCAATGTGCATCATCGGCTCAACCGCCGACTGGGTCTGTTTCCGGAACACGACCTTACGTAACCCGACCTTGAACTCTTCGTAGTGAACGATGTAGATGAAGGGATTCGTGCAACAGACCGCAAAGGACATGATCTGGGCCGCGTTGAAGACGGGGCCGGCACCGTCCACCGGAACCCCCGTAAACGCCCTAACCAGAATGAGGATGTGCTTAAAGGTCGTGCAGGCGACAAAGACGATCACAACATAGAGAAAGGTTTTGATGCAGTTGCGCCCGGCTCTGGCCATTGCGAGATTCCCCGAATTGGCTACAGCCACCGTGACTGGTCGGATGCCGAGGCGAAGAGAGCGCGCCATCTGGATGTAGCAGAAGGCGATGGTCAGAACCGGAAGGAAGTACTCGACCAGGAAGTTGTACGTTGCGGCGACCATGGAGGCTGTGTCCGTTGGAAAGTTCCTGATGACGCAGGTTCCGTCTTGGTTGATCGAGGTCCCTCCGAGGACGTAGGGCATCTTGAAGAGAACCCCGGACACAGACACCCCCACGACGACCCACAAGAGCCGTGCCTTCGTCACCCAGAGGCGATGCTTGACCGGGTGAACGGTCTTGAAGTACCGCTCGAAGGTCAGCGCTGTGATGTTGAACATCGATGCTGTGAACAATCCGAGGAAGATGGTCCGTGGTGTCCAGATGTAGCAGGCCAGCGCTCCCTTCAAACGGTCCGCATCGACCAGCAAGGATGGGATGAGCATGACGCTGACGAGGAAATCGATGAACGTCTGGTTCAAGGTGAAGTAGTTGGCTGGTTTGCGGCGCAGTGGAGCGTGGCCGAGTAGAACGACGAGGGAAAGAAGGTTTCCGCAGATCCCGATGATTCCGATGGAAACGTAGGCAGCCTGAATGGCGACGCTCAGCTGCTGACTGCCTGCTACCATGTCAGTGACGTAGGTGGAAGCATTCTCCCAAAAGACTCTTCCATTCATGATTCTTGTCGGTATCGCAATTGTATCAAATAGCCAGCTGAAAGCCATATCCGTGAAATAATATAATTATAATATTATACGACAAGGGTTTTAAGTGGCTCAGAAGACGTGTAATCGATGTTAGAACCACTGCAATTTAACCTGGGGCTCTTGATAGCCCATCCTTCCTAACCTCCGCGTAAAAGCTGTAATAGTGTCACTTTACTGAGACAGTATAGGCCCTTCTATCCAAATCCACGAGTCTACAACTCTTGCACTGACGAATTTCTGCCCTAATGTTCCTTTCGGTTCTTAAGTAATTTATACCTACATGTACGTCATCGAGTCTCCTTGCTTAGTGCTGTTTCAAAGAACTTCTCCCACTGCACTGCCTCCTTTCCAGTTATAATTTTATAGGCCTATCATTCCAGTTATTTTCTTTCCACTGATGATCATATCTTTCCAGAGTTTTTCTTTCCAGTGATAATCTCGTATCTTAACAATGAATTTCTCTCCAGTGATAATCTGATCACTTTCTAGTGAATTTCTTCCCAGTAATAATCTTATATCTTTCAGTGATTTTACGATAATGATCTTATCTTCCCAGTGAGTTTCTTTCCAGTGATAATCTTATATTTCCAGGCATTTTCTTTCCAGTGATAACCTGATATCTTTCCAGTGAATTACTTTCTAGTGATAATCTCATATCTTTTCATACATGTATTATAGGCCTACATACACACACGCACACGCACACGCACACGCACACATACACACACACATACATGCATAGGCCTACATACATAGATGCATACATACATACACAGAATAATGAAACATTACACGTAGCTTATTTTTAATACTCATGTAAACAGTAATGCATGTTATACGTACGTAGTTTTTCTTCATTTACATTCGCTACCAGTATTAGAATACTCGTAACGTGCAAAGCGCACTATAAAAAAGTTACAATAGAAATGTGCTGCGCATAACAGAGTGTTTCAACAAGGAATTGCTCCACACATTTATAACCTACCAGCGCACAGAGGATAGGCCTCCATCATGTATAATCTGCTATGAGCAAGTGAACCCGTTGAGCACCTAAAGCACTAAGAGCCTGGTTTCGGTAAGGTTCGCTGTAAAATATGAACGGCCATCTATTCCGAATGAACTCTTCGTGTTAATTGATTTGGCACGTGTATCCCGCATCAGTCGTTGTCAAGGGTTTGGGCCCCGCAGGGACCACTTTACTCCAGTCTCACACTATGTATACGGCAGATCACTTATGTCCCACGGTTCAACGATTTCTATCAGAAATGAACAACCGTGAAAGTCAGGGTAAATATATTTAACCGTGACGTGAAGAGCGGTGTCACGAAAGCCAGAGAAGAGAATAATAACACCACGAAAAAGGAAGACAAGAATAATAACGTCACTAAAATAAGAGAAAATAATAATTACGTCACAAAAACAAAGTAACAAAAATT
This sequence comes from Allolobophora icterica, assembly GCA_963556255.1. Classification (NCBI taxonomy): domain Eukaryota; kingdom Metazoa; phylum Annelida; class Clitellata; order Crassiclitellata; family Lumbricidae; genus Allolobophora; species Allolobophora icterica. Next base: position 12,378,929 of record OY744613.1, read on the forward strand.
ACGTCATAAAAACAAGGGAACAGAAGAATGACGTCACGAAAACCAGAAAAGATATCTAGTATTATAAGAGAAAAGAATAATGACGTCACAAAACACAGAAAAAATAATGACGTCGTGAAAACAAGAGAGCAGAAGAATGATGTCACAAAAACCAGAAAAGATATGTAGTATTATAAAAAAGAAAATTCTCTTAGAACCATCGACGTATATATATACGTCGATGTTGAGAACAGAAGAATGACGTCACGAAAACCAGAAAAGGTATCTAGTATTATAAGAGAAAAGAATAATGACGTCACAAAAGCAAAGAAAAATAAAATGACGTCATGAACACAAGAGGACAGAAGAATGACGTCACGAAAACCATAAAAGATATCTAGTATTATAAAAAACGAAAAATTTTCTTGGAACCATCGACGTAAATACGTAGATGCTGAGAACAGAAGAATGACGTCACGAAAACAAGAAAAGATTTTTTAAAGGCAATTTCTCTGCGCCACACAACAAAATTTAATGCGGTGTGAAGGTCCAATTATTCAACGCTATTTTCGCTTCAGTCCACACACTGTTGTTGACCACGCATCTCTTATTGCTATTAGATGTAGGCCTATACGTCTTCCCGTAGGCCATGTTAAATATTCGAGAGATTGCTCACTCGACCCATTTTACCCCGTGTTCCCCTATAGTTGTGGGCATTCACATACTTAAAGAATCGCGTGTTTCTTAATTGTTATCATTATCGTCGTATGCGTAGTCTACTCTATTCTAGTCGTCAACTGTTCTCGAACCGAGGATTGGCCGCACCAAGGACAATCTTGTTCCGCCTGTTTTCGTCTCTGATAGATTGATAAATGAGTCAACTGTCCACAACTTTTTGTTATCAATCCATTTCAGTTTAGGTCTTCCTCGAGCTCTTCATCTAGGAACTGTGCCTTGGTCAGTCTACCTCTCCAGGCAGTCCCCTCTCTTCCGCAACACATGCACTAAATATTAAAGACTCCTCTGTTTGGATCAGTCCTTGGGAACTCGAGCCTTTCTGTTCCACTCTTACTGACTGATCTTCTGGATATTGACCTGATTACGGCTTGGTTTTGGCGTTGTAATCGGTTGACGCCGTGTGCATTAGACACCGGCGCAATAGAAGTTACTAATTACAATAATAATTACTCGATAGTATGCAGTTTAATTTATTCGTGTCGATTCTTTGGCACAAAAACTTAAGTCTGAGTCAACAAGAACAGAAATGCTTCATAAAGAGATTTCTTGTGTTGAATGGAGGGCTACTCGTGAATAAGCTGGTGCCCTGCGCTTGGCTTTCGGGAGGCGCTTTAGAAGTTTGGAGAATACCATAGGCGTAATTTGTGGGGGATACGAGGGGTACCCGTACCCCCCACTTTTTGGACTGGGGGTACCGTACCCCCACTTTTTGAACAATGCCAATCAATATTTAATTAGTGTGCCTTCCCGGAGATCGCAGTCTCCGCCTTGCTTCGTGTATGTAAGAAATTGGTACCCCCCACTTTTTAGACCAAAGTTACCGGTACGCCTCTGGAGAATACTATCTTACAAGAAGCGGTCTCCAGTTCGCTTGCTAGTTCTCTGGTACTCAGATCTACCATTCATTCATTCATTCATTCATTCATTCATTCATTCATTCATTCATTCATTCATTCATTCATTCATTCATTCATTCATTCATACCAGTCTACCATGGTAAACATGGGCGTCCGGAGGGGACCGATTGGGGCATTCCACCCACCCGATTTTGCAAACAGTTTACAAAACTTAAATCTTTTGATTGTTATGATTATTACAACAGTCCCAACACAATTTTCAACGCGGAAAACAATTAATTATTTAGGTAAAATCCTTGACCATTATTTATATTTATAGTTGTCATTTAATTGTTCTGTGTTCGTGTTCTGTGCAAAAACGTCATTTTGCTCCCCCTTAAAAAAATGTCCCCTCCCTAAGAATTTTGCTCCCCCCTACCTACAAAACTTAATGAGGGACGCCCATGATTGTAAACAAACGCATCGACCCCGGGTGTCGTGCGCTATTCTGGGTCTTGTGGAACGTATTGGCAATCACCTGCGTGCGAGAAGTGGCTTTAGAACGTTCATCCACCATAAAGGACTTCCAAGCATGGAGTTCGTTAATTTTGGCGGATATTATAATAATGTAGTAGCCTACGGCTGGGTGCAGAGTCAAGAGAGAACGAGTCGATATGTAGCGCAGTAATTATTGCTGTGACATATATTCAGTCTTGTTGTCAAGACCTTAAACCTCAAGACCAAGACCAAGACCAAGACCTTGAACCTCAAGACCAAGACCAAGACCAAGACCTTGAACCTCAAGACCAAGACCGAGACCAAGACCTTGAACCTCAAGACCAAGACCAAGACCAAGACCTTGAACCTCAAGACCAAGACCGAGACCAAGACCCAAAAAAATTCGCAGTCGTATCCAGACTTCTATTCCTTACTAAAAATTGTCGAGTCGGACAACTCGTTATTTTATTGAAAACATGAGTTTTTTCTTTTATTCAAGCAAAACAACTCTAAATGGAGACTGCAGAGAATTCCGAATTCGTATTTACAAAAGTCCTTGATGTGAAATGTTATTCCAAATGCCTGTTGAATTTTATAAAAACCAATTTGCTCAGAATTTTCTGACCAAGACGTGACCTGTGGGGCCTCATAAAAATTGTGCTATGTGAAAAAACACGGTCTACAAGTGCTGAAATCGCTAGCACACGAAGCAGCTTTTCAAGAACCGGGTGTAAATGTACAATCATTCCATGGTAAATAACTGGAAGTCAAAATAATTGTCCAAAACAACAGTGAAGCCTCATTCACACCGTGTAAATACTAAAGCAATAACTGTATGAGTAATTGTTGGATAAATTTTTACAATTCTTGACGTTTGTTAAAATTAATGATTGTTCGTATTGACAAAAGTCTTGGTCTTGGTCTTGCAAAACCAAGACCAAGACTTTGAACCTCAAGACCAAGACCAAGACCAAGACCTTGAACCTCAAGACCAAGACCAAGACCAAGACCTTGAACCTCAAGACCAAGACCAAGACCAAGACTTTTAAAAACGAACTCGAGTGCACTCGAGACCAAGACCTTGGTCTCGAGGACAACAAGACTGCATATATTAAGCCAAACTGTCACGTGTACGAAGAAGAAGAAGACTAGTCCAAGGAACTAGCCCTGAGGCAGACATGGGTGTGAAGTGCTATCGACTTCATTTTCTAAACCTCGGCAAATGAGGGCGGGTGGCCAGTCCTCTCCCTCGCCGTCTCACCTTCCCACCGACAGTGTACGGTCAGTGTACTCGTTATAGCTGAGTTGGCTGTAGGGTGAAGGTGGAGCAGAAATCACGAGCCAAATTTCTGCCCTGACGTCACTTGTAGGCCTAAAGGCTTGTATTAGGCCAACGATCGCTTCGCTGTTAAAAGGAAGTCTTTCGACGCGTTCTTCACTAGGCTAATCATTATAGTCGTAGGCCTAATCGTAATCCAAGTGAAGATTGTCTGAAGAAGGAGATTATCCGAGGAGATTATCCAAGGCGATTTAAAATATCATATTTAATAAATACGAGAAGTAAAATTTAATCGGGCGACATCTGTGGGTAAGGATGCAACCGGATATGGATTTACTTTAACGAGTCGCCATTCCTTTAAATATAGATTCCATGCAGTGGTCTGAACAAATATGTTAATAGGTAGGCCTACCTATTAACAGCTTTGGGCCTGAAGAGTGAAGACCGTCAGCTTCGAGTCCACCGACGAGTCCACCTCGATAACAAACACCCCACGATCGGCCAAAACAATAAGATACAACGGCGAAAAGAGAAATAACTCCATATGCGGATTCCTGTTTAAAGACGCTGTCTCATAAAGATGATTAGCGTCGCCCTCCTCCTTTTTCCCGATCCGAGACTGACACTACCAGAGTTTAATGGCAGGGGGTGCTCGGTAGTCTAGTGGTTAGCGCGCTAGACTGTCAATCGAGAGGTCGGGGGTTCAAATCCCCCGCCAGGGCAGAAATTTGGTTCGAGATTTCTGTTCCACCTGCACCCCCTAGCCAACTCAGTTATGATGAGTACACTGTCAGTGGGAAGATGAGACGGCGAGGGAGAGGACTGGCCACCCGCCCTCATATGCCGAGGCTAAGAAAATGAAGTCGCTAACACTTCATACCCATGGCTGCCTCAGGGCTAGCTTAAGGGACTGCTCTTCTTCTTACGACCAGCGGACTCACTTAAAAATAATTTTTCTGTCCTGGCTGGCATTTGAACCGCCAACCTTGCAGTTGATTACTAGATTTTCGCGCTGCTAATTTTCAAAACAGTGGAATTAGTAGGCCTACACAATATTATCAATCCGTTACAGGGGCGGATCCACGGGGGGCCAATCCGGGCATGGCCCCCATTTGAAATTTTTATTTATTTTTAACATGTGTTTTATGGGCGTTTTATGATGTTTACACAGGCGTGGCCCCCCTGTAGGCGTGGATGAGTAAAATGTACACAGAACGCGGGTCCCGTAGATGTAGACCTGAAGACATTAAAAAGGTTTATGACTAAAAAAAAAGGTCATCAACTTTTTTGGGAGATGACTACAAAATTTTTGCCCCCCCCCCCTGATAGAACTTCTGGATCCACCTCTGATCCGTTATAAGAATAGAGTGGCATTCAATTCGCTAGATAGCGCCAACATTGACTGTCGCACGTTTGTCCTCTTGTTCCCATAATTATTAAGAGCAAGATAACGCCAATGTTCACCATCATATGGACTCTCGTTATTATTATTAATTTTTACAGATACATGTTTGTGTAAAAAAAGTTAAAATTATTGTAGTGTCTGATGTAGGCCTATTCTGGGCATAAATTTGGCCTAGCCATAGGCTGTGATGCTATTGCTAATTGATTTTCGGCTTTGAGTGTCGCTGATAGAAACTCTGCTATTTAGGACAACAGAATTCAGTTAATACATGTAGCATTCCATCGTCTATACGCTATCTTGACTAAGTTTAAGTAAATGAGCTAGTCTTCCTTAACTTAACCTCATTGGACGTAGAAGAATGCGTAATTTACGAATGCTTGTTTACTTACTTATTGCAACTAAATTCTTTCATTATTATTCTATGAACCCATACTCGAATATCTCAGTTTCGCATTTGGAATATTGGGTCGTTTTTAAATCAGTTATTATACCTACGAAAAAGCCTAAATGGTAATTTTATTGGTGGTGCTTTTTTCCAAACAAAGGGATTATAGTCATATTTGCTAAATTCTTTTCAATAGTTATTTTCCGATAAATCCTTAATATCGCTCACCTGGCAACGTTTTGTAGATGTTGTGTTGTTTCATAGTAGGTAAATAAGCAAACATGCAATCGTATAGTCCGATACTAGAGACCATCCATTATAAAAGATTCATTAGCTGTAGGTTGAAACTCCAGTGTTGCTTGTTGCTCCGGGATTTGAAAGCTAGACACAGTAAGTGATAGTGGAGCAAGGCCAGATATCCCAGGTTTCGAAAAGGCAGGATGCATTAATTGAGCATTAATTGAGCAGTTATTTTCATTCGTTATTCAGTCTTTCGTATATGTATTTTTGCAACAAAATCTTAGCATAATATGACCTTTTTGTTATAACTGCATGAGCATTGTCAGTGTGCCTAATATGTTTACATAAATCAAACGCAATTTTGTCAACCTAGCAGTGGCGGCGATCTTGTTTGACACTTTTGAAATGATCTGGTCAAAAAAGAGTTTTTAACTGATCTGGTCAAAAAAGAGCGCGATAAAATTTGCTGTTTACGATTTTTTTTCACGCTCACACATGATAACATTTTTTGACCGTTTTTGGTGTTTCTTCAAAATTTGGGGGGGGGGACAAAATGTATGGTGTGCCCACCACTCTGAAAGGTGGGAGGTCTTGTTCCCCTCGACCCCCCGAGATCGCCGCCCATGCAACCTAGTGACGTTTATTGGGCGATCATGTACAATCGGGGTGCGTGAATTTAAAAATCCAGCTTCCACTCGCAGGTATAGTTTCTTTAGTCGCACAAATACATAGGCTACACTGACCCTAACCCTAAGCCCTAACCGACCCTCACGACGCTTACCCTGACCCTAACCGACCCTCACGATACAAAGACACCCACCCCGATAGTAAATAGACACCCCGATTGTACATGTTCGCCGTTTGTTGTAGGTTTTCAAGATCTGACAATGTTCAGTCAATGAAATTGTCTTCTATAGATTCCCATTGTCAGATTTTTCCTTTTATTTTCTTTTCAGTACTCTTTGATAGCAAAGCAGGAGCAAGGTATGGCCTAATGAAACAGCTTATAAAGTAAAGTATGCTAATTTAATAACATGATTGCTTAAAAATAGCTTACTTCTAGTACTTGACTGGCCCAGATAGCTACATCGGTAAGAGCGTAGGTCTCGTGCGCCTCTGTGTTAGAGAGCATGCGGACCGCGGTTTGCTTCCCGAAGGTGGCTTATTTAAGAGATTTCAATCTCGGGCTAGCACGGTCCCAACACGGAGACCTTAAATGTTGTGGCACCCATTCAAATGGGCAGTGGTGGTGAAGGATCTCACCCGATAAATTCATTGAAAAATGAGCAGGGTCGAGGCTGTATACGGTCGCTATAGAAAATCGCATACATTTACATTTACTTGTAATAAATTACTGCTATCCTTTGTAATAAATTCCTAGTTTGCTTTTTAAGTGTAGGAAACATGACAGATATTTTCAAATCTTGCAAAGTTACCTTAAATAATGTTATGTGTTAGGAAATGAAAATCATAAATTTATAAATTGAAATTTCTTCTGTGCTTGTTTAAGAAAATGTGCTGGCTTTATCAGGCCAGTTTGGGAAATGCTTGCTGATGCTCCCAGCCTAACAATACATGAGCCAATTATAGTGCAAGAATTTTAGAAATCATAATTGGTGTTGTCGACTGGTTACAGCACTCACCCTGTAACGCAGAGCGTTCAAGCCTCCCCAGAGACGGTTACTGTGTAGGGATCTTAGGCAAGTTGTGCACTCACAATTGCTCAGCACCATCGATTGATGCTTGGTCATTAGATAATGGTGTTTAATAAATGCATAATAATAATAAGTAGGACACCAATATGATGCATTTGCACCTTGTACCACATCAGATTTGAAGTTACTTGAGCTGATGACAGTATTAATCTGATCTTGTGGATATTGACCATTTTACAGGTGGTTTTGGTGCTGGCATTTGTATTAGACATCGGCCCGATAGAAGGTACCACAATTACTAAGCTATGAACACTGTGTTTGGTGTGTTTAGCCCATGAGGACAGCATCTGGAGCTGTGTGTGGGCGGCAAAGACTGGGCCAGATGCCTCAGAACACATCATCACCGGTTCAATTGATGACTCCGTCAAAGTGTGGAGATGGTGAGGATTTAAATGTTTTTGGGTTCTCATTAGTCGTGCCTTATCTGATCCAACAGATAGTCATATTTGAGATGTTCGTCAAAGGCTACATGGGTGTCCAAGTATATATTGACATTAGTTTGCATACCTGTTCTTCACTTTTAGACCTCATAGACTCATCTGTGACTTCCTTTGCCTCTTCCTTCATACCTCCATCATACCTTGGGGTCATTATAATGGATACCAGCACGAGTTGGGAGCAAGGCTCAAGTTGTAGGGGTATGCTGAGAAAAGGTACCTTCTATGGCTCATGCCATTTGGATGTAAATTTAACACAATAAAATCCTTCTATATCAGAACCATGATATTGTAATTGTAATTATGGCAATTTATATAACATTGTTGGTAGCAAGCTACTTGCAGGATACTATACACACGCTGTTTACTGTCATCGCAAATGCTATTCTCAGAGTTACATAGCAAGTGCATTGTTTACTGATTTTTAAAAAACATAAAAGTGTTTGGCTTCCTGGATATATGCAGGAAAACTGTTCCAGGCACGTGAACCAGCGACCCGAAAGGCCCAGCATGCTTCTCAGGAATTTCAAGAGAGATATGTTAAAAAATACATTCTCTAATTTAAGACTGACAAGTTCTTATCGCAACTAATATTACTCTTGTGCTCAGCATACAATGAGAGTACACTTGGATTGTTTTGTTCCTACAGGGACAATGACAGACTGAGTTTGCGCCACACACTAGAAGGACACCAGCTGGGAATTGTGTCAGTGGATGTGAATCGACAGGGAACCGTGGCAGCCTCCAGCAGTCTTAACAGTCATATTCGACTCTGGGACGTGGAAGCGGGAAAGTCAATTAAGCTGATTGACGCGGGTCCAGGTAGGCAGTCATGATCCACATGGGGCTCACTTGTTTTCTGTCCGCTGGCGTGATTATGTCTTTTGATGATCTCTAGAAATATTTATTGTTCTTTGTGAGTTTTAGAGTTAGCATAGAGTCAGTTATGACCGGAAATGTTTTTCACAAGCTGATCTTTTAAGCACTGAGCAAATAAACTTCTTTTTCTACTTTTGTATTTTGCAAGTGACACTTGCTAAATAAATGAGTAACAATAATTTGTGAAGTATTAAGTATTAGTTTGATGAAACTTTTTACCCTTGGCAAAAGTATTTTACTGGTTGTTGATCATTTTGTCGATGATATATTGTCTGTGTATTAATTGAATTGCTCTATGTATCACTAGGGTTTTGAATCCGACTTTAGTTAATTTACAGTAGATATGGAAAAATAGAGTTACGGTAGTTTCTGTGGTTTCTAACGTAACTGAAATTTCAGGACTGATTGAGTGGATTGATTGAGAATCAATTGATTGATGGATTGATTGATTGATTGATTGATTGATTGATTGATTGATTCAGTGAATTGATTGATGGATGGATGACTAGATTGGTTGATTGAGTGGATTGATTGATGAATGGATTGGTTGATGGATTGATTGATAGATTGATGGATTGATTGATTGATTGATTGATTGATTGATTGATTGATTGATTCAGTGAATTGATTGATGGATGGATGAATAGATTGGTTGATTGAGTGGATTGATTGATGAATGGATTGGTTGATGGATTGATTGATAGATTGATGGATTGATTGATGGAGTGGAATGATTGATGGGTGGATGTATTGGCTGATGGATGGATTGATTGATTGAGTGGATTGATTGATGGATGGATTGATAGATTGGTTGATTGATGGATTGATTGACGGATTGATTGACGGATGGATTGATTGATTGTTGCATTGTTTCCAGTTGATGCCTGGACGGTTTGCTTCTCACCTGATTCCAAGTTCATAGCATCTGGAAGTCACACTGGGAAACTTAATCTGTACAACGTCGAATCGGGCAAACGAGAGACGCAGCTTGACACGAGAGGAAAATTCACCCTTAGTATTACTTATGTAAGCGTGATTTGCAGCTACAGCTTTCGTTTACTTCACTGTTTTTTTATTTGTCTGCTTTAATTATTTATTTTCATATTTATTTATTTACAGAGCACCATTGTCTAATGCACAAGATATCTGTTAATGGAGTTGATCTAGTTAGTTGGTTAGTTTGTAAGTTAGTAAGTTAATAATGATATAATAATAATAATATATTTGTGTTTATTGGCAAACTTACTGACAAACTGCGTAAGTAACGTTGAAACACATGACAGTACAATTATCAAGACCTTATGGAACACACGTCTTGCAACCTGTTAGGCAACCGCTGATATTACAGCTGCCCCCTAGGGAGTGGGAGGCTGAGTCGACTTAGGGGAGCTTACGGGTATCAAGCTGCGTCTTTCAATGTCATATGTTCTTCGAGCAAGAGTGTTACCATTTGCCTATCTGCCCTCAGTTAGTCAATAAGCCATTCAGGTCAATGAGCTGTTATCAAGTCAATAAGGCATAATCAGGTCAATGAGCTGTAATCAAGTCAATAAGGCATAATCAGGTCAATGAGCTGTAATCAAGTAAATAAGCCATAATCAGGTCAATGAGCCATAATCAAGTCAGTAAGCCATAATCAGGTCAATAAGCCATATTCAGGTCAATAAGCCATAATCAGGTTAATGATAACGTGTAAGCTTAAATTAAATATGAATGTGGGAGGCTTAGTAACTGTTAATACCAAATGTTTTGGCTTATCTTATATGTATAGAGTCCCGATGGCAAGTACATAGCCTGTGGTGCCATCGACGGAATCATCAACATATTTGATGTTACTACGGAGAAACTTCTTCATACCCTTGAAGGTCAGGTTTTAAAATAAGGTCATGCAAACCTGACGGAAATAGGTCGGGTCAGAGTCTTTGTATCAGCGCTTTAGGAATGCCTTCTTGTTAAGGGTGTTGAGTATCACCGGTAAGCATAAAGTAATATTGCAGTGCATTGTATCTCGTAAACTTGTAAAGCGCCTCTACACAGTGCCCACTGATTAGAGGCGCTCCCAATGCGGAAGCCCCCGGGAATAAAGGCAAGTTTTAAGACGGCGAAAAGATGCGGCAGGACCACCAGATAACAGTGCAACCCGGATTGAAGGGGGAAGCTGATTCCAATACTAACAAAGGCACGGGACTGCTTGGTACATAGGCTGGCTTGATTGCTTTCCTCAACTTGCATTGATTTATAGAAGTTGAGGTAGTTGATGTGGCAGTACATGCTACCATACCAATTAATAAAAATGAACAAGTTTGCTGTTTAGTAATGTAGCCACAAGAGTAGTATAGCCTGGATGAAGGAATTGATTGCCTTTAGCTGGTTTACTAGTCTGCTACTGCTGCATGCCACATATAAAAAAACATGGAGAGAACTTGACCCATATTTAACATCTGCATTGTTTTCTGTGAAGGACATGCAATGCCAATCCGTGGTCTGTGCTTTTCACCAGACTCGAATATCTTAATCACGGCTTCTGACGATGGCCACATCAAGATTTATGACGTGTAAGTGTAAGACTTTTTCTTTGACATTAATCAGTTAAGTTCTAGTATTTATGTTACATTGAAATAGATTGGCTGTGAGAAGACTGTCAATAATTGTATTTGAAAATTTATGTAGCACCTTTTCAAAGCCTAAATGATCTTATGAGTGTAGAGCTGTTCAATTCAGTTTCAGTTTTATGTATGGGACCAGTTTGAGGCAACCAAGTGGGATTGGTGTTACTATAGCTGCACCTCAGCTACAAGGTCTGGCTTGAAGACAGGAAATTTTATCGTTTTATTTATATATATATATACACATACATAATATATACATGTACATATATATAATGCATAGTAAATGGTAAAGTACACAATTCCTTTCTGTGTTTGTTGCTAGGCAACATGCTAACCTCGTAGGCACGCTGTCTGGTCATGGATCGTGGGTGTTAAACGTCGCCTTTTCTCCAGACAATCAGCACTTCGCCTCGTGGTAAGCTGTAAACAAACCAGCGTTTCTGTCTAAATAAACAGCCAACTGTGGAGTATGTTTACGCTTAAGTTTTTAAGCTGCACTTGGACATTTTTGGAAAGGCGCTGTGGCGCTAAATCGCTTGCTGTCAGAAAGTGTCGCGCTCTTGAAAAGGTGCCAAGTTCAAGCCTTACTGAAAGCCAAATTCTAACATCAGGATAATCTGTTCCATATAATCAGGCCTTCATCACCCATTGGCTGCAGTGGGGATGCAGACACAAAGCTGTACTGTTGGAGCATCCTGATTATAATTCAGTATGGGGCCAGTCGCTCAGTATGTATGCATGGAGGGGTTAACCCAAATGCATATGCTTGCATATGGGGAGGTCTATAGATGATGTACATACAGGAGACGGGGGGGCTAAAAGCTAAAAATTTGTCTATATTGTGATAGTGTAAGACGCTAGGTGACCTACATAAAACCTTATCAAAACAAGGCTATCATCTGTTCAACCGGGTTTAGTCGTCATTTGAATATTTGAATAATATTCTTTTAGTGAACACTAAACAAAGTTATGCAGCTTAATCTTTCTTTGATGTGGCCGGACTATCTTTTTTTAGTAAACAGGTTAATATTATTAATCCTTAATTGTTTCTGTGTGGATTAAATATGAACCGTTCTATAGGATTCAGGGTGCGTCAAGCGTACGTATGCAGGTGGGGGATGTAAAAAAGTACACATGTGCGTAAAGGGGAGGGGCCAATTTTTTATGATTTCTGCGTACATACTAAATGGATGGCCTCTGTTCCAGTTAATTTCTGCCTTTTTCAGTGAAAATATAAGATATCATTGGTAGGAAATCACACATAAAAATTAAACCTGTTTCTACCCCAATACACTAATTACATATCCTGTAACTATTGCTTTTGTATGACTTTGTCTGTCAGCATATGCAGTTTCTAAATATAATTCTGACCTTGGCCAAGATCAGCCAGAAAACGAATTTTCTCTAAGACCATGATATGATTTTTACACCTAATTTATGCATCTGTATCTCGGCTCACTTTGCTACAAGCTGTGTTATGCTGCCTGGTGTATTAAGGCCAGAATATGTAATAACTGCATTGGGTAGAGACAGGTTGAATTTTTATGTGTGATTTCCTGCCAATGATATCTTATATTTTCATATAAAAAGGCAGATATTTTGCACCAATCATTATAAAATATTTAACATGCTCTATTAAATATGGAAAATGGTCAGTGCTATCTTAACAGCAGTGTAGCCCTGGAAGTCACACACACGTTAATTTTTTTGTTCTTCTTAATTTTGGGTCCCTAAAATCGTGGGGTCCCTCGCGACTGCCCAGCCTGCCCATGCCTTAAGATGGCACTGAAAATGGTAGTAAGTCCTTTCCCGACAAGTTGTCCTTTTTCGTGGTCTCGGTCAAGTAACTATGTATGTGGATATTTACAGTGTATTTAGAAAATACCTCTTGAAAGCTGTAACTCTACATGTGGTAGTGTTTAGTCAATCATGTTACCATGGGCGTCCACAGGAATTTGGGGGGGCAAAATTTTTGTAGGGGGAGCAACATGACGTTTTTGCATAGACTAGCTATTCATGAACACAGAACACCTGACCACTTTAAAAATAATGGTCAAGGACTTTACCTAAATAATGAAGTGTTTTTTGCGTTGAAGATCGTGTTGGGACTGATAATAATCAAAATAATCAAAAAATTTAATTTTTGTAAAATATTTGCAAAATCAAAGGGGGCAAATGCCCGCTTTTCCCCCCTCTGGACGCCCATTCATATTACCCATCTTTTTCCTTGTCACCATAAATGTCTAGTATTGTATAAGTAATAATGTTTACTTTGCAAGACTTCCATTACCTGTGTGGATGTTGTTTTCCAGCTCTTCAGATAAAACAGTTAAGATCTGGGATTCCTCCACGCGCCAGTGCATCCACACTTTTGTCGACCATTCCGATCAGGTCTGATAAGAATATGTCAACTGTTTCTGAATTACTGCCGCGTTTAGGAATCATTACTAGCAGTCAGACACACACACACACACACACACACACACACACACACACACACGTCTTCAACTTTGTAAGCTGTACTTCAGAGGTATAATACTTTGATCCTTCTCCAAAGGAACTTGTCATGAGAAAGTTCTTATAATAAATAATTCTCGTGTTTATTGACAAATTCACTGACAAACCGCAGTAAGCAACATTGAAACTTATGACAGTAGTTATCAAGATCTTATAAAACACACATCTTGGCAGATTGTTAGGTGCCTGCTCATTTTACTGCTGCCCCCTAGAGAGTGGAAGGCTGAGTCGACCTATAGGGAGCCTACGGGTATTGAACCACGTCTTCAGTGTCTTAATGTCGAACGAGTGCTACCATTCATCTATCCCCCTCCCCTTAAGCGAAATGTGCTATCGTTTCAGCTGTTTTGTCATGCTAAATTTCTGTTTCTGTACTAATTTATTTCTTGTGTAGACCAGCATTTTTTGTTTTGAGCAAGTCTTATTTTAATATGTAGTCTGTATTCATTGTGGTGATTGTTATTGTGAGTTTTTCCTTGTTGCCTTCTATTTCACACATAAATCTTCTATTGCCTCATAAATTCTGGTCATCATTTGATATTGGCATGTTGCTGGCCAGGATGACCTTATTTTGCAATAACAGACCTTTCATGAAACAAAGGTCTTCTCTGCTGTACCTCGTTGGGTCTTGTTTGGTCTGTTTACTGTCTTCAAAAACTGGGTGGTGTAGTATTCCTTGTTACCTTACAATACACTTTATCTGACAACAATTTGCCATTACAATACGTTTACAGTTTCTACAATGTGCTTATTGTCTTGCAGGTGTGGTGCGTAAAGTACAACCAGACTGGAACAAAACTGGTGTCCGTGTCTGAAGATCGGGCAATTCACATATATGACTGCCCTCTCAACTGACCTACATTTCAATGCCATGAATATGTGACCATTCTGCTTTATCTGTTCGAGAAGAATTATGCAAACTTTGACTTAGTTTGAAACATGATGAACTACAACTGCTTAATTGGTTACAGCTTGAATGAGGCGTTCTATTAATAATAATTAGATGAAAGGTTTAGTTTGACAGTCGACATCTGTTGTTTTTTGCCATTTTTACCTCATCATCATTCCTTATTTAATTTTTTCAAGCGCTTTCATTCTAAAACTTCATTCTTGCCTCTGGCAGAAAACAATTAAAGCAACATAAAGCAAGCAACTGGTTAAATTACCCATGACATTAGATTCCCTTTCTTTATGTTCTAAAATTCCACACCAAGCTGCCAAATGCCTTCATAAAGTATTTGGCCTTCCACTTTTTAACGGAACGCAAGGTCTTCTGCATGTGCGGGAGGCCACCATCGCAGTCGGAACTCCTCGACTTCGCGCAGACGAAGCATCCCAAGGCTGTTTACCATATAACAGTATCCCATACATACACGAGGTGAAGTATATATATATACATATATATATATGTGTGTGTGTGTATATATATGTGTATATATACATGTACTGTTATATATAGATGCATGTATAATGTTAAAATATTGACGGATACTATAGCCGGCTTTAAAGTGAACTGAAGGCGATAGTTGGCGCATTCATGACACGACTTTGATCAGATTTATAGCCTAGGATTTCGGACAACGTATTAACTCCGTGTTTATTTGTTATATCGACGACTCCACGGCTGTGCGCAGATAGACCGCCGCTTGTATTGAACTTAGGTTTCAACCGGGGAATACGTATACCGGTCCGTGGAACCTCTATACAGATGTTTCGGTAACAATATACTTAGTATACCGGCATCAGTATTATGCCGTGAGCGCCGATCGCTTTTCGCCGTGTCGTTATCGTGCGGATCAAATATATACTGCGCTATATGTTTCAGTAGGTTTCCGGTTATCAAGTCTCCGTGCGCGCATACGCATCGATGTTGCTCGGCGATATCTTCCGCCTTTATCGCTCGCTCATCTTTTCTTCTTTCACAATACAGACGCGGAGATTAGAGGAGAATCTGACAGGACTATTACACAGAAATTATAAATGACTGCGCCAGATGCTGTATACTGTGGCAAGCGTAAGGCAACGCGGCCTAACCTTTGACCTGACCTTGTTTACCTAATGATATTGTATGCCGGTATCGATGCGCTCCGCGATTGTCGGAAACTGGTCTAGAAGCTTCACCGGTTAGGCTATGCCGAGATACAGGCGCGCACCAACACCTCTGGTTCACCTCTAATAGAGTCATGAAAACTTAATTGCACACTTGTTAGTCTTGAGTCTAGAATCAAAGGTACCGTACGTAGGTCTACCCATTCGATGTTAACGTCTTTAGCGCTCCGGTTGCTAGAGAAGTACTGTTAAATGATATACCCTATAATTGAAGCTAGGCGCTTAGGCATGCTCGATTTAGTAGAAAAGCACGCTTGTTCATTTGCTTATTGTTACAATTTTTAGTTTTGAATGTGACAGTAGGCCTTATTAAACGATTCTGGTTTTGTTCTATACTCTACAGGACTGTATGTAGCCTGGATTTGAAGTAGAAATGAACCTCGTATAGGCCTAGTGAGTAAAGATAGTGAGAATAGACAAGTAAATATTCCTTGGAAGTGAACAGCCCGTTAATTACATCACATCGGGCGTAGGCCAGCAGAGAAATAGCATATTATGATCTAAGTGAACGTGCGTCGACAAAACGCGGTCCGCCATCTTGGAGGTCTCGTTCGGCGTATAATATTCTTCCGGTAAACGGTACAGAGTGGGACGAAAATAACGAACGCGTACAAGCGGCCTGTCTTCGCCGGTTGCCAGTGATAACATCTGTTTGCAATAAGGTGCAAAAAAACTGTGGCAACCTTTGACACGGCCGAGGTCTCTACCGGCTGGTACACCTGCGCGCAGGACGCGATAGTTTTTCTGTCTCCCCATTCTGAAGTCCCATAATGGAAAAGTGGAAGAGTTACTACACAGGATCCAGTTGCCGCGGACCGTCTTCATGGTAGATCCTCGTGCTGCGATCAGAGGAGAACCGCACCTCAGATCTTCGGGAGTCCTTATAATTTTCGACGAACCTGTCTTCCTTTTTAAGACCATCTTCTTGATCTTCGGCTTATTCATCGTTGGCAGCTGCGCCGCGGATGTCTGACGAACTGATTAATTTTCTCGGGATCCTGTTTCGTTTTTTCGGCTTCGGCCACTTGCTATAGGTTCGCCTGGTAATGATTTAATTCTAGCCAATTGGCATGGATGCGCATCCACGTGTGGCTGCAGCCGACTCGTTTGTTGATTCACTGTTTCGGGTCGGAGCGCCACTTGCGAGTTTTTCTTGAAGTGTCGCTTTATAAATACCCGCCTTTCTCTTCCTCTATTTCGTAAACGCGTGAAGACCATTTTATTTGTTAGTGATAGCACAGACTTGAGTCGAGAGCGCCTCTGAATTGTCGAGTGGCGCTTTTATAAATGTTTGATTACGATTAGACTACAATTAAAACTATACAGTTAACACAAAACTATATACTGTGCACTGCGGTCTTAGAACGATTTAGGTCTGACCGTGTAGGCACTGTAGGGCAATTTTGTGTGCAATAATAGCCAATTTATGGACTACTTAAAGCCTGCATTTTACACAATTTGCGCGCGCAATCATAAGGGCAGTTTTTGCATTCACCTTACAGTATTGCGAAAATTTGAACACACGCTAAGTCACACAGAAATGCGAAAAATCTCTGAGGTGCGTGGTTGGTCAGTCGCCTGTGAAAACGAGGCATTCAGACGGTTGAATGCCAATGAGAAATAGTAAGTTTTGAGGCGTCTCTTGAAGGAAGAGAGAGTTCGCGAGAACCGGAGAAACATTGGTTTAGGCCTACCTTCGGTTGCTTGACAACTGCTCGAAAACGGTTTTTTCTGAAGGTGTTGGACAATCACTTTAAGCGCGAATATGATATGGTGTCGACTGTAGTAGACTATACACATGCAAACACGGTAATCTATTCCTATTCGCCTCTTAAGATTAAGCGCAGGGCACCACCTTTTTAGGAGCGCTGCGTATAAAGACAAAGTGGTTGTCCACATATACCACATGAAGAACAAAATCGAGATACCAAGCGATTTGAGAGATGGGGAGACCGAGGAGCAGTTACTGTCGGTTGAGGGGAAGGCGAAGATTGGCCGGATCAGAGTAAGATTTCTTGAACAGGTGGGTCTAACGACAGAGGACAGCATTTCCTTATGAGATGTACATGAGCTCTCTCTCTCTCTCTCTCTGAAGGCAGAGAAGAAGATGAAGGGAAAGAAGATGTACATGAGCTATAGCTTCCCAGAGAACTGTCATTTTGGCCTTCACTCGTGTGCACCTGGGTCAGACGTCAACCAGCCGTACACTCCACTGGCCATTAGGTCAGTTAGTATAGGTCTATGCATTTGTAAGATCGGTTTTACGCGAATTACCGCGGAAAGAGACAGGCAGAGAGAGAGAGAGAGAGAGAGAGAGAGAGAGAGAGAGAGAGAGAGAGAGAGAGAGAGAGAGAGAGAGAGAGAGAGAGAGGCACACACACACACAGAGATCGATCAGACAGACAGAAATCAAACAGACAGCGAGAGAGAAATGAGAGACAGACAGATAGAGACACAGAGAGAGGGAGAGAGAGAAAGAGAGAGAGAGAGAGAGAGAGAGAGAGAGAGAGAGAGAGAGAGAGAGAGAGAGAGAGAGAGACGAGGAGAGCGAGCAAGAGAGAGATGGGAGGTAGTAAAGTCCGAAAGTTAGCTCGAGTGCCGCGCAGTGTAGAGTTGTAGAATCTTATGCGGTTCATTGCTAATTGTGAAGACTAGACTGTGGGCGTGCTCAGCTGCTAATGACCTATTGCTGAAGCAGTAGCAGCAGCAGCAGCAGCAGCAGCAGCAGCAGCAACTGGCTGCAGAGGCAGAGGATATACAGTTGCTTGGCGAGGGCGGATCTGATCGGTTCCCTTAACGAACTCCGAGATTAAGTTACATCGGAACACAAGACTTGATATACCGCCGCATCTAACACCGCAAACGGCGTCTCATCATTCAAATTAAACAAACGGCCTCGCCACGGTTGATCGCTTCCAGCCTATAGGCTTACCTAATGATCCATCGCGCACAATCAGATTCCCGTGTCCTTAGCACAACTGCGTATTATAACCGCGATACATTATAATTGTCGGCCGCTGGCGTAATTTATTGATACGTCCGCCGCTATCGTTGCGGGTCGTGTATTCCTGCGCGAATGTTTTGGGTATAATACCTATATGCATGAAGCTATACGACTCCACCGCACGTGTGTATCGTATACGTGCGCGTAGGAGGACAAATCGTAATCATAAAAACATCTCTGCCTTGGTCCGGCGGTGCTTTGAGGCTTGGCCCCTCCATACCTGCGGAAGCTCTGCTGTCCCGCCTTATGTTCGCAGCGTCGTTGCTCTCCGCTAAGCTGCGCGAGCTGAGCTTATTGTTCCCCGCGCGCGGACATCTATACGGCAGCGCCGTGCCATCTCTGTGGCTGACCCCATGACCTGGAGGCTGGAATGGGCTCCTACCACGCTCCCCCAAATACCAATTTCTCCTCGTTTCTTGCTGTCCTCAAACTTGCTTTGTTCGACCGTGGTTGTGCTGGGAGTGCTCCTGAGTAGGCAGCCTTGGCATGTGACATCGGGTGGAAAATCCTCTCCCTCAGTCAGTACCGTAACGAGGGATGTTCCAGCGGTGCCTTGGAACAGGGCGCAATTCAAGAGGGGGCGGAATGATTTAATTATGAAGCTAATTACTTTATCTTGAATATGATATCCATTTAATATGAAATAAATGTAATAAAATAAAATAAAAACAAATAAATGTGTGCATCCATATATAATATTAATAGACTTATTAAAAATTGTCGTTTTTGCATATTTATAGTAAATATAATATATTTACTATAAATATGCAAAAACGACATTATATTCGAGATAACAAATTATTTGGGTCGTCATTGGTTAAGTTGATCTTGGAGTTGGTGGCCGCTATATTTAAGTTTGTGGCCGCTATAGGCCTGTTTAAACTTGGCACAGAGCGCAATTATAGCTTGCTAAGTTCCTGCCCTCAGTGGCTGATTTGCTAAGGGAACAAACCAGGCCACGCATGGTCTACAGGCGAGTCAGGCGACCCAGATGGCGGCAAAAAAAATTTAATTTAACATTAAATTTAATTTTAAAGTGCGAGCGAGGCGACCCCAATAAAAAGGCCTAAATATAATTAAGTCCGCCTCTGCTATCCATGGGTGCTTGAGTTTCCCATCGCCAGTGTACGATCAGTGTATAGGCCTACTCATTTCCTAGTTCAGCTACCAAGTTCATATACATGTAGGTCAGCGGACGCAAGTGGGATTTGAACCCCGACTTGTCTGGTGACAGTCTGACACGCTAACCACATGCTTTCTATACGCAGGGCATATTTTAACTGTTTAACTAGTGGGACAAATGTCCCAGTAGTCTTAGGGACAAATGTTGCAAGAATTTAAAGATTTGTCCCAGTAGTATAATGAGAAAGGTATGACATTATTGTTGAATGACCCCTTGTTATTGGTTGGGAGACCCGAGAAAAGTTGTAAAAGAAGGTGATGACAAAAAAAAGGTCATCAACTTTTTTCGGAGATGAATTTTGAAATTTTTGTAGAAAAAGTCTAAAAGTTGTAAGTTTTTGA
>OY744613.1:12404082-12511582 GCA_963556255.1 Allolobophora icterica
CAGACCCCAGACAGATACAAGGACACAGAGATAGACAGAGACACAAACACACATAAACGTATATATGCGCACATATATATATATTAATGTATATACACGCCTTGATCGTATATATTTAGGGATACAATCCTTCGTATATATACACACTCGGGCATATATATAATACTATATATATATATATATATGTGTGTGTGTGTGTGTGTGTGTGTGTGTGTGTGTGTGTGTGTGTGTGTGTGTGTGTGTGTGTGTGTGTGTGTGTGTGTGTGTGTGTGTGTGTGTGTGTGTGTGTGTGTGTGTGTGTGTGTGTGTGTGTGTGTGTGTGTGTGTGTGTGTGTGTGTGTGTGTGTGTGTGTGTGTGTGTGTGTGTGTGTGTGTGACACACACACACGCACACACATATATATATATATATATCTATATAGAGAGAGAGACAGACAAACAGACAGACAGACAGACAGAGACAGACAGACAGACAGAGACAGAGAGACAGAGAGACACAGAGACACAGAGACACACACAGAGAGAGAGAGAGAGAGAGAGAGAGAGAGAGAGAGAGAGAGAGAGAGAGAGAGAGAGAGAGAGAGAGAGAGAGAGAGAGAGAGAGAGAGAGAGAGAGGTCCTATAGACTTGTCGTATACACAGGACCTGTGGCAGGTTTTGAATTAGATTAGCTGACAGGTGCGTGCAGGGTGACTGCGGGGTGTAATAACATTTGTCTTACGACGCATTCGTCTCGTAATAGATCTTGATCTATATTGTCGTCTTATGTATGTCTTTCTGTATCGAAGGTGACATAAACGGTCTAATGTGTTCACTGGCTTAATAACGCTGCAAATGAAACGCAAACTATTACCGTTTCATTTCAACGCTGTTTCTTTAAACCCGTCGGGTCTTTCCCTTTCAAAGTATACATGTGATATGATTGTGTTAAGTTATAACATGTGTAAGCGCTTACGGTGTGAGAAAATACATTCGGGCTTTCATCGCTTATCATAAACCGGGGTGGGATCTGCAGCCCTCTCCCTCTGTGTATACCCTCGAGGATCCCCTATGCTTGTCTCTTTGATACCCGCTTCTCTTTCTTTGTGTATACGCGTCCGTTTTA
Source organism: Allolobophora icterica (assembly GCA_963556255.1). NCBI lineage: Eukaryota > Metazoa > Annelida > Clitellata > Crassiclitellata > Lumbricidae > Allolobophora > Allolobophora icterica. Next base: position 12,405,188 of record OY744613.1, read on the forward strand.
ATTTGCTCGAACAATTTCTAATCTCGCGCGTATGACACATATACCACACACGCACACGTTCACACACCACGCACACACGCGCACCTACACACACACACACACACACACACACACACACACACACACACACACACACACACACACACACACACACACACACACACACACACACACACAAACACACGCACACACACGCACACACGCACACGCACATAGCCCTATACACACACGTAAGTAAGTAAGTCATTTTATTGACAGAGTAACAACACCGTAATATCACAATAACAGCAGTGAGTACAAACTCAAAAGTCTTCCAGTGAATGATGCAAAAGTCAAAGGGTCAATCCAAAAGGGTCGTATTGAGCCGCTGAGACTGGATTGGCCTTTTTTCTGGATAATAATTTGGCAGTGGTAACAGTGCAGATATGACGTGCACATGTATACTGAACGCGTGCATAGTACATAACTGTAACAAACTATCTATAGCATGATTGATAGCTTAAGTCATGCAAACACATAAATCAAACAGACTTTTTTCTGAAACAAAATAGTTTAATACACAGAGATCAAGTAGTCTTTAAACTTTTTTAACAGTTTAAGGGTGGTTATACACGTGTAACATAATTTGGAAGATTGTTTCATATCTGTAGAAGGCCTGAAAGCCCTATACATACACATACATGTACATACACGTACATACACATATACACACGCACATTGATTTCTTCGCATTTTCCATTTCTTCACATTTCTTCACATTGTCCATTTATATAATAACATACTCTTCACATTTTGCAGGTTCTTATAGTATACTTAGCTTACACGTAGAGGTTTCCACAATGAATTTCATCGGAAAAATTTGAATTTCCTAAAGATATATTAGGCCTATAGCATACCAACTGCGTTGTTTTATATGATTGACTTTAAAAAGCTCCAGACATGTGCTTCTACTGCATACAAGTATGTAAGGCGCCCTGCGTGGCTGCCGTTTCTACTATAGGCCCTGTATATGTTCACTGTACAGCGCAGTGCGGCTATAGCAGGCGCTTATAAATAAAGAAAAGATTATTATTATTATTATTATTATTATTATTATTATTATTATTATTATTATTATTATTATTATTATTATTATTATTATTATTATTATTATTATTATTATTATTATTATTATTATTATTATTATTATTATTATTATTATTATTATTATTATTATTATTATTATTATTATTATTATTATTATTATTATTATTATTATTCAAAGGACTATTATAGTCTACCAAATTACCTGATAGACTTTGAATGCTTCAGTTAATTGGACCATCATTCACCTCAATTGTGACCCTGCATGCCACCAGGCGAACTATATTATAGCCACCTATTTGCTAAATACCTCTCTGGATTCATGAGTTTCGTTGGTGCTCAATCTATGTATAGTACCCTGCTTACTAATGCTTAGATCAGTGCCTATAACAACCCGGAAATGTCAACTGTACATGTTCTTCGTCAAACTTTCAAACTACATTTGAACTGGGATGTAAAATTTCAGGTAGGCATATTAGAATGAAATTGCGTCTATATGTAGATAGAGTTAACTTGAGCTGATCTCTCAGAAATATATTCTATGTACTACTAACTCCAGACAAGTCAACTTTACACTCGATAATGTCAACTGCACACTATAAGTCAAAAACACACCATCTTAGGCCTTGATTTAATTGGCACAGTGACAGATCGGAACGAGCATTGATTAGCCTCTTGTTTCGCTTGCGTTCATTGTTATAAGGACAGTACAAGGGTCTTGACAGATAAAATCAGAGCAGATTCAATGAGGGTAATAGACATATCCAGAATGTTTACAGAAGACAATATGCTACAGATTTCCAAATCCTCGATTCAAAACTGAAGATATCAACGCATAGACCTAAATAGAGTAATCCGAAACTCACTCATACATGTCACATATTTCCATACGGCTTGACATAAAGTTAATTAATACCAAAATTATAAGTGACACTAATTTGGTCATTAGAACCGGTAGGCTTGTTCCATCCAAGTCGTACGGGATGACGTTATCAACATCATCCAAAGTGGGCGGATGAAGTGGTTCTGCGGCAGATAACTACGGTCGTTGACTGACAAGGCCTAGAGGAATTTCATTGGTAGGTGAGGAAGTGGGCGGGGCAGTGGGCGTGGCTATTCAAAAGTTGGGCGCTGTAGGCACCATCAGCATCCTTAAACTATCGCCGGTGTGGGTCTCCGCTAATCGTTAGCGTGATGATGTTGTCTGACGCGGAGATGATACCGCGCGGTAGGTAACCGGAAAGTTTTCTCCGTCGAGAGTCAAGAGTTCCTAGGGCAGTCCCGTCTTCTTCGGTCCTTCCTTCGGCTCCGTTGGACTTAGGTGAGCAACAGTTCAAGAGACTCATTGGCCGAACCTGTAAACAGTCTACGCTTCTTCTTCGCAAGCTCAGGAGTGCTACCGAATGAGACAGAGACTGACAGACAGACAGACAGACAGACAGGTAGGCAGGCAGGCAGACAGATTTCTTACGAACAATAGAAGACTTCGATATTGTGACTCACAAAGAGCAACTTAATATAGGCCTATTAGGGGCCTATACGAAGTAGTTGTAGGCCTCTATTCGGTCACCTCCTTAGGTTCGGAGACAGATTGGGAGAGAGGAGGACACTGAAAGAGAGAGATACAAAGAGAGGTACAAGAATAGAACGGCTGTTAAAGAAGCCGTCATATATACAGTCCTATCGTAGTCAGTATAGTTTAACTGCGAAGAATGCGATAATTATTATTTTAATATCGATTATTGTCTTTTGGCGCTTTGATTTATCGATCGCTTTCCAATCGATCTTTTCAACCCACGAACATTGATCGATTTATAGTTTGGTATTAGGGCAAAAGAGTTATTGGGATCAATCGTTAAAAGCGAATATTATCGATCATGAGTCAATCAGGCACGGAGGAATCATTTGGAACCTACGAAAGCGACGAAGATGCTGAGGCTGCAGGATGCGGAGATGCTGAAGATGACGAATACCTTGACATAGAGGGAACAGACGACGATGACGATGTCTCGGTTTCGACGCCGATCCACCAAACCACCGTCACCGACGACGAACCGTTCGAAGTGGAACGAGGAGTGGCAGCGGGTGACGGCATGACCTCATTCGATGGATCAACGACGTTGAGGGGAGCGGCAGGGAACCGGATTCGTAAGGATGGCGGAAGTACTGGAAACAAGGCGGGTACGGGTACCCGTCGGCTGCTGCGTACGCCGAAGTGTGCGCGGTGCCGCAACCACGGCGTCGTGTCGTGTCTGAAGGGGCACAAGAGGTACTGTCGATGGAGGGACTGTCAGTGTGCCAACTGCCTCCTGGTGGTTGAGAGACAGCGGGTCATGGCCGCTCAGGTGGCGCTTAGAAGGTTGGTATACACACCACGTCGTCTGTTTCCACTTTAGAGTCTGTTTATGTCTGCCTGTCTCTGTCTCTGTCTCTGTGTGTCTGTCTGTATCTGTCTAGCTGTCTCTATGTGTCACTCTGTCTGTCTCTGTCTGTCTCTCTCCGTCTCTGTTTCCGTCTCTGTCTGTTTCTCTGTATCTGTCTGTGTGTTTGTCTCTGTCTTCCTCTGTCTACCTTTGTCGGTCTGTCTCTGTTTATGTCTCTCTCCGTATCTGTTTCTGTATATGTCTGTTTCTTTGTATCTGTCTGTGTTTGTCTCTGTCTGCCTCTGTCTGTCTCTCCGTTTCTGTCTATGTCTGTTTCTCTGTATATCTGTCTATGTTTTTGTATCTTTGTCCCTCTTGCCTCTCTCCCTTTGTGTCCCTGTGTGCATGTCTATACAATCTAAGAAATGTCTGATACAACAACAACATGAATACACGTGGCTGTGTATGCGCGCACAATGTCTGTTAGTGTCAGACACTATGATGCCCATGGGTATATAATTTATTATTATTTATTCCGGATATTTCTATAGCGCCTCTCGAAGTCTACTACTACTCAGAGGCGCTCCCGACTACAGCATTTGATACTGTGCCGGAATTTTCACGCCGAAGCGCCACGAGCAATTGCGAGTGAAGGACTTGCCCAAGGTCCGTACGCAGCGGCTATAGAGTGGGATTCGAATCTGCAACCCTCCGGTCACAAGGCGCCGAACTTACCACTGAGCCACCACGCCCCACAAGTTGCTTTATAATGTGTATATGACGTAAATGTATAGCCGCAGAAAACACTAATGAATGTGACTGTGTATAAATAGGAATACATGGTAAGTTATGACTGCATGGGGACAGCAGACTATATAATATAGAACTCCGCAACCGCACGTCCGTGGCTGAGTGCCAGATAGTGCCAGTCCTAAGATGGATGAAAGAGGAGGGCGACGCTAATGGGCAAACTTGCAGTACTAAGGTCCCTCATATAAATCAAATCAAATCAAATCAAAATCTTTTATTGCATCCAAAACGTTGACACACAGAACCTGTAAACAAGAATTGTTAATAATTCACGTCACTGGAGTCAAAAGGTGACCCTAAAGGGAAGAGTTTTCCCGCTAGGTAGGGACACCTACTTGGTAAATGAACTTTGCTTGTAGGACTGTCGTCAAAGGGAGGTCTCGGTTGCACCTTCTATATAGAAATAGTTACAAATATAGCGCCGGTTAGCGCTCACCAAACAAATAGGAGGCACACCGATAATATACCTTCGTTGAAGGAAAAAAACAAACCCTAAAAAATGGAGAAAAAAGAAACAGTAATAACTAAGCTACTTAACTAATCTTAACTAACAAGGATCTCTAGATCGGTGGCTGAAGAAAGAAAGAGTTATGGGATAAACAGAAGAAAGAGGAAGAATGTAAAAGTGTAAAAGTAAGAGAAGGCCCACACGCCGACGTGTGCCCCAAAGCGTCTTCAGGTCATCCTTTATATCCAATGCTTATGTATCGTTACAGACGGTGTTCAATAGGAACGATTTTAAGCGAGTTTTAAATAGAAAGATATTTGAGGAGAGACGGATATCAGGAGGTATTGTTTTCCAAAGTTGAGGCCCATAGAATTTTATACTAAACACACGTATATTAGTACGAGCTCTGGTAGATCGGTAGGTATCAGCATTCCTATATATATGTGTGGATCTGAGATCCGGCTGTAAAATAATTCTGAAATGATGGAGGTAGAATATTATGTTCGAACCGGTAGAGAAAATCTCCCAATTGTACCGTTCTAAGTTGCTTTATATCTAATAGGTTAAGTCTTTTAAAAATAGGACTAGTGTGGGAGCCTATAGGGCAGTGGTGCACAACGTCCGGCCCGCGGGCCAAATCTGGCCCCCGACGAGTCATCATGTGGCCCGCGATGTCGTATACAGGAAAAGCCACTATTTATGAGCCAGCACTGACATTAAGTCTACAGTGACTTGCGCACTGTGGTCATTGGAAAACCATCAGTATTATAGTAATATAGAAATACCACGAGTCCCCTTTATAACTTTTTATACTTACTTTTATACTTGTTTTAGTGCACACACTATCTTCATAGGCCAAATTTTTTTAAATCATTCATCCTAACAAAGCGTAGTCGTCACTTGTTTGGCCCCCGAAGGTTTCAAAGAAATTGTTTAGTGGCCCCTGGGCGAAAAAGGTTGTGCACCACTGCTATAGGGGCACCCGCGATCATTCTAACTGCCTTTTTTTGTAGGGTTACTAATTTGCTAAGTCGGGAGTCATAAGTGGAAGCCCAGATCATATTGCAATAACTCAAATATGGTAGGATTTAGGAATAATATAGGTTTAACCTAATAGCTTCCGGAAGTAGGTGTGATATCCTATTAATAATTCCTATGTTTTTCGCAATTTTTTGTGCTATGAAATGAATATGCTCTTTCCAGGAGAGATGCCTATCAACGATCACACCTATAGGAATTTAGTAGACTCTATACTTGGGCTATGGGGATTCCAGCGATCTCCAGGGTGATATCTATAGGTGTAATTTTCCTGTGGGATTTAAAGATAATAAAATTAGTTTTATCGACGTTGAGAGTTAACCGATTTGCCGAGAACCAGTTATTGACGAGTTTTAGTTCTGAGTTAATGGTTTCCATTAGGATTTGCCAAGAATGGTGTGCAAAAAAAATGTTGGTATCATCGGCAAATAATATAAAATAAAGAGTTTTTGATAATGTAGCCAGATCATTTATATATAACAGAAATAATAGGGGGCCTAGATTTGAACCCTGGGGGACCCCAAACAAGATTGAGCGAGATTCCGAGAGCATACCATTACATAAAACTTTTTGGGTACGGTCCTGGAAATAGCTGTAGAACCATTTTAAAATCGGACCCCTAACTCCATAGTTTTCTAATTTTTTTAAATAAGATCGAATGGTTGACGGTGTCGAAGGCCTTCGCTAAATCAATGAAAATACCCACGGAGATTTCATTGCCATCGATAGCTTTGGTGATTCTGTCCTCCATGTCAATTAGGGCCATATAGGTGGAATGACCAGCTTGAAAACCGTGCTGTGAGTGATGTATTAGGTCAAGGCTATTGATATAATTACTGAGTCTATCATAAACTATTTTCTCAAAATATTTGGCAAAATAGGGAAGTACCGAAATAGGTCTATAGCTGGGTTGTCAGTTTCACCTTTCTTGAAAATTGGAACTATACTTTTGCCATTTTTATCTTGTGGGGAACTACTCCATTTAAGAGTGAACAATTTATGATTGCTGTTAGTGGTTTTGTTATCAAAAATAAGTTTTGGGTGGCAATATAAGGGTCGATGTCATCTAGACCTCTTGTGTGTTTTTTTTTTCAAAATACTGCCAATTTTCAAAAGCTCATCAGGAGAGGTCAACGTCAAACCCATAGAGTTTAGTCTAGATGGCGGTAGGTATTCTTGAAAGGTGTCTGGAGACTCTTTTATTTTACTAGCTAGATCACTAGCTATGCTAACAAAATAGTTATTAAAATTATTTGCAACTATTCCTGGGTCTTCCATCAGGACTCCGTTAATTTTCAAAGTAATTTGATTAATTTTATTATCTTCGATTTGCATTGCTGCTCTAAGTAATTTCCAAGTAGCCTTTAGATCTTTAGATATACACGCTACATATGCCGGTCTATGTATAAGGCACAAGGGGTCGCACTTTGGCAATAGCCTATCCAATTAATTGTTGGCTCACTAATGAAACAGCCAATTTTCTGGGTGGGTGTCTTTGCATCGTGAGGGTCGGTTAGGGTGTCTTTGCATCGTGAGGGTCGGTTAGGGTGTCTTTGCATCGTGAGGGTCGGTTAGGGTCAGGGTGTCTTTGCATCGTGAGGGTCGGTTAGGGTCAGGGTGTCTTTGCATCGTGAGGGTCGGTTAGGGTCAGGGTGTCTTTGCATCGTGAGGGTCGGTTAGGGTCAGGGTAAGCGTCGTGAGGGCCGGTTAGGGCTTAGGGTTAGGGTCAGACCCGGTCAGTGTAGCCTATGTATCTATGAAAAATACATTAAACGTATCACAAGTTAAACAGCTCACAAGTGTGACAAGTTATCACAAATATCACAAGTTAAATAGCTTTTTAGTCGCACAAATACATAGGCTACACTGACCCTAAGTCCTAATCGACCCTCACGACGCTTGCCCTGACCCTAACCGACCCTCACGCGATGCAAGTTTGCCCGATAATGATCTTTGTTATCACACAGTGTCGTTAAACTGAAACTAATATAATTACGTATACATATACGTCGAACTCCATATATATAGCCAACCACAGCGTGTGTATACAATGTAGTTAAAATCATTCGTTATTCCACTTAATTATTCCACCATGCAGGTCACGTGATTGTCTTTCTCTGGTCATGTACCTTAAAAGACTGGAACTGTTCTGGATGCATGGATGAGCATTTCGGTCGCTGAACGTAAACGCTCTCAATCATACTTATAAGTATAGGGCATATATATGATAACTTACTTGTCTCGGAAATGCTTCCTTGCCAGGATGCTATAACATAGCCTTTTTTTGTATCGTTTGTATCTTGTATGTATTCATTTGTAATGACTTTTCTCTTAAACGTGTAGTACGGAGACATCGTCACAAATTAATTGGTTACATTGTTTCATTGTAATATGTAATACGAAATAATATGCTGTATTATCTTTCTTGTACAGCACTGTGCGTCTGCTAGCGCTTCTTAATAAGGAACATACTTACTTACTTACAGTGGTGTGCAAAAGTCTGGCACCACCTGAAAATGTTGCATTTTACTAACTTTCCGACATTATGCATAAATTCACATAAACTGACAAAAGCTGATATAAGCCGACATAAACTGACATAAGCTCACACGAGCTCATGTAAACTCACATAAATTCACATAAATTCACATAAACTCACATAAGTTGACATAAACTGACAAAAACTGACAAAAACTGACAAAAACTCACATGAACTCACATGAACTCACATAAACTCACATAAACTCACATAAACTCACATAAAATAAACTGATACTGACTGACAATGACTTACCATAAACTGACAATAACTGATATAAACTGACCTAAACTGACATAAACTGATATAAACTGACCTAAACTGATATAAACTGACCTAAACTGACATTAACTGATATAAACTGACCTAAACTGATCAAAACAGATATAAACTCTCATAAAATGACATAAACTGACATAAAATGAAATAAACTGACATAGACTGATGTAAACTCACATAAACTCACATATACTGGCATAAGCTCACACAAACGCACATAAACTGACAAAAACTGAGGTAAACTTTTTATTAAAAAGTTTGTCAGCCTATGTCAGTTTATGTCAGGTTTTGTTAGGTTATGTCAGCTTATGTGAGTTAATGTGAGTTCATGTGAGTTTTTGTCAGTTTTTGTCAGTTTATGTCAACTTAGGTGAGTTTATGTGAGTTTATGTGAATTTATGTGAATTTATGTGAATTTATGTGAGTTTACATGAGCTCATGTGAGTTTATGTCAGTTTATGTCGGTTTATATCAGCTTTTGTCAGTTTATGTGAGTTTATGTGAGTTTATGTATAATGTCGGAAAGTTAGTAAAACGCAACATTTTCAGGTGGTGCATGCCAGACTTTTGCACACCACTGTACTTACTTACTCTCTCCCTTAGTACCCGGAGTCAGACGCTAAGGAGTTACCAACTGACTTGATGAGTTAGCGACTGACTTAGCGACTCAGTCGACTAAGTCGCATGCTTATCGACTGACTAAGTCGCTTAGACTTATCGACTGACTTAGCGACTTGCTATCGACTTCTCATGTAATCAGGTATGTCTAATAGACATACCTGATTACCTAACAATGTAATGCATTTTACCGCATATATACTGTGCTCACCGTGCCATTATTTCCGTAGGCATTAGATGGAACCCATATGGGTTCAATACGGGTTCAATATGGGAATATGGGCTCCGTTCCATGTTGGCATGCTGACAGGGGACAGACCGATCGATGACTGTAGAAATTAATGTTAATGTGAATTCGTGAAATTGAGCGCTTGGTAAATCGAAAGAAACAAGGAGGATGTATAGCAGAAACCGATCTTACGGCCAACCAGTTGACCGAAACTGCTGATCGATGCCTCTTTCAGGCAGTCTTATAGCAGAGAACGAGAATCATGTATGCCTATACTGCGGCACTTATTCCCAGTGTGACAATTGTAGAGAAAAGACTGAGACTGGAGAGGTTAGACTTTGATCCATGTGGAGTTGAATATTTTATTCGTATTTTGCAAACTGATGTCAGCGAAATTTGAAACCAGCAGATTTCAACGCTAGCAGTTTCGGAAGTCAAACGCGAATCAAAATCAATTCCTCTGTTGAGAAAATAAAAAAATGATACATGATACACGTTGGAAATTTCTTCACTTTGTCAGAGATTCAGAATAAAATATTGCTAAATCACACGAGCACAACTGAGGGGGTTGGAAACGACCCACTGGGGTGTGCAATGAAGACTTAACCTGGGGTTTTAGCCTACAAAAACCTCTGACAATTCTCACCCTGCTTATACCCCCTCTTCTAAATCAACACCATCTGTGTTAATGCATAATTCACTTTACCAAAAAAGACAACAACTATATCCCCGTATTCTCTATAGGCCTACGAAATTTTTACTAATACAGCAAACTCTTTCTCTTATAATGTACCAAGTTGCAGCATGTCAGCTTGTTTTCCTCAACAAACGAATAGATTATTGTATTGTATCGTTTTATAAGTATTGCTCATGCGAATGTTCGGTACAGCCCTAATTTGTCTTCGTCAAATCGAAATATGGAAACCGCAATTAAAACAACAAGCAAAGTATTAAGTGAACGAAGTCGCTAGCAGTCGATAGCTTAGCGACTGGTTTCGACTTGAGGGCTTAGCGGCGGCGGCGGATGGCGGCGGCGCCGGGGACTACTCTCCCTGCATGTATCTCTTTCCGTTCTGCTCTGTCGCTTATATGTCGATTCGTTCACAACTTGCTTCTCTGTGTTGTAGGACTGTTCTTCTGGATGTTGACCTGATTACACCTTGGTTTTGGTGTGCCATCAGTTGATGCCTCGTGCATTAGACACTGGCACAATAGAAGTTACTAATTACGATTACAGTTTATATATTGCATGTGCACGAGGCTGTGTATGAATGAACTGCTCGTGCACTAGGCCTATTGTGTATACCTTCGAATAAACTCGGGTAAATGTTGGTCTCATTGAATTCATCAGCATCATAATCATAATCATCATCATCATCATCATCATCATCATCATCATCATCATCATCATCATCATCATCATCATCATCATCATCATCATCATCATCATCATCATCATCATCATCATCATCATCATCATCATCATCATCATCATCATCATCATCATCGTCAAAATGATAATCGCCATCGTCATTTACATCATCATCATCATCATTATCATCATCTTCGTCGTCGCAGTCATCGTCATCACCGTTACCGTCATCACATCATGATCATCATCATTATCATCATCGTCGTCGTCGTCGCCATCATCGTCATAACCGTTGCCGTCATCACATCATCATCATCATCATCATCATCATCATCATCATCATCATCATCATCATCATCATCATCATCATCATCATTATCATCGTCGTCGTCGTCGTCGTTGCCATCATCACCGTTACCGTTACCGTTACCGTCATCATCATTAACGTCAGAAGCAGCAGTTGCAACAGCAATCAGCGTGATCCCGTTTGTGGCAAACCTGCAGTATGAGATCAGAACATGTATCCTATATATTCCTCGCGGGATATAATATCATACGAAGATAACCGTATACCAGAAATATATTGACTCTGGTACCGTTATAAAACCGCACACTATTCATATCGTGAATCGACAGCGCCGCTTATATGGTTCACTGGCTCTCTGTTTCGAAACGCATCTCCTATCGCGTTGTTGCACTTGTTTGGCGGTGCCTTCTTGGCTGTGCTCCATCCTACCTGTCTGATTTTTGTCGACCTGTCTCTGACCTTACAGGCCGTCGAACTCTCCGCTCTTCGGCAAGGGGAGCTTTTGGTCCCGCGTGCTCGCACTGCAATAGACAGTGTCCGGCCTTTTCGGTTGTGGGGCCCTCCATATGGAATGGCCTCCCTCTGTATAGACCTGCGCTTGCTGTCTCGGTTAAACTTGCCTCTTCTTGTAAGTCCCTCAAATCACATTTCTTTAGCTGTGGCTGAGCTGGGAATGCCTCTGAGTAGGTCTCTTACGAGCAGTGATGGGCAATAGTTAACTAAAAAGTTGCTGACTTTTAGTTTAACTAAAAAAATTTAGTTAAGGAAGAAGTTTAACTAAAAAAATAGTTTAGTTAAAACCATAGTTTAACTAAAAAAATTTAGTTGCTAACTAAAAAGTTTAACTAAAAAAATTAGCAATATGCAACTATTTTTCCACAGTGAACATTGAACACTGTCAGCAACAAAACATTTTAACACTGCATGGTTTTAGCATTAACAGCCTGTGTTTTCAAATTCATACACTACTTACAGTACACATGTAACTGTATGCCAGAACAGTGCACATTGCATAGTTTGAAGGTGAAATTGTCAATGACGCTTTGCATTATTACAGTTCACTTAACGTCTGTTATTGTGAAAATGTTTGTCGTGAAAAGTTGGAAAAAAGTTGGAAAAAGTTTAACTACTTTTTTTTAGTTTAGTTAACTAATTTCCAAAATCAGTTGCCAACTTTATAGTTAAACTATTATTTTTTAGTTGGAAAATAGTTTTAGTTTAACTAAAAAAATAGTTTAGTGCCCATCACTGCTTACGAGGTGCTATATAAATGATCGGAATGAATGAATGAGCTTCGCGTTCTAACGGAACTTTAGAGACGAAGATTATATGAAATTGCTGTATACGGACTACAATCTTCTGGATGTTGACCTGTAGGCCTATACGGCTTGGTTTTGGTGTGCCATCGGTTGATGCCTTTGTGCATTAGACTTCGGCGCAATAGAAGCTATTACAATTACAATTAATGGGATGTGTGCACTGCAATTTCTTGCAACTGACAACTCGCAAATATATTTCTTTATTCTTTTCCGAGTTGTGCACACGCCCTTCTAAAAATAAAGTCGACTCATGCATCTTTGACTTAGAACAGTTATAGCGTCGAATATAGAATACACGCGGAGTGTATATTTGTATACGTAAACTTATACGCTGAGATTGTAACATTTGATAATAGATTTCCTCTAACATATATGTATGCATTTACACACACAAGTATATTCGTATGATGCATGTCTCTTGTGTCGCCTTTATATTTATTCAAACATGTGCATTAAAGTCGGTCAGTTTTTTCCGGCGCACTTGGTGCCATTGGCCGCGATGGTTGTAACTCGCTCCACGGTCGTTAACTCTGCAAGAGGTGTTGGCTTCTGTCGCGGCTTGTCGCCATCGAAGAGCGCAGTGCCAGACACTCTGGCTGAGAATCAGTGCCGCATCACACGGTTGGAGCATCAGGCACCAAGCGATGTCATCCTTAACTCTGCGCGGATATATATGTATATATATATATACACAGAACTGCGTATATACAACGCGGAACTGAGTATACAGGCCTATGCATCTTTCATGACTTTTAAAGTATATGTGATATGAGTTGCTTACTATGTATAATATACTTGCTTACTCCGCCATGCACTGCCGGTACTCTGGTATTGCCAGCCCCAAACTTGGATAAAAGAGGAGGGCGTCGCTATATATCGTCATACAAACCAAAATAAGACGAACTTTCATGTATACGCATGTATTGGGGGTGGGGGTGGTGCTTGATAGTGTAGTGGTTAGCGCGCTGGACTGTCAATCGAGAGGTCGGGGTTAAAATCCCCGCCAGGGCAGAAATTTGGTTCGTGATTTTTGCTCCACCTGCACCCCTATAGATATATCCAACTCAGCTGTAACGAGTACACTGACCAAGCGCTGTCGGTGGGAAGATGAGATGGCGATGAAGAGTACTGGCCACCCGCCCTCAATGTATACCGAGGCTAAGAAAATGAAGTCGCCAATACTTCACCCAAGCATGACTGCATGCCTCAGTGGTAGTTAAGGGATTGCATGCTCTTCGTCTGCTTCACAAGCATACTATAGTTTTAGTAGTATTTACATATATGCATACTATAGAATATCTGTATATGCTACCTATATATAGGCTATATATACAAATACATTCATATACATACATGCATATCACACATGTGTAAACGTGGCAGTAAAGAAATATAAACTAAGAGTACTAAGACAAGCAGACTGACAGTCATGCATGAATGACAGCAAAAACGCCGATATATCAGGTATACGAATTAATTTATCTTGACGGCACATATTATTCGTGTGGTCATGCATGTGTGCATGTATGTTCTGACTCCTGTCATGCAGACACGCCTTGGCGCGTGATTTATGCTTCTGTCTTGTCCGCCTCTTGGTATATCTTATACTCTACGCCAGCGGTTCCCAAACTTTTCTGGGTCGCGACCCACTTGTGAATATCGTGGCAGTCTCTGGACCCACTCTATAAAATTAAGCATTGTGTACTAAAATTTGCTTCGTAAATTGGCATCGAAATATATGCGGATTTACGTGAAGTGTTTGGAAATTCGCATAGGCCTTATCTAAAGCATTTAAAGGAAACATAGATAAAACAGTTAACAAATTATTGCAATCCAAAAGCAACTGTCGTACCAATGTAATGTAACAATGTAAGTGATGTTGTTGCTCCGAAAAATAAATGTTTCTCGGAAAAATTTGGCGACCCACTTGCCAGAGCTTCGCGACCCACTTTTGGGTCGCGACCCACAGTTTGGGAAACTCTGCTCTACGCTACAATATACATATACATATACATATTTAATAAGCAATACATTGCACTTATGATATGTATACAAGCTACATTAAATATTAATGAAAGGCAATTGAAAATGGGGCGTTTCAGATATATATATATATATATATATATATATATATATATATATATATATATATATACTAGCTGGATTACCCGGCGTTGCCCGGGGTTATAAGTTTCATACCACCGTGGAGTGACTGCTTCGCAGTCGCCCTCTGGCGGCGACTGCTTCGCAGTCTTGGATGCCCTTGTGGCGTCTGGTGACCTCTGGCGGAGATTGCTTCGCAGTCTTGTAGACGCCTTCTGGCGTCTAGGGACCTCTGCCGTGGAGTGACTGCTTCGCAGTCGACCTCTGGCGGCGACTGCTTCACAGTCTTGGAGGCCCTTGTGGCGTCTGGTGACCTCTGGCGGAGACTGCTTCGCAGTCTTGTAAACGCCTTCTGGCGTCTAGCGACCTCTGCCGTGGAGTTACTGCTTCGCAGTCGCCCTCTGGCGGCGACTGCTTCGCAGTCTTGGAGGCCCTTGTGGCGTGTGGCGACCTGTGGGGGAGACTGCTTCGCAGTCTTGTAGACGCCTTCTGGCGTCTAGCGACCTCTGCCGTGAAGTGACTGCTTCGCAGTCGCCCTCTGGCGGCGACTGCTTCGCAGTCCTGGAGGCCCTTGTGGCGTCTGGCGACCTGTGGGGGAGACTGCTTCGCAGTCTCCCGTGGACTGACTGCTTCGCAGTCGAAGAGGGTGAACCAGGCGTTGGCGTGTTAAAGAAAACGCCAGAAATCTAGCCCTCACTGCCGGTCTGTAGTCGGCCTCGCCCTTAGTAGAGCAGACTGGTTGTTTGATATACTGTAAATAATTTAGATCTTTGTCTTTGAACATACATGTGTTAACATTTTGCTGTAAAACGATGAATATACTTCGAATCGATCGTCATAATATTTTGTGCGAAAGTAAACAACTTACGCGGATTATTAGTGACATTGGGGAATACCGGCGCCATAAATAGAACCGCGGTGTCGTTAAGCGGATTATTAATGACGTTGGGGAATACCGGCGTCATAAATAGAACCGCTTGGCAGTGGAATAGGCGAGCTTGCGCGTTATGGACGGTCGGGTGGGTAGCGTTTTGGGGCATTTTCACCATGGTAGGGTTGAAAACGGAGGACGCGAACCCCTCCACTGGGTGTCCGAAGCCGAGACCGACACATTAGTGAGGTTTCGAGTGAAAAGGTGCAAAATTGTAGAAGTTAAGCCCGGTCAAACAGACAGACAGACAGACAGACACACAGACAGACACACAGAAAGCTGGCTTTATTTATATAGATATATATATATATATAATATCAGGCGGTGACAGTTTATTAATCATAAACATTGTATACATATCTGTGTGTAATTTGTTTGTTGTGTTGAGCTCTGTCTAAACCGTGAATTCAGTACCTGGTATACAGTATATCTTTAATATAAGAACACATAATTAGAAACAGTTATCTCCATTTCAGTGGCGGCGATCTTGTCTGAGAGGTGTGGGCGGGGGGGGGGGGCAAAGAGTCGGCCGTGGTCTGGTTTATGACCTTTTTAGGAATTCATCTCCACAAAAAGTTTCTGACTTTTTCAAAATAAGTCGGTGACTTTTTCGCGAAGTCATCTCCCAAAAAAATTGATGACTTTTTTTAGTCATTCGCCTCTTTTACAACTTTTGAAGGGTCTCGCACCAATCTCATGACCTTTTTTTAGAACGTCATTCCCACAAATTTTAAGACCTTTTTTCGGAAATTTATTTATTTTTTCACGGATTTCTTCTTACTTTCTCAAAATTTTCGGGGACACTTCTCCTCAAACATTTCATTTTTACCTCGTCTGGTCAAAAAAGGCTGTGAAAACCCTCACACGCAATAACATTTGTTGGCCTTTTTCAGTCTTTCTTCAAAATTTGGGGGGACAAATGTATGGCGTGTCCCCCCTTCTTAAAGGTGGGGGTCTTGTCCCCCTCGACCCCCCTAGATCGTCGCCCATGCTCCACTTCCTTCTTATATATAACTAGCTGGATTACCCGGCGACCTCTGCCGTGGAGTGACTGCTTCGCAGTCGACCTCTGGCGGCGACTGCTTCGCAGTCTTGGAGGCCCTCGTGGCGTCTGACGACGTCTGGCGGAGACTGCTTCGCAGTCTTGTAGACGCCTTCTGGCGTCTAGCGACCTCTGCTGTGGAGTGACTGCTTCGCAGTCGCCCTCTGGCGGCGACTGCTTCGCAGTCTTGGAGGCCCTTGTGGCGTGTGGCGACCTGTGGGGGAGACTGCTTCGCAGTCTTGTAGACGCCTTCTGGCGTACAGCGGAGACTGCTTCGCAGTGTTGTATACGCCTTCTGGCGTCTAGCGACCTCTGCCGTGAAGTGACTGCTTCGCAGTCGCCCTCTGGCGGCGACTGCTTCGCAGTCTTGGAGGCCCTTGTGGCGTCTGGCGACCTGTGGGGGAGACTGCTTCGCAGTCTCCCGTGGACTGACTGCTTCGCAGTCGAAGAGGGTGAACCGGGCGTTGGCGTGTTAAAGAAAACGCCAGAAATCTAGCCCTCACTGCCGGTCTGTAGTCGGCCTCGCCCTTAGTAAAGCAGACTGGTTGTTTGATATACTGTAAATAATTTAGATCTTTGTCTTCGAACATACATGTGTTAAAATTTTGCTGTAAAACGATGAATATACTTCGAATCGATCGTCATTATATTTTGTGCGAAAGTAAACAACTTATGCGCATTATTAATGACGTTGGGGAATACCGGCGCCATAAATAGAACCGCGGTGTCGTTAAGCGGATTATTAATGACGTTGGGGAATACCGGCGCCATAAATAGAACCGCTTGGCAGTGGAATAGGCGAGCTTTCGCGTTATGGACGGTCGGGTGGGTAGAGTTTTGGGGCATTTTCACCATGGTAGGGGTGAAAACGGGGGACGCGAACCCCTCCACTGGGTGTCCGAAGCCGAGGCCGACACATTAGTGAAGGTTTCGAGTGAAAAGGTGCAAAATTGTAGAAGTTAAGCCCGGTCAAACAGACAGACAGACACACACACACACACACACACAGAAAGCTGGCTTTATTTATATAGATATTTATACATATATAGACCTATATCGTTTTCCCGTCGTGCGCACAAGTAAATGTATAGTTCGCCATTGCATCATGTTTGCGATTTTGCGGATAGACATATAAATATGAAAGACAATGCGAATGCTCTTCAGTGCGCTAACTCTTAACTTTTAACTCGGATTTTGCATTTGCAATCATCGATGAAACTCGATGTATAGTACACTGTACACCTCATAATTTTATCCATGCATGCCCACTCTTCATCTGGTTCACCAGTTTAAGGCACACTTTATACAAAGCATTATGATTTTACCATATAATAGATGAGGAAGAGCATGCAGTCAGTTCCTTAAGCTATATCCTTGAGGCCTGCAGCCATGAATGGTTATATTCATTTTTTCTTAGCCTCGGCATATGAGTGCGGGTGGCCAGTCCTCTCCCTCACCGTCTCATCAGTGTACGGTCAGTGTACTCGTTATATATCTGAGTTGGCTATATATGGGCAGAAATCTCGAACCAAATTTCTGCCCTGGCGGGGATTTCGACCCCCGCCCTCTCGATTGACAGTCCAGCGCGCTAACCACTACACTATATCGAGCACCGAGAATATAGTGCAACTCCTTCCGTATACTGCATGGCATTTGGAAAACTAACTTGATGAAGGTTCAAATATAGTCCAAAAATACCTTGCCCAGAGTTATCTCTGCAACTCCAAAACATGAACGCATATATCATGCATCATGTGAACTTCTCTGTTATACGCTTCTCTCATTGGTAGCTTCCAACTAATGAATATTCATGTGCAATTACGTCAATTATATAAGTCATTGCAATGGTTGACGATGAATAAAAGCGAATAACTTTCAAGACTGACTGACTGAGCTATATATATAGTTGTAGACCTATATATAAGACTATACGTTTCAGTCTACCTCGTTATATCTTGTCTTTGTTAACTCTAAAGACCTTCCTGTATTCAGTTAACCACGTCTTCTGACTTTCTCAATCTCACTTTCCTAATCTGACTTTCTAAATCTAATTTTCACAATCTGACTTTCCTAATCTTGCTTTCTAAATCTGACTTTCTCAATCTGACTTTCTTGATCTTACTAAATTTGACTTTCTCAATCAGACTTTCTCAATCTTAAATTCTTAATCGGACATTCTTAATCTCTAACTTTCTCAATCTGATATATCTTAGATCGTCTTAGAGCATACATGTATTCGAACTAATGGCGGGCATTTTGAACATCAACCTTAAAGAACAAGATTTGACTCAAATTAATTTTAAATATTGATGTCTTCGTGTTTTTGTCGAATTGTAAAGTTCAATAAAAATAAATAAAAACTCAATTTTTGCATGTTGGATAGTTCAAATTTTGTTTCTCCAAATTTTAATGTGTATAACTTTGGACCCTGGTGATAGAATTTGATGAAGTTTTCGGGATATATTGGTAATTTATCCCTCTTTCAGTGCTTAAAATTTTATTGAATTAGTTTTAGAATTGACAGATTTATTGCCAAAATAAAAATCGTATCAGATCAATTGAGACACAGTATAGTGGAAGAGAAATGTCCCTGGTCATGTGAACTTCTCTGTTATACGCTTCTCTCATTGGTAGCTTCCAACTAATGAATATTCATGTGCAATTACGTCAATTATATACAAAATGACGTCATTCTGTCTAACGGGCGTTCGTTTCAAACTTATTTCAACGTATATTGAAATATACAGTAAATTAAGGACTGCTCTTTTAAACCAACGGATTCAAACGGGATTAAAATTATTTACCTATAATTATGTCGCTCATACGCTCAAACGAAAGAGCTTAACGGGTTTAAAGGGGTCAGAAATATAACGGTCATGTGCGACTTGATTTCATATAGCGATAAATAATAACCGCATGTACAATTGGAAAATGCATACTCAAATTTCTGTAAAACCGTCTTATAGGACGGGCAAACATCTATTGTATACATATAGGCCTACTATGTAACTGTTAGATATTTGCGCTGACAGTTTACTGTAAAGTTTCCTAGAAGTAGCTTGTTACTGACGATGCTATATTATTGTCGTAACTGTGATTGAATTATACAGTACAATACAATATAACTGTAATTTGATAATGCCCTCCTTACAAAGTTCAGAAGTGCACATTGAAGCAAGGCAACCATTAAGAGCCATATATGCAGACTGGAAGAGGAAAGTTTTTCAGTTTAGAGGGAAAAAGCAATTACATCACTTAGAAACGGAGACAAAAGTGCGCACACAATTTTCCAAGGGTCTTTTGTAGGACATAAAGTCGACTGTTCAGACTCGAACCGGAAATCGTTGATTTACAGAGGAAGCGCGCTACCGAATATACCACTAAGCGCTGAGATATAGACCGGCTGTTATAACTTGCATCATCTATATATAGCCGCACAGCAACTTGCTGCGATTCAACATGTCAGGGAGAGTTTAAGGATACAGTAGCGATCCCTCTCCTGTAACCTTCTGCATTAATGAATGAACCTATAAAGGCAACCGCCGCATCTACATCTTCAACTTCAAAAGCCGCCTCCCGCCACCTACCGTCGAACCCGATCTCGTCTTCGGTATCACCTGGTGGTCACCCACTGCGAAGACCGTCCTGAGAGGCCTCGCTTTTTCCCGGCCGACTGGGAGGCCGTTCAACGCCCCCCGACCCGCTGACAGTTCGCGGCCCTCTGCTTCTCCATTTCCTGGGATTGTTTGATCGATAAACATTCCACGGGGCGGTTTTGTATAATCCGTAATGCGCCTATTTACATTATAACCTGCGTCCTATATTCATCCGCCAGATACTATATCGCTTCAAACGTCCGCATGCCAACACGCGTATACATCCGCTATACGCTCACGAATACACACACGCACACACAGCCATATAAGTCTATGGGTCTATGAAGCTCGCGTCTAACTTTTCCGAAAGGTGTTATAAATGCGTGAATTAGGTGTATCAAGAAAGCTACGACTCTGCATCAGGGTGGGATTGTCGGGGGTTGGGAGTTCAACCCCCAGTCTTTCTTAGGACCCCAAGTTAAGTCTTCATTGCACACTCCGGGGGTCGTTTCCAAACCCCTCAATTGTATTGTATTGTATCTAAACATTTATAAAGCGCCTCTGAGCGGCCTCTCAGTGTTCGCTAATCAGAGGCGCTCAGTTGTGCTAGTGTGATTTAGCATAAGGCCTATATTACTCTGAGTCTCTGAAAAAGGGAAGAAATTTCCACGGTGTATCATGTATGCATTATTGAATTTTCTCAACAAAGGAATTGATTTTGATTCGATTCTGACTTGCAAAACTGGTATAGCATTGAAATCAGCTGCTTTCAAATTTCGTTGACATCAGTTTGCAAAATACGGATAAAATGTTCAACACTCCCAGTCTTTTTTAGGACCTTCTACTTTTTTCGCAGGACCTTCGTGCTCTAGCTTCTTTTTTTTCTTTTTTGTAGGCTGCAATTTGCGCCGTGTATTGCAGGCTGTCTGTTCTGTTAGTAGTTAAGATTTATCGCATAACATGTACATGTACAGCGCAGTGCGTTTGCAGGCGCTTAATTAA
Source organism: Allolobophora icterica (assembly GCA_963556255.1). NCBI lineage: Eukaryota > Metazoa > Annelida > Clitellata > Crassiclitellata > Lumbricidae > Allolobophora > Allolobophora icterica. The sequence continues at coordinate 12,426,267 of OY744613.1, forward strand.
AGAATAAATATTATTATATTATTATTATTATATTATTTTTCTACAACTCCCATACTGCTCTACATAAATAGATTCGTTTGTCCTGAAGTCCCTAAGTTTCTTTTGTTTTTTTCTTTTCTACTAGTTAAGCATTGTATTATGAGATCATTTACTCTGCCGTCTGCCCCCTTGTTGAGCGGAGTCTCTTAGTTTTTCCTCCACTGCCCAATTGGCGGCAATCCTTGGTTCTATTTACCCAGATTCTGTTTAGTAATACTAATTGGAAGCTTAAGCCTCAAGTTGGTTCTCGCCATGTCAATACAACTAGTAAGTAGGTGTCCCTACTAGCGGGAGTCATCCCTTCAGGGCCTACCTTTGCGACCATTGAATTGTTTTCAGTGTGTACTTCTGCTTGTTATATATTTTGGTTTCAATAAAGAAAATGTTATGTTATGTTATGTTATGTTATGTTATGTTATGTTATGTTATGTTTGTGTAGTCTGGAAGAGAGGACGCGTAGGGAACTGTGTGTTTTCCGCAGAAAATCCTGTCTCTTCCCCGCGTCAATTCGACTCTGCAAAACTTTGTAATAGCGATAAAGGCAATGTACATCTGTGACGTGTATGGAAGAAGAGCAGTCCCTTAAGCTAGCCCTGAGGCAGTCATGTGTATGAAGTGTTAGCGACTTCATTTTCTTCGCCTCGGTATATGAGGGCGGGTGGCAAGTCCTGTGCCTCGCCGTCTCATTTTCCCACCGACAGTGTACCGTTAGTGTACCCAGTATAGCTGAGTTGGCCAGGGGATACTGCAGGTATACAGAGCAGAAATCTCGAAGCAAATTTCTACACTGGCGGGGTTTTGAACCCCCAGCCTCTCTATATTGACAGTACAGCCCGCTAACCAATAGACTATGGAGCACTCCCACTACTGCTGCTGCATGACGATGATGAAAATGATGACGAAACTTAGGATGAAGATGATAATGGTGATTATACTGACGAGGATGATAATGAGGACGAGGTGGAGGAGGATTAAGACTGTTAGAAGGATGGTGCAGTGACGATGTTTACATACATACATACATAAATAAACACATACATATGCATACATACATACATACATACATACATACATACATACATACATACATACATACATACATACATACATACATACATACATACATACATACATACATACATACATACATACATACATACATACATACATACATACATACATACATACATACATACATACATACATACATACATACAATGTTACCCTACATGCTATGTTAGAATTTGTTACTCTATGTTATTTTATATTAAGTTCTGTTACTTTATGTAGTTATGTTATAACATGTTATGTTATGTTATATTGCGTTGTGGTTGTGTTGCGCTCACTCTCCTGTGTATTGTTGTGCTACGTTTAGTTTCTTGTTTTTATTTATTAATTATATATTTAATTAGAAATTTATATATTTCTTCTTTCTCCCTCAGGCATCAGTCAGTAGAAGGTCCTGCGGCGGGGGCAGCAAGTAACAGCCAGAATAGCTCGGACAGTGACCGTCTTAAGAAAGCCGTTACGCTGTTACAACAGCGTAAACATCTACAACGTAATTTACGCAGCCTGCAGCAACACACAATGTCACGTGATATATTGGCAAGTAAGTAAACTGTGGAAACACGCCATCTTTAACATCTTTTTATCTTTAACATCCTTAATCCTTATCATCTTTACATATTTAATATCTGTAGTGTTTAACATTATGTACATCTTTAAATCATCTTTGCATCTTTAAATCATCTTTACATCTTTAAATCATCTTTACATCTTTAAATCATCTTTAACATATCAACTGCGATCGCCTTTTCGTTATTATTGAATGTTGGCTTACTGGTTCAGTCCAATGGTTAGCGTGCATGACTGTAAGTCGAAAGGTCTGGGGTTCAAATCCCCCGCCAGGGCAGCAATGTTTGTCGAGATTTCTGCGCCACCTGCAGTCCAACACCCCCAGCCAACTCAGCTATGTTGAGTACCTTGACCTACACTGTTGGTGGGAAGATGAAACGGCGAGGGAGAGGACTGACTGGTCATCCGCCTTCATTTGCCGCTAAGAAAAATGATGTCGCTATAACACTGCAGTACATATAATAAATTATTATATCCAGGGCTATAGCTTCAGGAACTAATAATAATATTCGTGTTTATTGACAAGCTCACTGACAAATCGCAGTAAGTAACATTGAAACCTATGACAGCATACTAATCAAGATCTTGAAGAACATACGTCTTGGCAGCCTGTTAGGCGCCCGCTCATTTTACAACTGCACTCTAGGAGTGGAAGGCTGAGTCAACCTATGGGGATCTTACGGGTATCGAACCGCGTCTTTCAAGATCTTATAATGTTCATCGAGCAAAAAAAGAGTGTTACCATTCATCTATATCCCCACTCCCCAACTGCTTTCTTCTTACTGGTTCAGAGGGGATTCGTCCTGTAGACCTAACGAGGAATAGGCCTACATTGATAACGAGTTCGATCCTCCCAGCATGCGTGAATCAAGCACTGACAACTTTTTGAACCTTATAAGCCAGACAATAGCGCTACAGTTCTCGTTTGTTGTTTCGTTGTTGCCAACAACAAAAAGAACAACAACAATGACCACTACAGCGACGACAACAACAACGACAACAGAGAAAACAACAACTACTACATCACATAGTGGTTGTAATAGATTCAACAATAAAACAACAGTGGTACAATAGCTATTATTTAGATTCACTGAGTACATACTGTTATAACAAGTTAGAACTTTAGAAGTGCTTGTTTTCATCCGTGCTTATTCAATTTCTCAGTTCAAATTCTATTTCTCAGTTTATATTCTATTTCTCAGTTTATATTCTATTTCTCAGTTTATATTCTATTTCTCAGTTCATATTCTTATCTCAGATCAGATTCTATTTCTCAGATCATATTCTACTTCTCAGATCATATTCTATTTCTCAGTTTATATTCTATTTCTCAGCTTATATTCTATTTCTCAGATCATATTCTATTTCTCAGTTTATATTCTATTTCTCAGTTCATATTTTATCTCAACGGCGGCGGTTTTATCGTCATCGTCATCATCATGATCATCGTCATCATTATAATCATCATCATCACCACCGTTATAACCCTCATCATCGTCATCATTATCATCGTTATCGTCAGAAGCAGCAGTATAGCAACAGCAGCCTTATCCTCTGTCGTCCTGTCCTTTTTTGGAATCATCTTCCCCACGCATGAACCCCGATTTTTAAAACCATTCGTCTTTTTTCCTCTTGAATTGGTTTGCACCAATCAACATTCTTGGAATTCGCTGCTTGACCTTCACACTTCATCAGCTTTTGTCTGAAGGCGCAAAATAAAAGACTGTATGAACTTATAACAAGTTTGTCTTCGTTCCCCCTGCAGCTGTCGGCTGTCGACATAAATCGGTTCTCCGCTTAATAGGCTCATCATCTTCGTCGTAATTGCAGTAATCTTCGTAATCCGCGTATAGTTCTTCATATACATCAACATCTTCATCGACATCAGAGAAGGTTCTCGCTCTTGGAACCCGACACTGCGACGTGTCTGCTTTCGATTTCGTGCTATGAAACACGACCGGGCGCGCAACACCCATGGCTGCTGCAGCCTCATGGTATACGCCCGGGGATTCCCGCGCGCACTTGTGGGCAGCACCCACGAAGGCTTGATATATGGGCTCTCCGATCGTCCAGATCTATAGGTGTAAATTTCCAGGTAGATGCCTCGTCAGGACAGCGTGATATTGGAAATTCATTAGACCCTAAATGCGGCGTCGGTCCCTTTGAAGTTCGCCGCCAAAGGCTACGCCGCCGATAACGGAACGACTGCATGTCGTCTTGTTGTTAAATATAAATGTTATTTCGTGCATCGGTTTACTCGGAAAGTGCAATTCGCCGCAGTCGACATCGTTGCTTGTGCAGTCTACTTCGACTGATATAACTTATTATAGGTATTATAGCCTTTTTATAGGACATTCTTTCTGTTTTAATATTCGCTTACATACAGAAGCTATTGCACGCAGGCAGGCACAGCATTCATGGACGTATGTTGCTGAGCTGACTATTGGCGCGCTGTGTAAATGGTCAGATTGCATGCAAGCCTAAACTGGCTCGCTATAAATGAGTTTTGATACAAATACTCGCAGCCATGTATCATACGTGCATATCATCAGGTTGAGCTTCGGCGTGTCAACACCGATTTGGCTCGGCTCTGGACTGTTTTCGCCCTTGTGTGGCGCTGCATTTTTGGCTCGGTCCCTGCTTATTTGAGAAAATTGAGGGAGGTTTGTCGTTCCACCCTGGGTGTGCGGGGCCTCCGTTCCCCCGCGCAGGGTGAGCTTCTTGTCCGCTTTGCACGAACCTCTATCAGGCAGGATCGCACTTTTTCTGTTGTTGGCCCTTCGGTCTGGAATGGGCTCCCTCTGGATGTGCGCTTGTTGCCTAGAATTTTTTCTTATAGGTTTGTTCTAATCTTATAAGACTGTCCTTTTTGGCCGGGGCTGGGACGGGAGCGCTCCTGAGTAGGCCAAAGATACTTTTAAGGGGCGCCATATAAATTCTTGCAATGAACGACTGAATGCATGACCAGGTATACATACGTACACACATACATATTGTTAGCTTGTTAGTCTAGAGGTGAAATGTGAGTTAGAATGATATGAGAAATGACAAGAAAAAGAAAGACTTTCGCAATATTGATAAAACGTATATTTACACTATGTACATAATTGAAACGATACTCACACATACAAGACAAAGCAGACGACAAAAGACAGACTCTCCGAGAAGACGCCTGCACAAACTCCACAAAGGAAGATACAACTCGAGAACCGGCAATTAAACATGAGTAGCGACCACGTAGGGTACACTCTCTGAAAACGACCACAAAGGGTACTTACAATGCGTGACACAACCAGTGCACGTCTTACGCCTTACTTAACTAAAACCGGTCTCCCCGTAGACACAAGAACACTGCTATATATAGTCAACGAGACCATCCTACATTTAGCTTCAAACGAGGTGCGTCTTAACTAAGGTTAGAAAGTGCACGTGAGGATGATGATGGCGGGATGGCTGAAGGCCAACTCCCAACAGACCCCCCCACTACGAAAAAGAGGAAACATTTAAAGTGTTTCCGACCATGCAGAAACTACAACTGTACATGAAGTGAAACTATCTCTAGAGTTCAACAACACAACAGTCCAAACGTTTACAACAGCAAAAGAGAATCACTTAATGAAATAGACGGACAATCCGTAAAAGCCTATGAAAAGTCCGTAGATTTAAACTGAGGGACGACTTAAAATGTCTGGTAATATATTGTCTCGACCACGCCGATGCTTAATGTTCAAGGAGTACTGTTGGAGTTCAAGACTCCATCGCAAAAGTTTCGCATTCGAAGGAGCCATGCGATTTATGAACTGTAGTGGACTATGGTCCGTATAGACAACCACTGGAGCGGAACCAAAGTACACGCTGAACGCGCGTACACCGACCTCCAGCGCAAGTGCCTCCTTCTCAATGGTCGAATAGCGTACTTCCGCCGAACTCAACCTCCGACTCAGGTAGCAGACCGGATGTTCAATCTCGTCAGTTATCTGAAATAGACAACCTCCCAAACAAAAGTACGAAGCATCTACATCCAAATAAAAGGGTTTGTCAAAATCTGGCGGTTTAAGTATAGGCCGCGAAGCCATCCTAGACTTCAAATCAATGAATGCATTCTCAGCCTCAGGAGACCAAGTAAACCGGTGACCTTTCTTAAGTAACAAAGTAAGAGGTAACGTTAACTGAGAGTAATGCGGCAGGAACTTGCGGTAATAACCAGCCAAACCCAGAAAAGATTGAACCTGCTTCTTATTTTCAGGATCGGCTACCGTAAGCGCATTCAACTTACGAAAGTCTGTGCACAGCCGCAGAGACCCATCCGATTTAGGTACAAGTACTATAGGCGAAGCCCACGCACTTTCGGACTCCTCTACAATGCCTTCTTCAATTAGGCCTTTAATCTCTTTGTCTACCTGTGCCATACGCTCAGGATGCAACCGATAGGCTGTCTGCCGTACTGGTCGTGCATCAGGTATCAACTCAATACGGTGTGCAATAAGTGAAGTCTTGCCAGGTACATCGCTAAACACACCCTTAAACGTACTAGGCATACCCAGCAATTCATCCCGTTGCACAAAATCCAAAGGACTATTTGCGACCACCTCTTCTAATTTAGGCGACTCAGACACATTCACACTTGCAGGCACAACCAAAACGACATCAAGTGTAGGCGTACAATCAACACGCGACTCTACATTGGTTAAATCAGCATGCACTGCAGTAGACTCTTTGAATAAGGCACTCAAGTCTACGTCTAACTGCACATTTATATCAGCAGACTTATCTTCTACAGATTGAGTATGCGACACAGGTAAAGAGCCAGAATTGGTCAATTTAACTTGAGCGCGCGTCGTCACTCCCACATTTATCTCATCTTGTGGACTATCCAAGTCGTTACCAATCAGAACATGAATGCCAGGTGGCAAATGGTCTACCAACCCACATAAGATAGTGCCGTTAGCAAATTTAGATTCAACTCGAATTTCAACCAAAGGAACTCGAAACGTGACACCCGAAATACCTCTAATAAGGCGAACCTCACCGGTGTCAGAGAACTCATTAGCATGCAATAATTCCTTGCTAGCCAAGCTTTGCAAAGAACCAGTATCTTTTAACACAACAATATTGCGAGAAAGTCCAGTGGGCGTATACACATAGCCAGACGAACAGAATGACAAGTAGCCAGCGTCGACCATTTTAGTCGGCCCATCCTTCTGTGCCCAAATTTCAAAATTTTTCGTGTTTAACTCGTCAAGAAATAGCCAGACCATTTTCCGCAGCTTTTCCTCATCGAAAGTTCCAATTTCTAGTCCTAAAATTTTTAATCTTTCCCTCATCTCTTCGACAGACATATCGAAAATATCTGCACATTCCAAAGGCTTAAACGATAGCGAATTCTCCATTTTAGAAACTTATGCCACTCAATTCAAACAAAACGACTATAACAATTCAAAATTCTTCTATTCAAAATTCCCAATTTCCGTACTTTAAACTTCACTTTCAAAATTCAATTTCAAAATTCAGCTTTTAAAACTTCAAATAGCTTCGGACGACCTCAAATGTTAGTCAGTCAAATACGCAATTCCAATTTCCAATTTTACAAAACTGAAAACGGTAAATTCTTACGGACGAGCCCCCATATGTTAGCTTGTTAGTCTAGAGGTGAAATGTGAGTTAGAATGATATGAGAAATGACAAGAAAAACAAAGACTTTCGCAATATTGATAAAACGTATATTTACACTATGTACATAATTGAAACGATACTCACACATACAAGACAAAGCAGACGACAAAAGACAGACTCTCCGAGAAGACGCCTGCACAAACTCCACAAAGGAAGATACAACTCGAGAACCGGCAATTAAACATGAGTAGCGACCACGTAGGGTACACTCTCTGAAAACGACCACAAAGGGTACTTACAATGCGTGACACAACCAGTGCACGTCTTACGCCTTACTTAACTAAAACCGGTCTCCCCGTAGACACAAGAACACTGCTATATATAGTCAACGAGACCATCCTACATTTAGCTTCAAACGAGGTTCGTCTTAACTAAGGTTAGAAAGTGCACGTGAGGATGATGATGGCGGGATGGCTGAAGGCCAACTCCCAACAATATATACATATATACAATTATACATACGCGTACATGCACATGTATATTATACACGCATGTATGTATGTGTACGTGCATGCATGCACACAGGCATACACACATACATAATGCATACATACATGCACACATACAGGCATATATACATACATACATAGATACATATATACATGCATACATACAGACATACATAAAATCATTTTACATACATATATATATGTATGTATATATATATATGCACACAATTACGTGCATAAATGCATGCATAGTGCATACATATAATACATACATACGTATACACATAAGCTAAACGCACTGAAAGAGCTTGCTTTCACAAATAACAAATCACCCTCCGAACATGTGTGTATGATGCCACCGGCAAATAATAGGGTTGGGTGTATACGAGGTATTGGGCCAACGTCGCCTTTGGTCACAGATCGCCCCCCTCCCTCCCTCGTCTCGGGGCTGTTCCTCTGCGATCCATACCAGCCAACAAACGAAGTCTCAGTGTCGCTTTCACAGGAGGATGGAACAGAACTCCTTTTATACATGAAATTATTTGTACAAGATCCCGTACTTTATATACCTAAGGGTAGGTGGAGACCCCTACCCCCTTCCCTATCTCTCGTCGATGCGTTCGTCGGTCCTGCCTTTTATCTGGAGCTGGTCTCGCTCCGAGAATCTCCGAATTCCTCGGCGTACATTCAAGGAAGCGCGGCGCTGAGGAAAAATATACAGTCGAATGGCCGAGTAATAATCCGGCCATTGTCTAAGTGCCTGCACATGTAGGGAGGCTTTGAGGGTCCCGATGCTGAAGGAAGGGGGCATGCGTGCACCTCTGTGTCTTTTGGTGTGCCTATGTGTATGTCTCTATGTTTGCGTCTGTACGTGCATGTCTGTGTGAGTCTATGTGTGTATGGCTATGTGTATGTCTACGTGTGCATAGTTGTCTCGGTCTGTCTGTATGTGTGACTGTCTGTATATATCTGTCTGTGTGTCCTTGCGTCACCCTGTCTGTCTGTCTTTGTGTGTCCGTGTCTCTCTGCCCATACTTCTGTCCCTACGTCTACGTGTCTATGTGCGTGTCTTTGCGTCTCTCTGTTTGCATGTTTCCGTGTGTATGTCTAATGTATACTTGCCTGTCTTCGTGTATGTCTACCTGTCTGTCTGTCTGCGTTTGTGTCTGTCTATCTGTCTTCATCTGTCTGCTTGTCTGTCTATCTAGCGTTACATTCTGTTCACATGAAGTAGTGCCTCATAACTGAAGTTGTTATTGTGACCATGACTGTTAATGACACCATGTTAGACACATCTAGTGTGGCACATAGTCAGACAGTTTCTGCGTTTATGGGTCTAGCAATAGGAACCAGCGAAGAAGAAGAAGAAGAAGAAGAAGAAGAAGAAGAAGAAGAAGAAGAAGAAGAAGAAGAAGAAGAAGAAGAAGAGGAGGAGGAAGAGGAAGAGGAAGAGGAGGAGGAGGAGGAGGAGGAGGGGGAGGGGGAGGGGAGGGGGAGGAGGAGGGGAGGGGGAGGAGGAGGGGAGGGGGAGGAGGAGGAGGAGAAGAGCAATCCCTTAAGCTAGCTGGGAGGCAGCCATGGGTATGAAGTGTTATAATGACTTCATTTTCTTAGCCTCGGCATATGAGGGCGGGCGGCCAGTCCTGTCCCTCACAGTCTCATCTTCCCACTGACAGTGTACGGTCAGTGTACTCATTACAGCTGAGTTGGCTAGGGGGCGCAGGTGGAGCAGAAATCATCGAACCCTGGCGGGATTTGAACCCCAACCTCTCTATTGATGGTCCAGCACGCTAACCACTAAAATGTCGAGCACCCCAAAGCAGTGAATCATCTACAAAAGGTGCTGTATAAATATGTGACTATACAATAATATTACAAGTGTCTGACAGAAGATGCGTCTTTGTGCTATTCGGTGTCTGCTTACAACCAGCCATTACTCTTATCACCGTGCGATGTGTGAAGCACCGTGTGTATATTGTGTGTGTGTATATTTGTATGTGTGTATGTATGTGTTTCTGCCCGCGTATGTGTATTTATATCGATGTCTGCCCCGAGGATAGCGCGTCCGCGGACTCGGAGTCAATTTGATGCCAACCGTATCGAATGGATGACTTGGAACAACATCTCCAGGGCTTTAAAGTCTTACAAAACCTTCGCCAGATCTGGCATCCATATGGTCGCAATTGGACGCCGTCATACTCTAAACAGCCCGTAGGCCTCGTGCGAAGGCCCGACCTGTTGCTCCATAAGGGCCCCGTCTATGAGCCGTCTGTGAGTCGGCCTCGATGGCGGATATCTTACCGATGTGCCCGCATAAGAACCGGGTCGGGTTTCCGAGGCGCATAATTAGCCGTGTTGGCGCTGGCATTGCTCGATTCACGATTGTTTTTCGAAGTATTAGACCTTTGGGGTGTCTGTTTAGAATCTTTTGTTTGATTGATTTAGGATCTGGTTGATTGGTTTAGGCCTTTTTTATTGATTGGTTTAGGAGTTGGTTGATGGGTTAGGCTCTTTTGCTTGATTGATTTAGGAGTTGTTTGATTGGTTTAGGCCTTTTTGATTGATTGGTCTAGGAGTTGGTTGATTGGTTTAGGCTCTTTTGATTGGTTGGTTTAGGAGTTGTTTGATTGGTTTAGGAGTTGTTTGATTGATTGGCTTAGGAGTTGATTGATAGGTTTAGGCCTTTTTGATTGATTGGTTTATGATCTGGTCGATTGGTTTATGCCATTTTGATTGATTGGCTTAGGATTTAGGTTCATTGGTTTAGGTTCGTACTGTTGATTGATTTAGGGGTTTGTTGATTGGTTTGGGCCTTTTTGATTGATTGGTTTTGGATTTGGTTCATTGGTGTAGGCTCTTTTGATTTATTTATTTAAATGCAATCAAAGACATTTTGCATCGCATTGCCTACCATGTTAAAATTGTACAGTATACTTCAACGTATACATTACACTGTGCATTACATTATACATTACAAAAGAAATTTTAAGATTTTGCAGCTATATTAATGGATTTACAATACAGTACTTGATGGCTGTATATCTTAGTCTGTAAAGTAAACTCTTACATTTCTTTGTCTTCACAGACTACCGTGCTCGGTTGCACTCCCTCCCGCCGCCAGAGGCGCTGCGATCGGTCCTTCCAGGCATATCAGAGCGCATGCGCAAGCGGCGCTGTTTCGCTGACACAGAACTCGAAGTGGCCATGATGGAACGCGAACGCCACCTAGCGGAGGCCGATCGCTTTCGGGCGGCGGCGGCCATGACAGTCGCCCGTGCCCAGTGTGCTTCGGCCATGGCCATGCAGGGCCCCGTAGTCGGTCAACCCTTCCTCAACGGGGGTACCATGCCCCCGAGGGGCGTCATACTCGTTCCAAACGCCGCCAACCCACCCAGCGTCGTGGACTTCCTCTACTCTCGCGGCCGCGCGAGAAACTTCGAGAAATCGCGAGAACCGCGATACGCAGACGATGCCAAAAATAGACTTCCCGCCTACGGTCTGCAGCCGCTGCCTTACGGACCGGAACCGGAAATGCTGAAGATGCCACCGGGCTTCCGGTTCGATCGCGAATCGACGACTTCCGGTTGCCAGTCGACCGCGAGAGGTTCTCTGACGCAAACGTCGACGATGGCCTCTCCCGTCTTCCCGCCGATCGCCGCTCCTTTCTCGGCACCGGCAGTCAGCGCTTTTCTGCCGCACGGTTTTCTGTCGCCGGTTATATCCATGTCGCGGAATCAAAGCTGCTGGAAAGATCAACGGAAGGTTTACGGCGATGAAGCTCCAAACAGCATCGGTCGTCCAGATAACAGCTCAAGAAACCCTAACTCTGAAAAACACGCGTTTTGCGTCCGATCAGAAACTAAAATCAGACCCATCATTCAACATCCGTATCCTCCTCGTCCTCCTCCGCAGTCTCCTCATCCTCCTCATTCTCCTACGTCTCTTCCATCTCCTCCTCCGTTGACCTCCGCCTCGCATCTTGTCCTTCCGGCGAGCAAAGGACACTCGTGTAAGGCCAAGGAGAAGCAACTGTCGGTAAAACTGTTCAAATTCTCAGTGGACTCTCTGCTAGCGAACTGAGAAGATAAAATCCTCTTCAACTAAATTTAAATTATGTTAACCTGACTGAACACTCAACAACCTCTTGTTGTAGTTGCGAGGAATGATTAATTTTGCGTCGAAAAGGACAAAGAATTGCGCTTAACAATTGAAAGTGCACTGAATCCTCTTTTAAGAGAAGATGACTGAAATCTGAGAAGTCTGTTCTTGTGTTTATTTACCATTATCCTGTGCAGTTATTACAGTGGGTAGAGGGGCCTCATTTCTTTTGGATTCTTTGCCTTCTGCATTGAGATAAATGCAATTCCAGTAGCAAAGTGTGCACCTTTTCTCTATACTAAGTCCCTAAGAGAAAAAAACTCGACTCACGCGGCGCATATGTGTAAGCGTAGGCGCGAGAGTTTTCCTATCTAAACGCACCGTCTAGGCCTAAAACCGCATCATGTAGGCTACTTTGCAGAACAGCAACTAGGCTTGTCAGCGTATACCCGGATACTTGTCAGTGGAAACTTAGGCCTATAAGCTGACCGTTGCCAACTCTGCGAACAAACCAACAAACAAACACAAGCACAGAGATCAAAATAATACTATTGGCCTATAGAGCTTTACTTTTATGGTAAAGGCACAGTTAGACACAGCGTTGTTCCTGAGCAAAGTTGCCATAGCAACGTGATTTCTTTCAGAAAGTTGACGCTTGCCAACGACGAGGCGCTGCTAGTCGTCATTTTGATGTACATTTGCGTTCTACACGCTAGATGCAGTGGTTTTCTGCGGAGCGACCGACTTCACAGCCAATGAGCGAACGTTTTATCACAACAGACTGACAGACAGACAGACAGACAGACAGACAGACAGACAGACAGACAGACAGACAGACAGACAGACAGACAGACAGACAGACAGACAGACAGACAGACAGACAGACAGACAGACAGACACACACACACACACACACATACATACACACACACACATACATACATACATACATACATACATACATACATACACATGCACACACATACACACACATATACACACATATACACACACATACACACAGACGGACACGTAAACACTCGCACAACGAAACGCGCATCCTCACGGACAGATAGGATGGCTGTGACAGACACGCAGACAAAATTGAGAGAGAGAGACAAACAGACAGACAGACAGGGCGGGAGGGCAAAGACATAGACCGAGAGAGAGGGAGAGAGAGCGGGGTAGCCGGGAAGGCGTTGGCGCGGGCGGTGTTTGTATTATGTTCAAGGGTCGACCCATAGGGCCTATTAACGATCGCATCAGTCGGTCGAGCGGCCATCGCGCGGGCGGCGGTCGATGTAAGATAAACAAGGTTGGGAGGCGAAGACGCTGAAAGCGGTCGTTGTTTTAGGTCGTCGAGACGTTTATCAAGACAACGCCAAAGAAGCGATTACGGTCTATGACGACGGGCAGCGTTTATTATGTGCAGGCGGTAATTGTAATCATCTGGCGGACACACACGAAGAAGAAGATGACGACGACGACGAAGAGGAAGTGTGAGGATGATCTTCCGGCGGAGGATGCTGATGCTCCTGACGCAGGCAACGACCCTCCTCCTCTTCCTCATCCTCCTCCTCCTCTTCCTCCACCTGCTCTTTCTTCTCTTCTTCCTCCCTCTCCTCCTGCTCTTCTTCCTCTTCCACCCTCTCCTCCTTCCTCCTTCTCCTCCTCTTCCTCCTCCTTGTTCTCCTCTTCCTCTTCCTCCTTTTCCAAGAATGGAACACGAGCAAAAGAAACTCTGGCCTAATAGGCTACAAAAGGGGCCTAGAAGCACTGGCGGCGATCTTGTTTGACAGGTGGGGGGCACACTTGATAACTTATCTGGTCAAAAAAGATGACGCGAAAACAAACTGTTGACCTTTTTTGGTGTTTCTTCAAAATGTGGGGGGGGGGGCAAATGTATGGTGTGTTCCCCCACTCTTAAAGGTGGGGGTCTTGTTCCCCTCAACCCCCGGCATCGCCGCCCATGCCTGAAAGGGATGAGAATCCCGCTAAATAGGGACACCTAAATAATGATACAGGCAACGGAAAGGCAGCTAAGCAAAACTATAAGTCTTAATACATTTATTCACTTCAGAAAAAAAACTCGAAGGAAATAATTATCAAAGCGAAAAAAATATAAAAAATAAAATCTTTAACCAACGAAACGAAACGAAAAGAAAGACACCGCAAATGAGCGAGGTGGGTACATTTTCGGTAATCCTGGGTTTTAGCGTCCGAAATTATTTTCATTGAAACGTTCTAATACAATATACAATAAATAATCATCGTTCATCCAACTTCTAGTTTCAGTTATATTTTAATCGATTATCCAGCTTCTAGTTTCGTGAATATTTTCATCAATCTTCCAACTTCTTGTTCGAGTTTAACTGTGAAACGTTTTCATCGCTCATGGAATGTAAATAATTTCGGACGCTAAAACCCAGGATTACCACGTTTTCAAAAATTAGGTCGATTGGCGATCTCAGGAGGTCGTTTGTTCCAAATTAAACCCCCAGCAGATTTAATTGAGAAATGGAGTGTGTTTGTAAGAGCAAAGAGATGCGACGAATGTTAGCTTCATATCTAAACTAATTGAGAAACTTGTTGCTTCTCAGCTACTGACCTATCTAGACTCTAACAATCTTCTACCCTGCCGTCAGTCGGGTTTCCGTAAGGGACACTCTACTGAGACCCTCCTTCTTAGTCTTCTTAATGATGTTTACAGTGCCATTGATCGCTCTCAACTTACTCTTCTTGCACTTTACGATGTTAGTGCAGCCTTCGACACGGTAGATCATGATCTTCTACTGCGTCGCCTTTCTACCTCCTTTGGTATCTCCAACCTACCTCTACAGTGGCTTTCGTCATACCTATCTGACCGCACTTCGTCTACTGTCTTCCACTCCTCGCGTTCTCCTTGGATTCCTGTACCTGTTGGCCTCCCCAGGGTTCTGTGCTTGGCCCTCTCCTTTATATCCTCTTTACTGCTGACCTTGAATCTGTTCTTGCTGCTAGTGCTCTTTCTAGCCATTCTTACGCTGATGATCTCCAGTCCTATCTGCATTGCTCTGCACGGGATGCTCTGAGTGCTGTTCGCTTGATGTCTCGTGCAACTGACACTTTGTCTGCCTGGCTTTCTTCCAATCGCCTGAGACTTAATCCTCTTAAGACACAGTACATATGGCTGGGTACTCGCCAGCAGTTAGCAAAACTTGACCTGACCCTTTTGGCTGCTGAATTTCCTCTAATATCATTTTCTACCTCTGTCCGGAACCTTGGTGTCATTCTTGACCAGGAACTAACCTTTACTAAGCACCTCTCTTCTCTGTCTCGCTCCTGTTTCTACCATCTCCGCCAGCTCAGGGTTGTTGCTCGCTCTCTCTCAGCCTCTGCTGCTTCAACTCTTATCCATGCCTTTGTTTGCTCTCGTTTAGATTATTGCTCTTCTCTCTACACCGGTCTTCCTCAAACCCGCCTGTCCTTCCTTGAGAGGATCCTGCGGTCTGCGGCGCGCCTTGTTGGCTCCATACCCCGCTATGGTAGTGTATCCTCCTACATGCATCATACTCTTCATTGGCTTCCCATCCGGCAGCGTATCCTGTATCGGCTTTGCTCTCTCGCCTGGCAATGTGTATTGGGTATGGCTCCTTCCTACCTATGCTCTGTTTTCACTCTCTCTTCTTCTCTTACGGGTCGCTCAGCCCTCCGTTCCTCTTCTCGGGGCGACTTTATAGTCCCGTATGCCCGCACTGCTACTATGCAGCGCCGAGCATTCTCTGTCGCTGGCCCAACTGCGTGGAATGACTTACCACCTCTCCTTCGCCTGTCTCCTCGTACTCACCCGTCTTCTTTTTACGCTCTATTGAAGACTTTTCTGTTTGATCAGGCCTGGCTTGGGAGTGCCTCTGAGTAGAGCCCTTGAAGAGGCGCTATATAAATTCCATGATTGATTGATTGATTGATTGATTGATTGATTGATTTTAGAGTTTCTTGTGCACATCAGAAGTCTGACAGAAAAGGCCCTGGTATGCCGATGGTTACAGGTCATAATCTTACATGAATTCCGCTATTTGTAACATCCTAATTTGTTCAAATTTTAGCAATTTAGAATCTGAGAATAATTGATATGTTTATGTGCACCTAAAGGAACCTCTGCCACAATAGGAACCGCAAGCTTCGGTAGAGTACAGCCTAAGTTAGTAACCAATCCATAGGCGTAGCCACAATAATATTGAGGCATGAGGACGCAGTTGCATTTTAGATTTCAAAAATTTTCCGTGGGTTATACTCAGGGCTGTAGTGGTAAAATTTGAGGTGAGTACACGCTACCAGTTAGTTTTCCGAAACAAATAAGAGGTGAGTATACGCTACTGTATTTTGTGAGTATACGCTATAGTATTTTAATATAAATAAATATAAATATTTTGTGAGGTGAGTATACGGTCTCTAGAGGTGAGTATACGCTGTATACCCGCGTATACCCTCGACTACAGCCCTGGTTATACTTCCGCACCCCGACTACCCCTGGATGTCTCCCGGAGTTTCCTCCTCTTGAATTTAAGTCTGGCTACGTCCTTGAACCAATCTGTGCAGTTTCAGTAGGCAAGATAAGGGCAAACGAAGGAATAATACAGCTTTATGCGAACTGTAGTTGGTAGTAGATAAGAGATGCGAACTAAGATGATAAGATCTCAATATTAATTTTTTAGCCAGTTTGAAATATTTTTGATGTACTCTTTCCATGTCATGTATTGGTTCAGGTAATATATATATATATATATATATATATATATACACACATATATATATACATATATATATATATACACACACATATATATACATATATATATAATTATATATGTGTGTGTGTGTGTGTGTGTGTGTGTTTGTGTGTGTGTGTGTGTAGGTAGGTAGGTGTGTGTGACACTGTGTGTGTGACACACTGTGTGTGTAGGTGTTTGTCTGGGTGTGTGGGGTGTGGCGCCTGACTCATATATCTACCTACACCTGACTCTGGAAAAAATTATCATTTGTTTGGGTTTCTTGTTGCCATATGAATCGGAAGACAGACATCACCGGCTGCAGAGGCAGGTCTCCTTTCTAACCAACTGATAGATAACAGATCCTCCATCACCAAAAGTTTCAAAACTCGCATTCATCTCTGACGGATTTTTGTCAGCAGAGGTCTCTTTTATAGCACAAGATAATTGACGACACGTATAGGCCCACAACAGCTTTAACTTCCACTTACTAGGCCTACATGTTAGTACGTGTGCTATACAGGGCTGTAGTCGAGGGTATACGCGGGTATACAGCGTATACTTACCTCTCTAGCGTATATTCACCTCCTGCAGACAGCGTATACTAATGGCTGACTCGAGGGTATACGCAGGTATACAGAGTATACTTACCTCTCTAGAGACCGTATAGGCTAGCCATTAACCAATGAAATGTCCACCAAAAAGAAAGGAAATGAAAGGTTTTGAGGGCGAATGACTAAAAAGGTCATCAACTTTTCAGAGACGAATTCCTAAAAAGTCATAAAATTTTCAGAGAATTCCTGAAAGGTCAGAAATTTTTCTGAGACGAATTCCTAAAAAAACGTCATCACATTTTTTGAGGGTGACACCAGCCCTAGTGACGCCGCTTCTCACCGGTAGCGTGTACTCACCTCTAATTTTACCACAACAGCCCTGATGCTATAGTATTATTATCGCTTCTGCATTAGCGCAGGGCCAGTGTGGGAATTGCAGAAAAAAGAATGTGGGGGAGGAGGGGGTTTGGACATTTTATCCGTATTTTACAAACTGGTGTCAACGAAATTTGAAAGCAGCTCATTTCAACGCTAGCAGTTTTGCAAGTCAGACTCAAATTAAAACCAATTCCTTTGTTGAGAAAATTCAAAAATGCATACGTGATACACCGTGGAAATGTTTTCTCTTTGTCAGAGACTCAGAGTCAAATAATGGCAAACCACACTAGCACAACTGAGGGGGTTGAAAAAGACCCCTTGGAGTGTACAATTATTAAGACTTAACTGTGGGGTCCTAAGAAAGACTGGGGATTGAACTCCTCAAAACCCCAACAATTCCCACCCTGCGCAGGGCCGGCCCTAGACTAAATGGCGCCCCAGACAAAGCATACATTTGGCGCACTCTAACCCCCACTCCACGGTCCACCCCACCGTCCCCACGTCACAACCCAATATGGAACCAGCCAGAACATTACGCTGAAATAAGTCATTTGTTATTTCAATTCAAATGAAACTAATCATTGTAATTGAAAAAAATGGCTAAAAAAGTGAAAACGTAAAACTGTTAAAACAATGTCCCCTAGATTTTGGCGCCCCAGACAACTGCCTGTGCCTAGGGCCGGCCCTTATTAAGCGCCAATGTATAACGACTGAGCAACAGTCAATAGCGCTGAACAATAGTGCAAGGACTTGACACACTAACCGTCTCAGAAGAGGGTCGAACCCGCACAAAAGTCACAAAGGTAGCGCAATTGATCCCAAGCGCATGTACAGACGTGCATTAAGCAGATTGATTCGCGTGTTGGACTGTCAATTGAGAGGTCGGAGGTTCAAATCCCCACCAGGACGGAAATTTGGTTCAAGATTTCTGCTCCACCCTGTACCAGTATAGCCAACTCAGCTATAACGAGCACACTGACTCTACACTGTCGGTGGGAAGATGAGACGGCCAGGGAGAGAACAAGCCACTCGTCCTCATATGCCGAGGCCAAGAAAATGAAGTCGCTAACAGTAACACTTCTACCCATGGCTGCCTTAGGGCTAGCTCAAGGGACCGCTCTTCTTCTTACAAGGTAAGCGCTCATACCAAAGGCTATACTAGGTAACAATATAACTGATCCCTCATGCATAATTACACCAGCACGCATTTAAGCTGATAAGACTAATTACTGGTTGGCTCGTTAGACTGTCAACTCGCAGGCCACAGGTTCGAATTTCCGCTAAAATGGAGCTACCTTCAACGAAATGAGTTTTGCTCGACTAGCACACTCAGAGCAAATTCGGCTATCAAACGAATACGTAAGCAGCACACTGTCCAAGGGATGGTCAGATGGCAAGGGAGACCACCGGCCATCACCCGTTAATCCCTTGTACACTAACAGCACTGGCAAAGTCTCGTCCCCCAGGATTCAGTGTTGACTTAGAGGCACCTTATTTTTTTCGTGCACACCTCCAAAGCCCTATCAACATGAAAGCTACGTTTGGAAGACCAATTTTTAAAACTGGTGCTGTATGAAGCCATGCAAGCATGAGCAAGTTTGTTTAGGTGCCAGGTCAGACTTCAGATAGGAGGGGTCAAGTCATGGTGCAGTAGTGCAAATTATTGGTTATGCATAAATGTAGCATGGGTTATGTATGTATCATTGGTTATGCAAGTAAGCATCATTGGTTATGTATGCACGTATCATTGGTTATGTATGTATCACTGGTTGTGCATGTATGTATCATTAGTTACATATGCATGTATCACTGGTTATGTATGTATGTATGTATGTATGTATGTATGTATGTATGTATGTATGTATGTATGTATGTATAATTGGTTATGTATGTGTGTATCATTGGTTATATATGTCTGTATCATTGGTTATTTGAGTGTATCATAGGTTATCCATGTATCATTGGCTATGTATGTATGTATCGTTGGTTAAGTATGCATGTATCTGACTACTTATATCGCACCTTTTAAAATGTGACATTCGATCACGGGATGGTGCGGGAGTGGAATCAAGAGAGGATGGCTAGACAACTTGTTGACATTGTCTTCGTATATAAAACTCTTCCTAAGCATCATCCCAAGGTTGACGAATCATACAACTAAGGCTCAAATACGATCGCAACCATCTAACAACATGGCAGCTTTTTTTACAGGAGAATCATACACTGACAAATAAACACCCGGCTGCTATTGTTTACACTGCCACACAGAAACACTAGCCATGCCATCAAAGAAACACTAGCCATGCCATCAGAGAAACACTAGCCACGCCATCAGCTTGTTTAAAATGCTAGTATCAAGTTACAAGAATCATAGAAAGAAACCACTGCTCGATATGGAGATAAATTTCAAGATCTGTGATACAATCTGTGAGAAGATAAAGCCAAAAAAACACTGCAAACAGCTAAATCATTCAACGTTCTGTACGAATATAATATGTACATATTTATAACATTAAGTACGATAACATTACTAGCAATCAGTAGTAACGAGGCCACTTCCTTTGAAAGTAACTCTTTGGTTGTCTTAAAGACGAGACCTGATCGTTCAGAGATATCATTTCCACCTTTGAGAAATTTAAATTCTGAGATAACACCTACTTTCGATAATAACAATAAAAATAATATTGAAAGTTCTGAGCCCTCTTCAGACGACGCTTCAAAATATACTCCTATCCTGGACACTTTAAAAACAACCCTACAATCCTAGAGTAGGGTAATAAAACATAATGTTCTTAATAGCAAAAATCTTAATTATGTTTTAAAACCAAATGAATCACATGGGATAATTATTAGCATCTTTCTGATTTTTATTAACATTATTGTGTACTTTGTTAAAATTCATGTCCACCAACGGTTGTAAGTTAACATGGTGGCATCTAGGGAACGATCAGTGCAAATGTTTACCATGACAATTGTCACACTCCAAGTGTTTTTTCCTATGTAACACAATAGACCATTTATGTAGCACCTTCAATGAAAACTGAGAAGCAACAAATTTAATACAACAGTTTTCTGCTTTTATCTCTAACTCTTTAACGTACATACAGATGTCCTCGGCTATCTGAGAGACAAAAAACAAGTTTTATTAAATAATTTTAAATTCATTTTAAGCAATACATGAACAGAACACGGTGTAGAAAGGAACAATGCAATGCGTAGTACCATTACCGCATAACGTCAGTCAGCACATAGCAGTGAAAATACTGACCTGCAAAAAAACAATGTGATTAACATGCGATATATAACTAACAGCTTCAGAGCTAAATATAACAAAGTTGCACAACAACAGCTAATAATAAATCCAGCAGCATCCTAATGCTAATGTCAATCAAAGAATATCCATCTTACAATCAGATATATATATACGCACACATACATAAATGTATGTGTGTGTGTATATATATACATACACATATATATATGTATATATTCATCCAAGTCAAACCGTACAAAAGAACTATACAAATTGTAAACAACAAAATTATTTCAAGGAGCAAACAGAAAACAGAGGTTGAATTGTTGCACAGTATGATTATAAATACGCAGTTTGCCACAGGTGCTAAAACAAAGCGGTCACATGCATTCACGCAGCTCAACAAAAAGCACACATTGCCTAAATCCTAAAGAACAGTGAAGCGCTGCGCTAAGGAATTTCACAGAAGTCCAAGAACAAAAATCACACAATACACACATAATCCCACCCCAGTTCCAAATCTCACAGACATCCTTCGGTGGCTTGTTTTCAGACATTTTAACTCCAAAGACTATTGCATTGCTCTCGAACCTTCTTATATGTACTGCTGTCTGTGGGAGCCACATCAAGAACCGCCTTACAAGGTCGTGTTCCTACCTGATTTCTTAAGCTGGACTAAATTTGAGGTCCGTGTCAATGACTATGTTACATCAGAATGTGAACTACAACAAAGCTCGTTACAAGGAGGTTCAGGTGCACTTGCTATATGTACTTTTCTTTATAACAAGGTAACTACCTTCACTTGTTGTACATACATTATTTCTTTCATAACAAAGTACTGCCTACATATTTGGAACTGAGCTGTCTCGACTCTGATTTTGCCAACTTTTCAGAAAAAATTCTGCATTGATTCGGCGATCATATATACATATAGGCAGTTTGCCTCGACTTAACTTTCATACATATTCTACTTCGTCAATCGTAAAAGCAAACGGAGCACAAAAGGCAGCTCGCGTCTTGTCGAACATAGGCACAAGGCGTGATATGACTTAGGAAGAAATGTTCCTAGACAACCGTTCGTCGGAAATCACCAAATCATTCTCATCTAATGATCAAACAGTTCTGAATCATCATTAATTATCATTAATGATTTTATCTTTTAAGAACATTTATTAACATAATTTTCCTCATAACAAAACCGTCCTTAATTTGAAGTTTAAACTTTATAAGTAAAATTTTCCTGTTTTACCTTCATTTGGTTTTATCTGCAAGAACAACAATTGCAAAAGGAGAACAATGCACTCAATTTCAAATAACTAACAGTTTTCTGTTGCTATTACAAATTATCAAGTAAAAGCTGTATTAGTACAATTTATATGAAATTTCAGGAGTCAAATTCATCACAATTCGGAAAGAAACCGAACAGCACATCTTTGGAAAATATTATTTTTAGGAAAAGACGAGTAGCTCCGTTTTCTGTCTTTGGTTTCGCACTTCATGATTACGATCATCAAACAGTTTGACACGGATAGTGTTTTTGCAGTCCTCGAAGATGAGTATATTGCTGACCGCATGATTTGCATGCAAAAGGCTTAGGCACAATGTGGGTTTGCTCGTGGCGTTTAGCACTTGTGAGGCTGATAAATCCTTTCATACAGTGTTGACAGCTATACGGTTTTTCTCCGGTGTGAATCCGCATGTGCGTCTCGAGATTGCTGAGTCGGGTGAAGTTTTTCTTGCACTCGCTGCACATGAACAGCTTCTCCCCCGTGTGCACACGGCCGTGGCGTTTGAGGTGTTCGGCCTGCGTGAAGCATCGACTGCACTCCGTACACGCAAACGGTTTCTCTCCGGTGTGCGTGCGTTTGTGCTTTCTCAGAGTGCTAACCTCGGAGAACTGTCGATTACACTCGTCACATTCGTACGGTTTCTCGCCGGTGTGAGTTCGCGTGTGTGCCACGAGGTTACTGAGATTCTTAAATTGTTTGCTACACGTAGTGCATGCAAATGGTCGTTCCCCCGTGTGAATTCGCGCATGCCGCTCGTAATGACTCCGACATGAAAAGCACTTGTTGCATTCGTTGCATAAAAATGATTTTGCGCCAAGTGAATTACTTAAAATCACAGAATCTACAAAAAAGGTAACAAATCAACTGTCAATCAATTTTAAAAGTACAAGTTCTAGTGAATATGCCCACAGTTAATCATTCTCAAAGCCAAATTTTTAAACATCACATACTTTACAATGGCCGTTGTTGCTAAGTGCATATTAATACAATTTAGAAAGTTAAACAGTTGTTGGATTGCTATGGTTACATTTAAACTTTAGCTCAAAAAGCCTATAGTATAACCTAACCCAGACAGTTATATTTGTTTGGCTCATGAGTGCTCACATTACTCCACTGGGGGAATCAGCTAAATGCTAAAGTGTAACTAATATACAAGGCTGTCTGTGTCAGAAGTTTCTGTGAAGACAAAAATAAACACAGGTTGAACATTTACAACCTGACAGGTTGTAAATGTATTTGCCATTCACTCCTGCATCTAGGGTTTAAATCCTGATCCAGCAAATGAAACGGACAATTTGTTGTCAAGCCACGCATACCAGGAAAGAAAGGGTGTCGGCTGTCGAAATGCGACCGTCGTGTCTACTTCAACCAAAAAGATCCTTCAGCCCCAAGGTCAGCTTCGGACGACTCATGTTTACAGTGGAATGCAATAAATATCTGACTACTTCACCTTATCGTCGCCTGAGAATTATCTTGTCGTATCTCCACTTTTTTTCGAAAAGTAGTTAAGAGTTGATTTGTAGCAGAGGTTTTTTGATCTTTCTTCAGTTTCAATGGCTAGGAGATACGATAGGTCGTTTTAAAGATATTCAACAAACTATATTGTCGTATCTCCTGTTTTCAGAAACATTTTATCGTATCTCCATACAGCATTCATAGTGAAGCAGTCTCTGTTGTTGTATGTCGACAGAGAGCTCGTCGCTGATTGGACGCGCAGGAGATACAGCAGTATAAACCTGTGCGCTTAGCTGGACTATAGTGTCGCATATCCAGACAATTAAAAGTTTTTCTTTTAAAACTCCGGACTATGTAAATGAATATTTTAACGAAAACACTCTGTAATAATTGGTCGTTGCTTAATTTAATCATTTCATGTCTTTGTTTTCAGAAAGATGGTTTGTAATATTTGTAAATCCAGTTTATACAAAATTTTCACAAATTTCAGAATAACAACTATAATTGTTAATTTTTTAAATGCAAAATCTTTATGCAATGTTGATGTTTTAATATGACGTCTGTGTGTGAACTGTAATTTGACAATGCCCTACTTATTGCATCGAATTTCTCATTTTTCCGCAAAATGCGGTCCAAACTTCTACCTCGTTTATCTCGGAATTTTGGAAAATGGAGATACGCCAAGATAATTCTCAGGCGACGTTATCTCAACCTTTTTACCTTAGTTGTTATGTAAACGAGTTAGTCTGCCAGAAATGCAGACATCGTATACATACGATTCGTGACTCGAGTCAAATTAAAGTTCTGTAGAAGTTGAAGCAAGGCTCAAATGTAAGCACCTAAATATTACTTTAGAAATATTGAAACAGGTCAGCTCAGATGTTCACTTTCAGAGTAAACTTCAGAACTTGGGGGCCGGCAAATATGAACAAAAAGATTCCAAGTTTCAAGTAAGTTCTTCCCGGAAGTGTCCCACACAGAGATCAAAGTCACAAAAAAATATTTATTACTCTTAAATACTGCAAAACTGCGTGAAAACTCTAAACTACAGGTTAAATCGTCATTCAAGAGCTTAGTAAATATCTTACTATTATTTAGCGAAGTTTCCATAATATAAAATGAGTTTCTTTATTCATCCATAAACGATTGACCTCAAAAAACCGGAAGCATTTCGTATAAACTAAAAGTTCATTTTGGCGAAATGAAGTAAATAAGTAAGTAGTAAAAACTAGTCAATCGCAGGTTAAGACTATCAACAAACTGCGAGTTAACTTGCTTCAGAATTTAAAGGTACAAGCAAAGATCTTAGAGTCACAGTCTATCACCCTAAGATCTTTGGTACATGCAAAGATCAAGGCACAGTTAATCTATTTTTCTATGACTATTAATTTAGAGTGGTTCTAATTACTTATAATGGTTCTCATACATATTTCATGGCTTAGGAATCAATAAAACCCCTCTCTTTGTCATGTTATGATTTGATAATGTTATGGTGTGTTATGTTTTGTTACAACGCCGTTTAGCTTCGCACAGTTAAAGGTTTTGCAGAACTTTCGACAAATTGCTAAAATATTTGAAATTCAATTTTACATGATCAGTTCTGCATCGTTTGACAGAATCTAACTCTAGTCTTAGTCTTTCGTAGATCAAATGAATCGTTATTCGTTAAAGGCCTAAGTATATAGGATATATTATAAGGACTTGGTCCACTGTTATTCTGAAGGGTTCATCTATAGGTCTACAGTCATTGTTATTAGCTATGTTGCATAGCTTTTGTTTAACGTTTGCTCAGACGATATGACTTGAATGGATGTATTAAAATAAATTATTTCTTCGACTTATATTGCTTAACGAATGAACTCCATTTTAACATTACACATATGCACCGCTACACGCTGCAGTGTGCTAGAACGGTCCGAACACAGAGACCTTAAATGGCGTGGCACCTATTCAAACGGGCAGTGGTGGTGAAGGATCTCACCCGATCAATTCATTGAAAAATGAGCAGGGTCGAGGACTCGAGGTTATAGGTCGCTATCACTGGCGTAAACTTGTCCAAAATATTGGGGGGGGGGGGTCATTTGGTCATTTTATTCTACACTTGTTGCATTGAATGTGCAATCTATCTCAATTATTTGGGGCACGTGCCCCGGCTCCCCCAGAGTCTACGTCTATAGTCGCTATATAAAATCGTGTACATTTACATTTTATACTTATAGAAGGTCCATATACCATCTGTAGGCCTCGACTCTAAGATCTTTGCCTACACTGTGACAACTGCTAGTGATAGTCCACCATCGACGTATATCCACACAGAACGGATGCATACTAGTCTATGCAACACGTGATGTTTGGCTTTATACATCATGTACCTGATGGCAAATGTTTTAAGATTAAAGAACTTTTTACAGGACTGATACTTCCGGAGGTGGTAATAAACAACATTACAGTTGACGCTATTAACCCAAGCAGTATTAGTAACAATCAAAACACAGTAGTTAAAACTTGTGGTAATTTAAATCGTGTTGTAGTCCGATTTTGTATTTGTTGGCAGGTAATCGAACGCGTAAAAACAACTTCCCATACTTGTCTGCATCTGGTAGCAGACGTGTTAGTTATGGCAGTAAAATCAGTAATGTCAATCCTAAAACGATGGTTTAGGCATGGATTATGTTACACGAAGATGCAGTAGAAAGTAGTTTGTGTTTTGTTTGCTTTACGGTGTCCGGCAGTTGGGGCAAAGCAAATGAAAGGGTGGTTAAGAATAACATCTACATGGTTGTGGATTTTATGATGGCAGTGTAGCTTTGGAGGATACTTCCTTATAGTTCGTGCGTCTGTTCCTGAATTTCATGCTTTACACTTGTGGTCTTGTATGTAACTGTAGAATTAGAGTGGTCTGAAAATGAAAAGGCAGAAACGTGGGAAGTGTAAACTTTGGCGATCCTTTACTAATATCTTCAGACGCAGAAGATCAACTGATGAGGCGCCCCAGCCGTTAGTAACTTTGTTTTGCATTTATTCTTCTTGTTATTTACTGCATGTGGACGAGAGTTTGATTATTTACAAAAAGGCTATTACATTTTTGAGTGAAATAGTAGTGGTTATGATTGAGGATGTGGGTATATTGTATGATCAGGTGAGTCCCCTAAAGGTAAGAATGGTGAATCCCCTTAAAGGTAAAAATGGTGATGATCTTGATAGAGGTAATAAGGGTAGGAATTGTAATGTTTTTGGCAGGAGGGGCAAGGATTTTATTTAAGTAATTCATGATGATGATTCAGATTGACTGGTGATGATTTTTTCGTTGATAAGATGTTGGTGTATGTGGTAGAGGCGATAAATATGATGGTGATTACAGTGAAAGTAATAAGTTTGAAAAGCATTTTGAAATCGTTTATGTTTGGTTTTATCCAGACCATTTGCTGGTGTGGGGAATGATTTTCAACAGTCAAGTACTAGGGCAGACGAGAAGATTCAGACCACAAAGCCGGTGGAGATTTCAGGGAGTGGCCTGGTAAGCTTTGCATATTGCATGAATCTGTACATAATCATCCATACTTGCTAAAAAATGACCTTTTGTTGAAATTAAATTTTCTGCACTTTTGAAATAAAATGTCTTCAACATTTGTTGTTTGCTGTGGTTTTATGGTAGTTTTAGTGATTCGGAAATTGAAGACTGTCTTTGCTGTTTTTTTAATGATTTTTACGCTGATAAGTACTAGATTCTATACGTCACCTATCTGAAGGGATCCAGCGATAATATATTGACTGTAAGAGAGGCACTTGGGTATTAAGCAGAGTTATAAGTTCAGCACCTTTATACAAGTCGCTACTCTTGACTCTGATGTAAAACACACGATTAATAGTCCAGAAAATATGCCATTAGGGAATATGAAGCCTATTTTGAATTATTGTCCTATTCTCACCATATCATCAGCATTTGACATTGCCATTGGGGATATTCGATGTATTGGCTTTAAAATTCATACAACAATTTGTTAATTCAGATATTTTTAATGCTGAAGAGTTTTACCTTTACACAAAACATGCTTGTGTAAGCATTGTACTTGAATGATATCGAAATTGATGTAATTGCATTGTCACTTTCCAGGTGGCCTTCACCAAGAAACCGCCTTCACCTGTAAAGCAGAAACCTACTCCTCTAAAGCCAGGTATTGCCACTTGCTTCAATGGTATTTATTGTTTCAGATGTTGTTGCTGCCCAAAGGATTATAATGAGGCAGGTCATCTGATTTCTAGAGATTCATCCAAAGTCCTTTTGACCAATGGTATGCCCTTATACACAGTCTGCTGCTCACGGGAGGTATAATAATAATAATATTCACGTCATAATTATTATTATTGATAAGCATTTTTAGGACATTTTTGCTACGTACTTCCTAACAGAATATCATGGACAGAGAAAAGGACGAATGAATCAATACGAGTGGAGATTGGTGTAGCGAATGAAGAGTCATTAAAACAAAAGGCGACAAGATTGAAGCTAGGATTCTTTGGTCATGTTATGCGATCTGATGGGCTAGAAAAGGAAATGATGTTGGCTTGTGGTGAGGGAAAAAAAAGACGGGGTCGACCAAGGAAGAAATGGATGGATGAGATTCACGATGTAACTGGCATGAATTTGGAAGAACTAAGAGACATGACTTCGAACAGGAAGCAATGGAAAATGTGTATCATGACGGTCGCTAGAGCTCCAGGAGTTGACAGCACAAGGTGACAAGGTGACTTCCTAACAGAGATGATAGAAATTTCATCCCCGGATCCTTATTCGCTAGTTTCCACAGACATAGCCACAGCTAACTAATGTTAAGATGTTTCTATGTTTGGACCAATGTTAGGATGTTAATTAATATTATATAACTAATATTATATCATTCAACTAACATTACATTACTGCTTTAGCTATCCATATTAGTTTTTCGCTATGATTCCCGTGTTAATGTTCCTGGGTTCGGTGCGCCATCCAGTTTTTTCAATAAACGAATATATATATATATATATACGTAGTTAAATGAGCAAAACTTAGCACTCTGTTGCCAGTGCCTAAGTTGTGCATTTTCGAGTGTCACATGTTAAATTGATAGCATTTCCGCATGGCGCTACTTCTTGTTGAGTAAGTCCACAGGTAAACCAGAGATAGATTAATAAAACTGCAAATTACACTTGTGAGTTTGCCATTTAGTAAGCTGTTTGTCGCTTTTGCAAGCAAACTTTGTGTTGTGTTTGTACAACGCCTTTGAACTGCAGAAAGCTATTTGAGCATATTGCGTATGTATACGTACTACTGAAACTGAAAGCCAAATGACTCTCGTTGTTTGATTCCTGAACAGCTGGACAGAAGTTCATTGGTGATTTGGACGTCGTGGCAAGAGGAGAGGTTCCTCTTAATACAGATTTCGCCAAACACAAAATTAATATTAAACAAAAGAAACGAGCGCCGGGAAAATACAACCAGAGTGATTCACCCAATCGTTCACTTGAGGTTGGTCTGGTAGCTAGACATTTGTTGAGGTTAATGAAGTGATTGTAAATTTACTGATTGTTTGTGTTGTCACTGTGGATATGACAATGGCTGGCGGAGTGCAGTTATGCTGAGCTGGATTATGAGACCATCTGTGCCAACTTAGCTGGCTGTATTTTGGGGTCCTTAATGCTAGAAGGCTGCTCCTCAGGATAGCCATGTAAACAGAGATTTTACATTTGCCGTAAATCTTTAATGTATGATGTGCATTTCTGTTGGTGTTGCATAACATGAAAAAGTACTTTGTTGGGAATAGTTTTAAGTTTTAAGTTATGCTAATGGAATTGGTCATAATGATCATTCTCTTTTATCGTCAGCTCTTTTAGATCTGGTCGTCAACTCTTGTCACCAACTCGTTTATCATCAGTTCTTTTGTCATTAATTCTTTTATTATCAACTGTTATCACTGACTCTTGTCACAAACTTTTATCATCAAGTCATGAATTCTTTTTATAATCAACTCTTATTATTAACTCGTATCATCAACTCTTTACATCAATATTTTTATCATGAGCTCTTATCATCAATGCTTTTATTGTCAATTTGTTTATCATCAACTCACAATGAATTCATCGTCTATTCTTTATCATCAGCTTTTAACCATAAACTTTTTATGATACTTCCTACTGTTTCTAACAGGATTTAACTACAGTTCGTACCGAAAGCCAGGATGAATCACAGAACTCAAAAGGTAAAGATATTAAACGTTCAGTTTAAGCTTATTGAGCTTTTCTTTTAAACAATCAGTGCTTGATTTTGTCGTACTAATGGTTTTCAGAATTCTGAAATGTATTGAGTGGAATTTTATAAAGTATGTTTTTGTTATTACAATTTTCTTGTATTATTATCATTGCTATTGTCATATTTTTTATGATCGTTATTATTACCCGGTAGCTCATTTGTTGATTGCTATTAGTATGTATTTATCAGAATATTGATAAAGTGCTTTTGTTTAATAATTCTGCTGTTCTCTTGTTGGATTGATATTGTTTCATTTGTGGATTGCCACTGTATGTACTTTACCCAAAATATTCGTAACCCCAGGAATAGGACTATTGTAAATTGAGGAATGTAACAAAAATAAGACCTTAAAGTCATATACGTAACCCCGGGAACAGGACTATTGTAAGTTGAGGAATGTGACACAAATACGACCTTAATGTCATATACGTAACCCAAGGAACAGGACTATTGTAAGTTGAGGAATGTGACACAAATACGACCTTAATGTCATATACGTAACCCAAGGAACAGGACTATTGTAAGTTGAGGAATGTGACACAAATACGACCTTAATGTCATATACGTAACCCAAGGAACAGGACTATTGTAAGTTGAGGAATGTAACAAAAATACAACCTGAACCTCATAGGAACTGGACTAAATGGTAAGTTGAGGAATGTAGCAAAATTACAACCTGATCCTCATAGGAAATGGACTAAATGGTAAGTTGAGGAATGTAACAAAATATGACCTGAACCTTATAGGAACTGGACTAAATGGTAAGTTGAGGAATGTAGCAAAATTACAACCTGATCCTCATAGGAACTGGACTAAATGGTAAGTTGAGGAATGTAACAAAATATGACCTGAACCTCATAGGAACTGGACTAAATGGTAAGTTGAGGAATGTAACAAAATATGACCTGAACCTTATAGGAACTGGACTAAATGGTAAGTTGAGGAATGTAGCAAAATTACAACCTGATCCTCATAGGAACTGGACTAAATGGTAAGTTGAGGAATGTAACAAAATATGACCTGAACCTCATAGGAACTGGACTAAATGGTAAGTTGAGGAATGTAGCAAAATTACAACCTGAACGTCATAGGAACTGGACTAAATGGTAAGTTGAGGAATGTAGCAAAAATACAACCTGAACCTCATAGGAACTGGACTAAATGGTAAGTTGAGGAATGTAACAAAAATACGACCTGAACCTTATAGGAACTGGACTAAATGGTAAGTTGAGGAATGTAGCAAAATTACAACCTGAACCTCATAGGAACTGGACTAAATGGTAAGTTGAGGAATGTAACAAAAATACAACCTGAACCTCATAGGAACTGGACTAAATGGTGAGTTGAGGAATGTAACGAAAATACGACCTGAACCTCATAGGAACTGGACTATATAGTAAGTTGAGGAATGTAGCAAAAATATGACTTGAACCTCATAGGAACTGGACTGAATAGTAAATTGAGGAATGTAACAAAAATACAACCTGAACCTCATAGGAACTGGACTAAATTGTAAGTTGAGGAATGTAGCAAAAATACAACCTGAACCTCATAGGAACTGGACTAAATTGTAAGTTGAGGAATGTAGCAAAAATACAACCTGAACCTCATAGGAACTGGACTAAATAGTAAGTTGAGGAATGTAACAAAAATACATCCTGAACCTCATAGGAACTGGACTGAATAGTAAATTGAGGAATGTAACAAAAATACAACCTGAACCTCATAGGAACTGGACTAAATAGTAAGTTGAGGAATGTAGCAAAAATACGACCTGAACCTCATAGGAACTGGATTAAATGGTAAGTTGAGGAATGTAGCAAAAATACGATCTGAACCTTATAGGAACTGGACTAAATAGTAAGTTGAGGAATGTAACAAAAATACAATCTGAACCTTATAGGAACTGGACTAAATAGTAACTTGAGGAATGTAACAAAAATATGACCTGAACCTTGTATACATAACCCCAGAAACTGGACTACTGTAAGATTAGGAATGTAACACAAACCTATTATTAGCTAAAAGCTCCCTAAATGAGTTTTATTTTTTAAAGAAATCCATCTGACATGGATTGTGGTTGTTTTTCAGATGACAATAGTTTTAATATACCTTTCGGTGGTGAACCAAGACCTGATGCACGTTCGTACGAAGGTGAGCTCAGCAGCGGCAGCAGCGACACTGCTGAGAGGAGTGCCAAAGTTGCCCTGCTTCCAAAGGTGAAGCCACTGCCAAAGGAGCCAATCAAGAAACAGAAGGATGAAGAAACGGAGGAACAGGCGGAGTTTAGACGCGTTCCCAGTAAGAAGAAAATGGGAAGTAGCAGATCCGAAGAGGCGAAAAAGTTTCAACAAATTTCAAGCATGAACGAAGAATCTGTCAATCCAGGGATAGTCAACTTATCAATTTCAGAGAGTCAGAAAAACGTGGCTGAATGTGAAAATGAGGCCAAAACAGCAAAAGAAACTGTGAAGACAACAGCGGAGGTTAGTACCGACGTTTTGCCACCGGAGACAAAGCCAAAGTCTAAGAAAACGGGAGGCAACGATTCCAAAATTAGGCTTTCGGTTTCCATGAAAGAAGTCAAGCACTTAACAGAGATGGATGCTCGGTCTGGGGCAGGTAATGTCATTGCTGAAAGCAAGTCTAAAGCTTCTGCAGCAGAAGGCTCCTGGCTTTCGAGTTCAGCGAAAGAAAGAAAATTTGCAAGCAAAACGGAAAGTCTCAATGTCGAAAGCAAACCTGAAGCTGAAGCAACTGATAGCTCAACACTAGAAAGCAAGTCTAACGCTGCTGCATTACCACAGCAGGGAAGCTTTCGCAGACTATCAAAAACTGAGAAGAATGTGAAAACTGAGAGCATCCCACCCGAGGAGAGCAATTCAGAAGCAAAAATGGGCCAAGAAAGTAGTCTCAAAAGACCACAGAGAAGAGAGAGTAAACTTAAAGCTGATGGGAAAAGAGCTGAGAGCGTCCACGCTCCTTTTGAAGAGAGCAGCTCCAAGCGAGGCAGTTCAAGGAGAAGCAGTGGTAGAAACAGTGGCCAGATGTTTCGAGAATCTCGTGATGTCGATGCTGAGGTGACTGCAAGAAATTCTGCACAACAGGACACCAAGAATATAACTGAAAACAAAAAAGAAACGCAGAAAAGGCCAGACTCTGTTGGCATTACTCCAGTATCAACCCCTGTCACAGATCTGCCGGAAGGAAAGGAGCTCTTGACAGGAAAAGGAAGTGGAGCGCAAGAAGAGGCTCAGAAGGCATTTCATCAATCTAGCAATGACTTTCAGGTCAACGTACTTCAAGATACTGATAAGCGATCTAACTTGATCGAACGTCAAAGCCTAACAGACGATCCAACGGCTGAGGCAGTTTCTGTAGCAGACAGTCGAAAAATGTTGAATGTCGAGGGTCGAGAAGATGTGCTTGAAGGAAAAGGAGAGAAAAAAAGCAATCAAATCAAGAGGAATAGTAGCAATCGCAAACCGGATTTCGTAACTCCTGCTGTTCCGGCAAAGGTGCTACAGAAAGGTAAGGACGTGAGAAATGGCATTCAGAAGGACGTGCAGACTGCTGCTGAGACAGAGACGGAGATCAAGCGACAGTTACCAGCAGCTGAAAATGCCACTGATGAAGTCCATAAACGTATGAGCAAAATGCCCGACGAAGATGGTTTAAAAGAGTTCAATAAAGTACTTCAAAAGGTCCAAAACAAACCTAATGGTAGTAATGAATCAACAACGGCCTCCGTAGAAGCATCATCTGCTACTAAAACTGAAAACAAAATCGATGCTGCCATGCCCTCGCCAACTGAAAATGGCAACATCAAGCCTGCCAAGGGTCTTCCTGTGCCACCGAAAGCAAATCGCGGCGATGCTTCACGTAATGGTTTGAGTGGCAGTCAGAAGGTCATATCTGGTGATGGTAAAAGCACACCGAGTGCCTACCAGTCGGCAAATCTTTCTTCCGGCATGAATAGCCATTCCCGAACCGCTTCCATCACAAGCGGTGAGGGCAAGATTCAGTCGGAAAATTCAGAGGTAGAGAAGTCGAAAGGCGATGTAACATCCTCGTCCATCAAGACAAAATGTCCGCCTCCTGTTGTCAGCCGTTTTGGCAAAGTGCAGCCCAAGGGTGTGGAAAATGCCAAGGAGCCTGATACCGCTTGGATTGGAAAGGCGAAGAGGATGTCGAAGGATTTCGGCGACAAGATGTTGCAGAAGATTGAGACAAAGGCCGAGGAAAAGAAAGCGGATGGCGAGGTGAGCGGAGAATTCTCCATTCTCTCATTTCTTGGTTGGTTTGCAGAACTTTGGGACTTGACTAACTGGTTGTTTACGAGTGTTTATGGATTGTTGTTTGTGGGTTGGACTTGTCGACTGGTTTGATGCGGGTAGACTGATTAGAGGTTTGGTGCTACGTACCCTATGATTCATTCATCAGTGGGTTTATTTATTTTATTTATTCCGGATATTTCTATAGCGCCTCTCGAAGTCAACTACTACTCAGAGGCGCTCCCGACTACAGCATTTGATACTGTGCCGGAATTTTCACGCCGTAGCGCCACGAGCAATTGCGAGTGAAGGACTTGCCCAAGGTCCGTACGCAGCGGCTAGAGTGGGATTCGAACGTGCAACCCTCCGGTCACAAGGCGCCGAACTTACCACTGAGCCACCACGCCCCAAATCGGGGTTGATATGGTTGATATGGGGTTGGTAGCTATATGAAAGTAAGTTGTCCTTACACACAGTATGTGTTCCTGATTGAGACGGATTTGATTTGCGAACATGATAAGTTGAGTTTTTGTATAAATTTTACTGTTGTGCTCTGTACTTGGAAGGTATTCCACTAGTTCGATCATTTCTGTATAAACAATGCTTGAAATCGCAAACGATGCCCCTTCTTCCACATATCCATGTCCTTGTCTCCCTTTCTCCACCCTATCCCTATTCACCCCCTCTGATCTTCCTCTGATTAACCCCGATCCTTCCTTGCCCATCACTGCATCTGTCCTTCCCAATTCTAGCCAGGATCCTCTCCATAATCCCATACACTAGCGGGCAGGCCAACCATCTGAGTGGTGCCTGCATTGTAGGGCACCTGTTCTAAATGTCGTAGATGGCTAGGTTTGGCCACCTGCTTTCACATGCACAGACTAAGAAGAAGAACTGTTAACACCAAACGCTTATGGCAGCAATTGAGTGTTAGCTTACAGCATTGCTGTTCTAGCACCTCTTGTTTTTAGTTTAGCATTTGAATTAGTACAGATCGACAAGTCTTGCAACTGACCAGACAAGTGGAATGGACTATGGACAAGTGGAATTTGCTATTGATATGAACTTTTCCATTGGTCCATTTTACTTGAAGGTCGAAACTGACGACAACTTTGAGAGGGGTGGATCTCGATCGTCCGTTAAAGATATGATCAAGAAGCTTCAGAAGCAGAACCAAGCCAGTTGATCAACTGCTGCAGTGGTATCCCCTTCACCGAACGCTTCACATTTCTCTCACAAACGTATCTGGCGTCTGCCTGTGCGTATGATTTCCGTTATTTTTATCGACGTGTCTGTTTAATCCATCAACATTTACGATAGAGTTTATTCCTCTCCGTGCTTAAGATTACACGAGATCATGTTGCTTTGTGTATCCGCTACTCATCTTTGTTTTAGTGATAGAGACAGTTATGTAAAGACACGGTAATAAAAGATATCGAGAGCATTGATACGAGCAATTGTGCATAATGGGTTTTATTGTCTTGTGGTTTCATTGAGTGCATTTGGCTGTATTTTAATTACGCTGTGTACATACGCATAGTTCTTGTATATATGGACACGAATATGTATGTAGAATTGTAGATCAATGAATTTTATTTGGATAGGGACTTGTGTATGCTCTTTAATCCAAAGCTGTATATAGGATGTTATATCTGTAGAGGTGACTGAACTTGTGTAAGAGTTGTTTTTATTCAACCTTTGGGCTTTTATGTGTATTTTGTCGTATTTAACCGAGGTTGTAAATTGCTGATGGGGCTGCATTTACTTATCGTGCCCTATTTTAAGTAGAGTTTTTCGTTATCCTCTGGATTTCAGTGCCTGCACTTTTAACCGTGGTTTTAAACTACCTATTGAACTTTATTTGCATCTTGAACCCCTGTAACTTTGGTTGTTCATTAGCCTTTGGGCGTTATTTACAAACATATCCCCTGTTTTAAATGTGTTCTTACTCATCGCTGGGTTCTCAACGTTCACTCTGTGCCGTAATCTCTGTTTTAACTTGGCTTGCCCACCTGTTGGTTATATTATCTTGCCACCTGTTATGTCGGTGACTCGAGTCACTGTTTATTTTTGACACGGCCTTCTGACGTGATTGTGAAGTTGTTCATATCGTGAGTTTCTGGTGCTATGGAAACTAGGGCATAACCGGAAATCGCCTCGGACATTTGCCTCGGCCGAATATCCCGTTTTTTTTTGCACTATTCGGAAGTATTCGCCTTGGCAAATACCATACAGACAAATAGTTGCAAAATTTTTAAACTTATTCATCTAGCATATTCATTTTGAAGAAGAAAAGTACAAAAAACACCAACACCGGAAGTTCACAATATAAGTCAAATCCATTTAATTGATTATTTATATCTAAAATTCAAAATGTATTAGTCAGTTATTACAAGTACAAAAATTTATTTCGCTAATTTTTATTACATGAAAATGTTTAGCTTTGCATATACAACAAATGGTACTCGGTTCGTACCCGGATCCGGCAAATAGTACATCCGAAAACTCGGATTCGGTACTTGGTGGAAA
The DNA here is from genome assembly GCA_963556255.1 of Allolobophora icterica. NCBI lineage: Eukaryota > Metazoa > Annelida > Clitellata > Crassiclitellata > Lumbricidae > Allolobophora > Allolobophora icterica. Next base: position 12,462,927 of record OY744613.1, read on the forward strand.
ATGTCTATCCGGTTATGCCCTAATGGAAACCATCTTTGATTTCATTACTTAAGTTGTTGAAGTTTGGTGTTTGTAAAAAATTTGTGCCTCTCTACCTGCCTGCACAGAACTGGTGATTATAATAATTTGTACATGAGTTTTTGCTTCTACACCTGTTGATTACGATAGCTTGTGCCTGATTACTAATCTGCACCACACCTAGTGATTGTAATACATTGTTAATTTTATTTATCTGCACACCTGTTGATTGTAATTTGTTGTGTATGATTAATTGCCTGCACACCTGTAGATTGATTGGAATAATTTAACTACCTGTATACCAGGTGGATGTAACGAATTGCCTTAAGGAACTTTTAGTTCCTGTTCGAGGGTTTCAAAGTTCATGTAGGCATTTTGTTGGTACAGTGTGAACTAATTAACATGCTCCAGTTTAAACACCATTCAGCTTAATGCAAAGGGAGGTTATGTCTCCCAAAACTGTTAACATGTAATTTGGTTGACGAGCCTTATGAGAACTGCAGTGTGATGTTAAATATCGACTTTTTCAGCATTATTCCTATTTACATGCGGCCTGGTATACACGATGTGTCATAAGTCATGTTCCCCGACCACTTATGTAAACGAAAATGCGGATAGCAATTGGTATATTAAAGAATATTCTTATCTTATCGTTAATGATTCCACACTGTACATATATTCACAATAATTTGAAGCCTTTGTTGTTTGAATGTCGATCAAGTTGGTATATATCAGTTTGTCTGAGTTTATTGTTGCTGATGTAGAATGTTTCACAAACTGTTGGAGGGATGCAGCGTTCATGTAGGTTTGAGTTGTGGCTTATGCACTTGAGTTGGAAGTTTGCATTGTTGGTCATATCACGAGACCGTTGCATAGGATTTGCCGGAGTGATGCTGTAAATTGTAACATTGTTGAAAGGAATTATGATAGGATCAGTGTAAAGCTTTGTCTGACTGTTGCTGGAGAGTGGTTGAATTGCGAGATGCAGTTGTTGCTAGCAAGTTTTCGCTGTTGACGAGAGGTCTCTGTTTATCTCAGACAAAAACTTTCTGCATTGGATTAGAATTAGGACCTAGAGCAGGGGTGGGCAAACTACGGCCTGCGGGCCAGATCCGGGCCACCAACACTTTTTATCAGACCCACACACTTCTTCAGAGGATAAAAAAATCACAAAATTCAGAGTGCAAGAAGTTTTACTCGCATGGTGCTGGTTTCTTACTTACTATTCGGCCTTATATTTAATAATAACTCTATGTATTAACCCTGCCAAAGTATATTTAATTTTAAATAAGTAACCTCTGTTCATGTTAGTTGTTATTAAAAGTTTAAAATTTTTTATCTGGCTGGCCCTCCGAATTTTGTGGGCGTTAATGTGGCCCATTGTGCACAAGTTTGCCCACCTCTTACCTAGAGTATAAGCTCTTGACGTTGTTAGTACACTGGAGGACTCTTGTAACATCATCTTTGGAAGCCAGGTCAAGAAGTGCCTCGTAATGGGGCTGGGTTATTATGAAGTCATTTTTCAAGCATTATAAGTAAATTGTTCCTGACCACGTTATATCAGAGATCACGTTATATCAGAGATCACGTTATATCAGAGATCATGTGATGCTGTTGCATGATGATCTGTCCAGTAGCACACTTGGTCTGCAATTCAACAGTTGTTGGTTTGAGCCTCCTGAATGGACTCCGCGTTACAGGTGCAATAAATTAGTGACGAGGCTTTTCATTACGAGGCTCTGCTGTATGTGTGTATATAAACATTTATATTGTGCATTTTATGAACCCACAAAGGCACTGGAATTGACTGTTCTGCGTGTTCTATACGAGACTGTGGTTGTTTCTTGGAGTGCTCAGTTGTAGCATGGTGTGTGGTAGTTTGAGAAGTAGAAATAGGGAAGAGTTGTACAGTAGTGTGGCTTTTTCAGGATGCTGTAATTTGACAGAAGTAACTGGTTTGATGTTATGGTGTATATGACCAGACAGTGTATGCAGCGGATCATTTTGGGCACAGTGACATTTTGTCAGTGGTTTGGGTTTTAATGCGTGGCTTATCTATGCACTTGAGTAGGAAGTTCATCTCTGCATTTGCATGACATTATGACATTATTCACTGACGTTAAATATTCCAGGTTACTGTGTAGAAGGGTTTTGTATGCTTTGGCAGCTTTGTCCAGCTTCTGTACCCTTACACGATGTAAATATATCGTTTTATTGTTACACAATTGAGAAACTATCTAGGCTATGGAAATTAATCCTGGTTTCAGGTTTCATAAAAAATGTAGAATTTTTTATTTATTTTTTGAACGACAAAAGGCTTTTTTGCACAATTTTCTAATACTCTGCTTTAAAATTTTTTAGACTTTTTTCGGTTTATGTGTTTGGGTTGTTCTTTTCTTATGAATAGGTTTAGATCGGAAGACATGTGAAGGTATCATGACATAATAAGCATGTGCATTTGAACTTTCATTTAGCAATACGTTTAGGAACTGTGTTATATAAATGTTGTTTAGGTGAGATGGCACGTAATGCCGAACTAGGTTTGGAACCTGCATTTGCAACTGTGGTATATGAGAATTTCTGTAATAATACACACTGTTGGAGTATATTTTCAAGAATAGTAGGCACAGTAGTTAGCTATTTAGTTTCACAACACATAGGTTGTTATTGTTGTATTGTGTGATTGTGACAGAGTGTTACACTGTTACAGCTTGCTTCAGTTTGATGAATTGCTGTTCTACATTGATACAGTGTCAGATGATACTTCCGACAGTGTCGGGTGATACTTCTAACAGTGTCGGGTGATACTTCTGACAGTGTCGGTGATACTTCTGACAGTGTTGGTGATATTTCTGACAGTGTCGAGTGATACTTCTGACAGCTTCAATTTGGCATAATATAGCTTCGCTGGTTCCCTGTGTTGGTGTGTTCATTTGGACCTTTGCAGCAGTGCCATCTTGTAAGTGGCACTGATCTGAACAAGAAATTACTATGATGCCTTAGTGATTTAGTAGTTGATTACTTGCTGTTATTTTCCATAAGCGTTTAGACATGTCGGATCGTTGTGATAATGGTGACAGAAAGTCGTTTCTTGCCTTTCATTGAATGGATTGAGCTTCTGACCGTTTTGTAAGGAAAACAACTTCTTTTACCTGGATTTCTGCAGGGTAAGAGATGCTACAATTGAAGCACACCAGTGAAAGGGTTGTATTGTAACACCGTTAACACCGCTTGTGTAGGTGTGTGTCTCCGCTACATATGGAGAACGTTGTTAATGCACAACTGCTCAGCGCCATCTGGTGATGTCTATGCATTACAGTGTGGCTGTATATAAATGTACAAAATAAGGGAACAGATGTAGACAGCTTATTTTGAAAACCAAACAGTGAGCCAGTGTGCTCACTGCTGTTTTTATTTTGCATTTACTTCCTCATCCAGCACTACATGACTCGTCAGAGCCTTGTGAAGTTTAACCAACAGGTGTTTCTCTTACATTTCTTAGCTATCATAAACTTGCAAAGGTGCAGAAATAATTGAAAGCATGCTGTGTTATTCCATTACATGTATGTGCTTCCTGTTAATTTTAAGTGATGGACTACTCTCTGCTCAGACTGTCGCGTTTTTCAATGCCAGAGCTTGTTTATTTTTTTTTGGCGGCGATATGTACTGTAATTTTTCCTGTACTGTCACATGTCAACACTCTGTTATAAGGTGTTTGAGTGAATTATATTGAATGCTCTTTGTATTATTTGGTGACATGTCATCTCATTCATGACATCTTGTTCCATTATTATTCATGACGAAAATGTGACGTCTATTCCACAGTGATAACAATTTCCATGCGAATTTATGAATTATTTATGAGTTTTCTAAATGGTTCATTTTCATCTGTGTTGAGCATTATGGCTTCATTTGCATGACGTTATTAATATTGTAATGTGTTTATTATTATTATTATTATTATTATTATTATTATTATTATTATTATTATTATTATTATTATTATTATTATTATTATTACAGACTGTTCATATTGCTGGCACATAATCATGAACGTATGTTTTCTCAAGGTCTTCTCCTTTGGATCTCTATTTTGTTCAATGTATACTCGACCGATTAAGGTTGTTTGTTGTATTTATCAAGTGAAATGTGGAAGTTATCTGCTGGGAAGTTTTCCTTAACTCTATGAAGACGAGAGTATGCGCTCGTCATTAATGTGTTAAGTAGCAATGTGGAAATAAATTTCACTGAGCAGAACAATTTTGTGACACTATTATTGTTCTCGTTTCCTCGATCACAATTCAGATAGTTTGGCTATTCAGTGAAATGTGACGTTTTCATTCTACGTTGAATTAGTCGTGTATATTGGTGAGGCTTTATCTCTCCTTGGCTTAAATATACGTGGTTTATTGTTCATCCGATTGTATTCATCTGAGAAGTGTTGGTCTGCCTGAAAACAATCTCTTTGGCAAATGCCTAATGGGATGTCCTGTAAGGTTGCTATATAAATGAACAGGTCACATAAGCCTGCTTCCCATTGGCTGGACTTGTATTGCTGGATCTCTAGGGTCCTTCCAGGTTGATGTCTTCCACAGATGTGCCGCATCATTCCAGTAACAGAAATCTCCATACAACATATTATTTTGCGTAATCTTTATTGTGTATATTTTTTCTATTATAATATATATTTTCTGTTTTCATATAATGTATAATCAAATATGTAGCATTTTATTTGTGCCGCTTCACTCCAGGAATTGATGTAAATGCAATTATAGTTTCTTAAAAGTACTACTCGAGTTTTGATGAGCATTTTAGCATATTATTAGTGAAGTATGCTAAGAGAATGGGGTTTACATGTAGATCTGATAATTTAGAGTGTTATCCTGCAGAGAATGCCTTGTTAAATATTCATAGTTGAACCTTTTCTGTAGATGTAACATTCTTCCATGTTGTAAGGAATTAATACTCCAACCAGTAAATTGGTTTAATAACGTTTCAGATGTTTAAAATGTTTTATTAACGGTTCAGATGTTTAAAAGTCTGTGTTTTCTTAAACAGAGTAATAATTTATCTTTGAAAGATTGACAGTTTGTAGCCATAGAAACCTACAGCAGATTTTGAACGAGCAGACGGATTCTTATTTTCAAGGTCACTGGGTTAAATGTGATATGGTCACGTATCTAAGTACATGCAGGGCGAGATGCATTGGTTGCCTATGCAAGATGAGCTGGGTTTAAGATACTTTCGCAGATGCATAGCTGCCTGGCCGATTTTGATCCACCCTACCTTAGAGAGCTATGTATTCCAGCGTTCTCCCTATCTGGTCGCAAATCTTTTCGTTCCGCAGCACTCTGGTTGTTCCCCCATTGTGTACAGCTTGTGAGCCACGGTTCAACATGGAAGCTTTACTGTGGTCGGCACTCGCTCTGGAACACGCTTCCATGCAATCTGCGACATTAGCGTCTACTTTCTGTGCCTCTATTTCGCAAGCGGTTAAGACCATTCTGTTCTATCATGGTATCTGATGAGTCTTTGAAGAGGCGCTATATAAATTGGCGCTTGCATTTATAATTAACCCTTGGTCTCAGAAACTAACTGTTTCATTTCTGTTACTGTATGTCAAACGTACTCGGGGTATCTGCATGACAGTGAGTTTTTTCCAATAGTTTGTCTCATTTTGTTGTGACTAAAAGTTTAAGTGGAGTTGGTTGATAGTTTAAAGTTTGAGTTGGTTGATAGTTTAAAGTATGAGTCGGCTGATAATTTAAAGTTTGAGTTGGTTGATAGTTCAAAGTTTGAGTCAGTTAATAGTTTAAAGTTCGAGTTGACTGATAGTTTAAAGTTTGAGTGGGTTGATAGTTTAAAGTTTGAGTCGGTTGATAGTTTAAAGTTTGAGTCAGTTGAGTGAGTTGGTTGATATTTTAAAGTTTAAGTTGGTTGATAGTTTAAAGTTTGAGTGAGTTGATAGTTTAAAGTTTGAGTGAGCTGATAGTTTAAAGTTTGAGTCGGTTGATAGTTTAAAGTTCAAATTGGTTGTCATTTTAAAGTGCCTTTACGATGTAACTCTTTCGTGTGCCTTTGCTACCTGTCTTCCAGGTTTGAGCATACTCATCAATAAGAAGACGAACAGAGTCTTTGAAAGCTACTTGTTTTTTTTACGTCAACCACCTGTGTTGTGTCTATTGTTTAAATTACCGGATCATTGAACTTTTTCCGCGTAATACGATTTAAATGTAATACAGAGCTTGATGTTATGCGTGACAAATTTAAGCATGGTTTCTTCATTTTTAATAGCAGATTTGAATGTTTAAAATTTTTATCTGTCCTTTTAAACTGTGGATCAAGCTGTACAGCTATCGACATTTTCAGTTATATGATATTGGCTTTGTAAATAGCCGCAGCTTCAGAAAATCTTTTATCTTTGCTGTAAGACGAGAGGGAACTACAGTTGAACAGAACAGACATTTGGTTTTAGCTAGGCAAGATGCCGAAACTTGAAACGGTCTTGAGTTAGTCGCGTATTCCACGAGGTTGTGTGCTGAAAACTGTGCAAAGGTTGTTTCTGAATTTCATCTAGTTTTGTTTGTTTCATCAGGTTCTGTGAATGCTACATGTTTCCAAAGATTCTGTGATTGGTGACTTGTGTTGAGTTCAACTTAAAAAATATACTCCTATATGTTTGATGATAGGCCTGCAATAGGGTGTACAAGTACACAGACAGACACACAGACAGACACACAGAAAGAAAGCTCAACATACAGAACAACATGCATATGTATGAACAAGTAGACGAATAGTAAAGACATACAGTAGCCAGTATATCTTTAATTACTTTTCCATGATTTTCCCCAGTCTTTTAGGTTTGGATTCCTTTGATCTCAGAGAGTATGTACTCATGTTAAGAAATTCATGAACGTGTTTGCAGGTAGAGCAACCGGTGCTCATACAAAATCCCTATTCATTGTGTATAGAAAACCTGTAGGAAAGCGATACACTGATATTGAATGCAACCCTACTCATATAAATATTTGGCCTACAGCTATGCGATTTTAAAATGATCAACAACTTTATTAAACTGGAATCGTAAAATAACGGACTAGCCATAAACTTAAATAGTTTGAATTGTGCACTCGGCATACAATACTATGCCCACACGGAGCCCATATAGGACCCATATTCCCAGATTGGACCCATATGGAGTCAATAAAGGCTCCAAGTACCCATGGAAATGCTGGCAGGGTATGCCTAATATCACTGTCCATAATTTCTCTGTGCCTCTGAGCAGATGCGTTGTGGAAGTCCTCTAATTCACCAGAATTATCGCTTCAGTCAACAAGTCCTGCAGAGTTGCGCTATAGCATAGTGATTAGCACGCTGGACTGTCAACCGGGAGGTCGGGGCTCAATTCTCTGCCAGGACAAATTTGTTTCCAATTTTCTACTCCACCTGCGCTCCTTAGCCAACTCAGCTACAATCAAAATCAAATAAATCAAATCAAATAGCATTTATTGGTCCATAGTAGCAACACAGTAATGCCAAATACTTCGTATGAGTACACTGACCATACACTGTAGGTGGGAAGATGAAACGGTGAGGGAGAGGACTGACCACCCGCCTCGTAAGCCGTGGCCAAGAAAATGAAGTCGCTAACACTTCATGATCATGGCTGCCTCTCAGGCTAGATTACGGTCCTCGTCCTCTATACTGGCCCCATATAAGAATATGGGTCATATATGGGCTCTACATGGCATGCTGATGTGGTTATATATGTAAATACTACGGAGCAGCTTATCATAACGATGTATGAGTGTCTTTTTGCTGTGAAATGAGGACCTCCAAATAAAAGGTCCCACTAACTCAAGCGAGATGGGAGTTCATGTCATTCCAATATTTCTGTCTAATCTGGTTTTTTAATACACAATCTGAAATCTGCCGTAAAGCCAATTGTAATCGTAATCTTGGATTTCAGCTCGCAGCAAAGCAAATTAGAGGCAGGGGCGTCTACACTCTACACCATAGAAACCTTGGAGCATGCTCCATCCAAGAAATAGGGGGGATTTGTTAGTGTGTGTGCCACCATTTTAGGGTGGGAAGTTGCTCCAATGACTTAGGGGGTTAGACGCCTCTGATTAGAGGGATCCAGCTTATTGACGGGAGCCAAGTCTAAAGAAACCTGCGTGCATAATGGGACTTACCGGTACGTAGTCAGAGGCGTAACTTCCCCTCCCCCTCCTCTTCCCCTTCCCCAATAATGTAGGCACATACACTAACAGATCTTCTCTCCCCTATTTTTTGGAAGGAGCATTTGCTCCAAGGTTTCTATGGAGTAGATGGCCCTCTACGTAGTAATGGGTTTACTTACCTGTAGTAACACTTACTCCAGTTGGGCTTTAAACTTTGGCGCACCCGTTGCAAGTGTCTCTATGGCCGCGAAATATGACATTTTGTTTACTATATTTTGACCGGCGAAAATATTAAATAACATTAAAAATACACAAGAAAATCACAATGAGACAAAGTAAATAATTCTGATTGAGTTTATTACTCTAACGCACTGGCGTATTAGGGATGTATTCTGGAAATTCTCGGAAACGCAAGGTTCGTGGATTTCATTCTGTAGGTTTTGTATCGGAGATTGGATGTAAACTACAATTGAGAAATCTGTTGCGCGCAACATTGCCTAATTTAAACCTACAATTGTACTCTTTTAGTTTATGTCTAGTGTCAGAGCAAAAGTTTGTTATAATCTGCATATCTTCGTATAGCATACTACACGACGCCGGGAAACACGGCGGCAGAAACGTTCTGTATGCTATATTTTTTGGACAAGGTGCGATTTTTAGTTTTGCAGTCAATGAGGTTGGGTTAAGCTCAATGGGCATTAGCGTAGGGTGTGTGGAAAACGCAACTCGAGTGGGAGTTGGCCAGAACCAGTGGGGTTGGTTTGTCCTTTCTGTATAAATTCTGCTTTTGAACTGCTCATAGTTGTCCCATCGTCATAATTAGCATTGCTGTTATTGTTATCAATGTGGATTATGTTTTGATTTTACAATGTGGATAATGTTGTGATTTTACGACGTTTCATGAGTTTTTTTAGGTACTTCACTGTGTTTTTGCACTTCTTGATCTAGCTGGTTTATTTTCATTAGTTGAGCTATGATGACGAGGCATCCAAGTTTTCTGCCAAGCCGTTGCTTGAAGAGAAACCAGCAGTGGAGAATGTTGTTCGAGAGGAGTGGAAAAGACGAATGGAAAGTTTTGAACTCAGTTCCTCCATCAGGAAAAAGATATTTCCGGAGCAAACAAAAATTCCTGCAAGCCTCGTTGCTAAGAGATTCACCAACTCAGGTTAAATGTTGAATTTGCTGTTTGCTGCCAGTACTGCATTTTGCAAAGGTTAGCATAAGTAGTGATTAATGCCTTTACATTTAGCAGCAACCAGGCTCTGAGTTACATAATCCTGAACTCTGTCTATATTGTAAAATTGAGGTATTTATATGAGAACACTTACATAGCACATTTTAAGTGTGTCTTATCCTCTTCCTTTTAAGGAAGTGGATAGGACACACGCTGAGAGTGGACTCCCTACTAAGAACTGTCATAGAGGGAAGAATGGAGGATAAGAGGACAAGAGGAAGATCAAGACAGATGACGTTGGACTGGATGATGGAGGATGGGTACAGCAGAGTCAAGGAAGAGGCCCAGCATCGGGAGGAGTGGCGACTTCAGACGTTCGAACTTGCCTGAGGCAGAGAACAGGAAGACGAAGAAGTAGGTTAGTTATTGTTGGTGTTTTTGTTCTTCTAGCGAATTCCTTCAACGCCGAGCCCTCTCAAGAGTCAGAAGTTGACATTGACTGGCTTCCATCGAGCGACGAAGAGGAGTTTCATATCTACGAAATGCAGAAAGCAGGCAAAGCTAGCAAAAACATTGTACATGCTGTCAATGAAAGTCGCTGTCCTGATGGTTCGGTGCATGACGAGTTGACCCCTGACATTGAGATTATCAGCAGTCCTGCTGTCAGAAATTGTCCATTCGTCAAACGTAAACCAGTTATTGACTATAGTCCATTATCAAGACATAGCCCAGTTATTGATAGTAGCCCAGTCATTCAGCACAGCCCTGTTATTGAGAATAGCCCAGTAATGAGACATAGTGCAGTTCTTGAGAATAGCCCAGTCATCCGACTTAGCCCAGTCATCCAACGTAGCCCTGTCATTGAGAATAGCCCAATCATCCGACATAGCCCAGTTATTAACTCTAGCCCAGTCATCCAACGTAGCCCTGTTATTGAGAATAGCCCCTTCATCCGACGTGGTCCAGTTGTCCAAAATAGCCAAGTCAGCCCTGTCATCCACAGTCAAAGAAGAAGCTGTTTGCAGAAGTCATTGTTCCATCTCGGTTCTTGCACTGCAGATGATCAACAAAGAAAAACAACGGCATCCTGTCCCATTGACAGCAGTGATGACGGAGATGACATTGAGTCCATCTCAGGAAGGCAGAACGATTTCTTGTCTCAGTTATCAGTAAGTCTTTCTGTATCAATGTTTATATCTTAACATTGTAACAGTGCCTGACATACATACCGATACCTGTACTTAACATGGTTTAGTAACATGGTATGTTAGTTTTTTGTTTAACTACTGTGTCATGCAAATTTTTGTGTTGCCCTCCTCTATATCGAAGCTTGGGATTGGCACCACCCGAGTATGGTAGTTGCAGATTAATTGTTCATAACAAGCAGAGAATTGTGTTTGAAGGACTTGCTCATAACAATCTTCTTGTCTTTGTATTTAATTCCGTGTAGTGTAGATTTTTTAGGTTTTCTTAATGGTGAGATGGCCACTCGTGTGAATGTGAAGAATGGCATTATAAGATCTTTTGTAATCTTAATGGAATGACGAATATGTTTTTGTAGCATTCACAAGTTCCAATATCTCAGTACGAATCCCAGGAAAACGAGAATTCATCCGATGATGATGACAACGATGAGGTCAGTGACTGTCATAAAATACTACGGCTCTTGAAATGTGTTTAATGTTGTTTAGCTCCATATTGTGCATGGTTTTGTACCTTTGCTGTGGTCTGTCTGCTTCATTACAAAAAAAAAAACTATACATGAAAACATATATACATACATTATTTTGTTCCTTTTGTGTACAGATTAAATCCTGTATAAAAAATTCAGTATCAGATACATTTTAGAGGTTGCTCAGTGAACAAAAAAGTTTCCATACAATCGTATTCTCAAGTTACTAATTAAGAAGATGGCTATATCACACGCAGAATAAAGTCGAATAGCATGAATAGTAGCTCTAACCTTTATCCCTCTGTGTTACAGGCTGAGTGCTCTAGCCATTAGACTGCAGTGCCTTGTGGTGGTACTATATTCCCAGCCTATATTGTAATTGTAATTAGTAACTTCTATTGTGCCAGTGTCTAATGCACAAGGCATCAACCGATGGCATACCAAAACCAAATCGTAATTTAATCAGGTCAATATCCAGAAGATCAGTCCTGAAGCCTATCATGGTCGTTGATGTACGACTGGAAGTCATGGCCTGTTTCTGTCCATTCTATGCTGCAAATTTTGTGTTATCATTTAGGATTATCTATTTAGCCTGTCCTCCCTTGAGGGCCTCAGCTAGTTGTGCCATAATTCTCAGTTCTGGTCAGTGAATTTGCCCAGTGGTCAACACTATAACATTGGATAATTGTTGTGGTATAGACAATGGCTGATTACTTATCTTAAACACTTACAGGATGAGTATGCTGATGAAACTGTTTCAATTTCATCTCCACCTGGTTCACAACTGGAATCTAACCGTGAACAGCTGGTGCCAGCACCTGCCAGTTCATCTAAAGGCAAGGACTTGATTGAAGGTCTCCAGCGATACTTTCTGACACCAGAGAAGAACCTGCAGCCAGAAGATGACACTGTAGCTGCCACATCGACGACGAAGAAACGACAGAAATTCATAAAGTAAATTGTCTTACCATTATGTTTTTTTTAAAATTTGGCTGAAAATGTGGGCTACGATCCCCCAGAAGCATTGTAAATTCTGCTACCATATAGTGCTTTTTGAAGTAGTGTGAAAATATGGGCTGCAATATCTTATGGACTGATCTTCTGGATATTGACCTGATTATGACTTGGTTTTGGTGTGCCATCGGTTGATGCCTCATAGATTAGACACTGGCGAATTCTAAGTTATTAATTACAATTAATTACAGTTCTACACTGTCTTGTTTGACTGTGGTTGGACTGGGAGCGCTCCTGAGTAGCTAACCTTGAAGGGGTGCTATATAAAACCTCTGTAATGATAATAATAATAATACGCTGCACAGCTTAAAGAATATCCTCAGTTAATCCTTTAACGATGAGAGCATACTAAAAGCAACTAGGAAAGTATGCAGCTCGTTGTTAAAGTGTTGATCATAGGTTGTATGCATTTTGATCTGTTGGTCGCCATGGACACACTGATTTTGATAGTGCTACATAATTCATAGTAACCTTACACTACATTATTCATGATGGATTCTAATGTAACAATTATGCTTCATCTTGAGGTTCACAACATGATTTCCATTGTATTCTGTTGTTCCACAGGGGTGGATTCGCAGAGAGACTGAGTAAGCTTGCTACAAGGCAACGAACAGCAACTGCTTGTTGGCTTCACAAGAATCGGAGAGCATCAGGCAGTTCTGGTTGGCTTTATTTAAAGGCTAATTAGTTATTAATTGATTGATTACTGAATTACTCATTAAGGACGACCTACAAGAAACAGAGATAAAATACTTTAATAAACTTCTCAGAGCGCAGTTCTGCATTAAATGCGAAGTGTTTTTCAAAAGTATCACATGTTGGCATTTTCAAATGTGGGTAAAATTTGTATCAATGTCTAGATACAGCGTGTATTGGGTTACCCTAACTGGGACACAATAGCTGATTGGTTATAGTGCTCACCTATGTAACACGAAGAATACGGGTTCAAGCCTCCTCTGAGATGGTTACTGTGTAGGGACTTTAATCAAGTTCTTCACTCATTATTGCTCAGCACCATTGATCGATGTTTATTCATTAGATATTGACACCTAGTAAATGCGTAATAATAATAATGTCAGTGCTTTTGTGAGGTAATTAATATGCGCTGTGTTACATACATACATGCATGCATCTGTATTTTTGCCGTTGTTATCGAGGCATGAATAGAAATGATGTAGGTAATGTCATAGAAGAAAGGAACATTGTTCGAGGATACTGCTCAAAGCTTAGTGCTTTGTCTACTGCTCTGTTGGTATGCTAGGGTGCAGATATGTGTACATGAGAAACTATGGAACGAAATCTGTGTTGGAAATGGAGAACAAGTCAAACATTAATGGAACATTTACGGAGCATGTTTGGAATGCGCAGCAAATGTGCACTAGTTCGGCAGACGTCTTTCTGAGGATGTCTCCAGTTGATCCGCATTTCTCCATCTTTGCCTGCCATCCATCTGTGCTAATTCTACTGCATGCACAAGTGATCATCGCAGCTTATGCTTTTGGTACTAAATGTACCGCTGACCATTGATACTCATGTCGTTAGCTGCATACACACACGCACACATACACCTGCACACACTTGATTTACGTGTAGTTCTTGTAAATTACTGATGTGCTGCAAAAGTTTTCTGTAGAATTACATTACAGAATGTTGTTTGAAAAGGCAGGCTGTGTCTTGAAAAAATTATTTTATCAGATTTTGTTACTTTTGATAAAATTTATATATAATTTTACAGTTTCTGATCGACTGCTGGTTTGTGATGTCACTTCCTGTGTGACTGACCATGGCCATCTGGTGGCCAAGTGTAGAGTGACGAGAGGCAGTATGTTGGATGCTTCATCACCAAAGGAATCGTTGATTTTGTTGAGCCATGAAACAGCTCAACGTTGCAAAATTAATCCGGGTTCTCTTTTGAAAATATATCCTCCGTGGTAAGACATTCTGGAGAATTTTGTTGGCGATCAATAATTATTTGTTAAGATTATAAAGGGCTAGATTAATCCTGGTTCTCATCTGAATGTGGGTCATTCATAGCAGGATATTCTCTAGAATTTTGTAGACCTTTTTTAAATTCTTAAGATTGTAAAGTACAGTTTTACTTTTAAAATGGTAACACACCAGTGGTTCTTGTTCGTGTGAAGAATTTTTTGTGTTTTGCCAAAGACCTTTCTCAAGCACACCAAAGGTTCTCCTGGTATAAGTCACTTAGCATCCTTGTGAGGTTCTAAAGGCACTAGATAAACAGACAGATATATGCATTTATGTGGATATGTCTGGTGAAATTGATGAATTATCGTTTGTGACTCATCAGGTTTTGAAGTTGTTCATTCGGTATGGATTCTACCTTCGATTAATTATCAAGGTTGGAAATTCACTAGGAAGTGTTCAGTTATGCCATTATTAATGCAGTCTTACTGCAAATTTTTTCAGACTACATTTCTTTTTGCCAGGCAAAGTTTGAAGTTGGACAACTGGGAAGTTGTTCTCAACACCAACCTGTGTCGAGTTGAATCCTGGGATGGGGAGTATCGGGTGGATGGCCAAGAAATCAGTGAAACACTGGGTTCAGACAGAATTCTGGCCTCTTGGACATGTCCATGCAGTTTAGGTAAGAATTGTTTAGGTCTAAGCAGAAGTAAAAGGATTCCCAGAAAGTAAATACTTGTTTATTCAAGAGACATGCTTCATGACTGAGATCTGTTTGATGTAGCACTACAGATTTACTCGTTTTGTTATATTAATACATATATAACAATAATAACAATTCTATGTTAATAATAAATGAATAAAATATAAATAATGATAATGAGATGGTTCAGAGAGAGGCAGGCCTCTGTGATTACTTGGTTTGCAGTAGCTGATTGGTTAGAGGGCTTTCCTTCTAATGCACAGAGTATGGGTTCAAGACTCGCCTGATATGGTTACTGTACCTTAAGTAAATCACTTGTCCAGTGCCATCGACTGATGCTTAGTCCTTTGATAGTGGCACTTAATAAATGCATAATAGTAATAATAATTACGTCATAGTAATGTTCGTTACAGATCCAAGTTCATGTTCTGCAGTCTGTCGCCAAAGTCTCGGTTCTGCATCGAGGTCATCAGTATTACAGTGTTCATCTGTAAGTTTATTTCATGAGCAGTCATAAAATAAATTGACAGAAGACCTTGACAGTGAAGACCTAGTTTTTAAGTTACTTCCTTTGCCTTTCATTCGATATTTGTTTTTGGCTTGGTATCAACTAATGACTTGAGAATATCTTTAATTGTGTCACACAGTCAGTACCAGGAGATGAGCTGAGTTTGCATTAAATCACATTACATTACATCACTTTGAATGAGACTTTAAACCACTTGGATCTGGTTTCATAGAAATTCAGTATGATATCAACTGTAACCTGTTCTGATATCTCTGATCTGTCGGATATCGACCATGACTTTTCCAGTGGATTATGAGTGTTGATTGCGGCTCTATAGAAGTTACTAGATGAGATACAGTTCCTGTAGTTTTCCAATAGGTTGGTCTTTCTGGCAATTTAATAAATTTTGAAATTGTTGTGTTGTAATTCTTTGTTTTTTAAGCTCACTGAGTGACACTCGAGGAAATTTGCATATTAGCTCCACCCAGAAGTGCCTCAACTCCTTATACTAGTTGGCGCATATCTAAGACATTTCATTTGAATAGGTATTGTACAGATGTTCCATTAGAATTACTTTTATCTTCCACAGAGGAGAGATTAATAACTGGTGTATGTTACAGGCTGGGTCAGGCAGTGCCAGATCATCTGGTCTGACTACAGAGGGAGCTGCTGTGGCACTCGAGACATGCAGCCTGTCGACGGTCGTTCCCTTGGCGCAGGAAACTCTGTTATCATCATCGATATTGGAGAGTATCGAACAGAAGGGAGGAAGTGTTGCCATGGAGATTGACTTTTATGCTACGATACAGCGTATCTTCTGCCGAGTTGCTCAGTGTTCCTCTGGTGACTCGTGGTATGTAGACGCAAATGAATGGCTTGCTGTTACGTGTTGGACTTATGCTAAAGCAACAGTTACTTGTATTAACTGCTGAGGACCATTGTGTCATGCAACGTTGTTATGGTTACCCTGGATTTTTATTTGTCTTTTCACATTTCACAAACCGTAACAACTATTGCGCTGGTGTATAATGCACAAGGTACTGGTGGCACACCAAAACCAAGCCGTAATCAGGTAAATATACCTCTTGACTTATGGTGATCGTAATCTTACTGAATCTTAAATTTGATATGTATATTTAAATTTTTACAAATTTTGTCTTTTAAAATTATCACTGATATGATTTGTCTTTTAACATTTCCAAAACAGTTCCTTTTGATGTAGTCTTATTTATTCTTGACTTTGAGTTGTGTGTTTACGCTTTCACAGTCTTTGCCATGTAACACAATGTCATACAAATATTTTCTCTTTGTATGGTTATTGTTTTCTGACAGTGATTCGATGAACTTTTCGTTTCTAGGTCAGGAGAAAATCGGGTCAGTTTAGAGACTGGTTCCTGGGTTCAGTGGTCTCTTCTTGTCCAAGATCTTCATGGGTTTCTGTGCGAGGTCATTTTGCCTCGGAACTTTACACCGAATTCTGCCTGGCACAAAGTAACAACTGCAGCTCTTGGGTCTCAGTGGGCCTTCTATAATTTGCAAGTCGGACGACGCTTAACAAGACCAAAGTAAGTTCCTGCCAAAGTAAGTTCCTACCAGAGTAAGTTCCTATAAAAGGAAGTAAGTTCCTACCAAAGTAAGTTCCTTCCAAAGTAAGAAAGTTCCTACCAAAGTAAGTTCCTACCAAAGTAAGTTCCTATCAAAGTAAGTTCCTGCCAAAGTAAGTTCCTACCAAAATAAGTTCCTATTGTGTAAATGCCAGGTTAAGATCCATGTAGCATATGTTAATGCTAGTTTAACATGCAGCTGACTGATATTTCACATATTACAGACTCGTGTAGGTACTTGCCTTTTCAAACTCAACATTCACCATCATCATCATCAGTTCCTGACATCAACCATTTGGCAGCAATGGGTACAAACAAATGATTTCCATTGTCCTCAGTCATTTGTCAAATCCTGTGCTCCTCTCAATCTTAGTCAACAAAATTGTATGTCCTCATTTATGTTGTCTATCGAGCACAGTCCTGGTCTGCCTGTGTTTTTTAAGCTCACCACGTTTTAAGTGTAATTGGTGAAATAGTAATATCACTTTAAAAATGTGTTTATGTGTTCATATTACTGGCTTTGCGTGCACTTGTGTTTAAATTTCTAAATGACATTAAATCCAGATTCATTATGCAAAATGTTTTTCTTTTGGTTGAATAGGTTTGGTCGTCTATTCAGCATAATTGACTCCGTCTGGAAACTGGATTCCTCATCCGATGTTAGTCCGGAGAACTCTGCTTCGGTAATTAAACTTTGATTTTGTAAAAATGATAGCCAGTGAGCTGGGAAAAGTGACAAATTCAATATCTTAATTTCAGTGGCCAAACTGATATATCATATAATATTATACAAGGTCATTTTACCTTGGAACTTTACACCGAAGTCTGTGTGGCACAAAGTAACGACCGCAGCTCTTTGGTCTCAGAGGGCCTTCTATAATTTGCAGGTTGGGAGATGTCTAACAGGAACAGAGTAAGTTCCTACCAAAGTAAGTTCCTACTGAAGTAAGTTCCTACTAGGAACAATTGTTTTCCTGTCTTGTAGCGGACACCCTATGCCAACAAGGGAAGAATCCTACGGTTCTGGTAATAGGGCTATTTCATCACAGGATTTACGCCACAGCTCGTACCAGTTTAAAACTTTTTGCCTGTTGGCAGAAGCAGGTTGTGTGTGTGTTAATGTTTACATTATCAGACTTTATTTCATTTACTGATATGATGTACTTGGATTTCTTTATGTTCAGAGCCATCACGAGATGTGTGCTCCCAGTTTCTGCTATGCCCTGCACGCTGCTGATGTAGGTGCATCCTGCAGACTGTGGAACCATGCCACTGCAAACGCTTTCTCTCCACGTTCCTTCAGGTCACTCGGGAGCATTGTTCTCGACAAGGCTTCTGGCAAAGGCCGAGTATCTTTTGGAGCCAGGCTCTTGCACAAAGTGGTAAGTGGCTCAGAATCACACTTTCAGATGTTTTTGGTTTTTTCTAGTCGGGAACCTGCTTTCAACTTGCAACATTAGAAGAGGAAGTCTCACACAACAGCAGCAGCAAATTCCGTATTATAGTTGAGTTTTAAATTGTACCTTGTTTTGATGTTGTATGCCGTGTCGCTTAAGAAGAGAGTGTTCATATTTTGCCATTGTAATCATGAAATTTCTACAACATCTGAAATAAGCTAAGTGGCTTATTCAAGTCCTCAGTCAAAACAAAAATGATGGGTAGATAAGGTCAGTTTTGGTTTCAGGTCAAGATCCAAGATGGTCAAATGTGTATGATGGATGGTGTTTAGAACTGAAGCAGGAAGAAGATAGGGGAAAAGGAGGAATGAAGATCGGATTTGTGGAAAAGCAGTGCTTTCAGTTGTGAGTGAAAACGATTGCAAGAGTGTTTATGCTCTTTTCTTCATCTCATATTTATATTGCTGCTGAAGCTAGAAAATTGATCAGTGGACGTTTACCAGCACCTACATTATATTTGTACAGCACCAACCTCTAATTAGCAGATATTTATCTAGCATTACTGTATGGAAATTCATCACTTGTTGGTAATGTATCTTTTGATATGCATGTTTGAAGGAGTCAGAACTTCTGCAACATTTCTATGTGATGGACTGCTCGCTCCAGGAAGAGACGAGCACAGCTTCTTGGTTGCCATATGTTGTCGTCGTCGTTAGCAGTACCGTTGTTGTTAGCAGCGACTGCTCGAAGCATCTCCCGATTGTCTTTCATGATGTCTACATGGATTCCGGTTACTTGAATTTTGACTTTCATTAGCCCTAAATGTTCTGCTACAGCTGATTGGTTTGAATTTGTATGATTGTTTTAGTGCGCCTGTTGCTCACAGTATGTGATGTTAGATTTTGGAAAGTCAAGTTTAACCTTGTGTTGTTCTGTGCTGTTCAGGAAAAAGTTGTTCATTTTCAAAAATGGTGGAAACTTTTTTAGTTCACAAAATGCTGGAAAATTTGTTCATTCACAAGAATGCTGAAAAATTTGGTCATTTAAAAAATGCTGGAAAATCTTTCATTCACAAAAAGGTTGAACATTTTTTCATTTAAAAATCTGGAAATTTTGTTCATTCACAATTGCTGAAAGTTGGAAATGAATGTTTGTGAACAGATTAACAGAACTTAATGAAAAGCTTATGAATGTCATTTTAATCTTTAAATCCTGATTAGCAGATGACAGTAATTAATGAAAACATTTTAACTCTAATCGAAAGACATTCTTAATTTTTTATAATGTTGTCACATGATTTGTAAGATCATGTGATATAATGGAAACTAACTTCTTGTAATAGCAGCAATTAGGATTGCAAAACAATTAGGATTGCAACAATTAGGATTGGAACAGTTATGATTGCTACAATTAGGATTGCTCCAGTTATGCTTGCAACATTTAGGGTTGCAAAACATTTAGGACTGCAAGAACTAGGATTACAACATAATTAAGATTGCAACACAAGTGGGGATTGCAACACAGTTAGGATTGCCATACTTGTGTCATTGTTTAGGACAGTTTTTGGCTGACGAGTATAGTCGGGTGATGGCTGGTGGAAGTCACTGGCTGCCTGTGATGGACCTTTCTCCAAGGTTGCCTTTACTAACCATTGAATCTGAGTTGCACAGCTTGGTCACTGTCAGTGGTAAGTCAAATTTTTTTATAATAGAAATAAAATTTTAATAATTTTAACATGTGGAATAATAAGAGAGAGATACTGGTGATCTGCTGGATTTCGCCCTAGGTTCTTCAAATGATGTGTGATAGTGTAGTGGTTAGCGTGCTGGACTGTCAATTTAGAGAGGTCGAGGATTCATATCCCTGCCAGGGCAGAGAATTGGTTCAAGATTTCTTCCCTGCCCACACCCCCTAAACTATTATGAATACACTGACCGTACACTGTCGGTGGGAAGATGAGATGGCGAGGGACAGGACTGGCCACCCGCACTCTTATGCTGAGGCTTAGAAAATGCAGTCGCTAACACATCATACCCAGGGCTAGCTTAAGGGACTGCTAGAAAACAGTGTATGTTATTGATGGAACTGTTTATTTTGTAGTAACTTGCATTTGATTACCAGTTTATTGTGTTTTATTTACAGAAGTCTTTGTTTTGTTTAAGGCTGTGTTACAGATGTTGATCAGGAAACTGCTTGTGCTTGGTCTGTGTGTGATTCATGTGAAAACAGTGAACTTGGAACCAGCATCCAAAAGTACGTGACTAACAGCAAGTACAGAATTGTGTTACATGTACTTTACACTAAATAGCTTGGCTTTGATAAGTTTATTCAGGGATGGCCTCATTCAATGAGTGCAACATTTTGTCTTATATATAAATGCAGGGTTGTAACTTTGGTCTAGAAAGTGGGGGTACCAAATTTCGCATTATTTCAGCTTCACGACTGTTAAACAATTAGAACACCGTTGTTTGTATTACAAGCATTATAATGATTATAGGCTTAATAATGATGATGATACTACTACTACTACTCTTTAGCCATGTTTGGACTGGGAGCGCTCCTGAGTAGATCACCTTGGAGGGGTGCTGTATAAAAGCTCTTTAATAATAATAATAATAATAGCGACAATAATTAATTCACCGTTAATTCAGCAACTACCCGACCTACAATCGTTTAAGCAAAAGCTACGGTCTTCCATGTTTGAGGGACACTAATTAACACCCCACAGTTTAATCAACTGAAATACAATGAGCCTACACAGTAAGTCTATAGCCTCAAGCTGTGCTGTCGAGTTAAGTATACTGTTACCATTACATATCTAATGATGTTACATCGACTGCTTTTCATTAAATTGTAGGCTCTATTACAACCCAGGTGGCACTGGTAGCAGGGACTACGACCCCTTTTGGGTTTCCTGTGTAGCCAGATTATGTTAATTGATTAAAAGCATTACATGAATAATTGAATATGTTTTGTTTATCCTTGCAATGTTTGGTTACTGAACTAAAAATGGTTACTGAACTAAAAATACATACAATACACTTGCTACCACTAGGTATTATAGGCCTAAGTAAAATTTGCAGTATGGTTTCACAGAGGATAAATGCTATCTGCTAGAAGTAATTGCATTGTGACTTCACAGAGGCTATTGCTTGCTAATGCTAGGAATAATATTGCATTGTGATTTCACAGAGGATGTGCATGATACTGCTAGGAATAATATTGCATTTCGATTTCATAGATATAATATTGCCTTAGCAACCTGTTTAACCTCTGGGAAAAATTGCAATTGTGAGTTCATAGAGGACGTGTTGCATTGTGATTTCACACAGTATTATGTTTCCGTAGCAACCTCTTGTAATAATTGCATTGTGATTTCATAGAGAACATGTTGCCATAGCAACGATTGTCTAACCTCTGGGAATAATTGTATTGTGATTTCATAGAAGATAATTTGCCTTATCAATCTCTTGTAATAATTGCATTGTGATTTCATAGAGAACATGTTGCCATAGCAATGATTGTCTAACCTCTGGGAATAATTGCATTGTGATTTCATGGAGGATAATTTGCCTTAGCAGCCTCTTGTAATAATTGCATTGTGATTTCATGCAAGCTATATTTCCGTAGCAACGTCTTATAATAATTGCATTGTGATTTCATAGAGGGCACGTTGCCGTAGCAACCTCTTTTAACTTCTGGGAATAATTGCATTGTGATTACATTTCACAGAGGATATACTGTCATAGCAATTTCTTGTGATAATTGCATTGTGATTTCATACAGGGTATATTTCCGTAGCAATATCTTGTAACATCTTGTAATAATTGCATTGTGATTTCACAGATAATATATTGCCACCTCTTTTAGTAAAAAAAATAATAACAATGAGAGTGATGATGATGGTGATCACACTGATGATAATGTTTGGTAATTGTTTTGAATGTTGAGGGCTTCTTCAATCCTCAGATAAAATAATAATGGGTAAAAACAATGGGTATGAAAAGTGAGGGGTGCGGTACCCTCCAGTCCAAAAAGTGGGGTACCCCTTGTACCCCCGTAAATTACTCGTATGTATAAATGTATTGTGCTGAATAAAGAAGTTAGCATGGTAGGTTCCAATTTCCGTAGAAATTGTACAAACATCTTAGTAAAGTTTTTGAATTCTGAAAAGATTGCTACATGAAAATGTTAGTAATTTTTGCTTACCAAGACTGTGCTCTAATAAAATTATTATTATGATGAATTTGCTATTCTTATATAAAGGCTTTGATTGTAATGTAATGTAATGGTGAAATTTGTGTGAACTTTTTCCAAAGCACGTGGTACGTTAATTTTGATGCTGCATTTGTGTCTGCACATTTCCTGTGGCATTGCAAATTGAAGATTACTTTAACCGTTACTAAAATACTTTAATTTGTAGTTCTTTCCTGTACTGTCACAACTGTAAGCAGCCAGTAACAAATCCACTGACCAAGATGAAACTGGACATCTGTCTGGCAGTGTCCACTTTGCCAGATATTGTTGTCAAAGTAAAGGTATGTTTATGTGTCAGTACTTTGTGCCGTCATGACTGTGATTTCAACTCACAATTTGTTCTAGTTGTTCTTGTATGTCTGTATGTTTAGATATATCTATACATCCTCTGTTAACACGTTAACAATGAGTGTGTATGGAAAACCAATCCCTCTCATCGTTAAGGGTTTAAGAACTCGAAGGCATAGCCTAGTGTACAACATGCTGAATTTCATTTATTTAAAGCACAATCGTGCAGTAGCGAGAGACTGGTGGTATAACAAGAATTCCTAGGTCAAATCGTATGCTGGTTTTTGAAGCCATAATCTTGAGAATTTGTTCATTGGATCAAACCAACGGCAGAACAAAACATTGTTGCATTGTTTTCGTGCTTTTTTAGTTACTGCAGAATACAATTGAAATGTTACTTCCATCAACAGAATATGATGAGGTAAGACATAAATTAAGGGGTAATTTCTCTATTGAATACATCGAGATAGGTATTATCAGGGGAATGATTCTGGTGTTAATAAATCTTTTGGTTAAGTGGAAGCACAGCAAAGGTAAAATCCAACAACATACTGTAAACCTTTTTCTTACAGGTGGTTTTACTACACAATAAATAGTACATTTTAATAGTCGTAATTATGTTGCAACTGTTGTGTGATTTCAATCAGAATACTTATTTAAAATATTCAATTTCCTTAACTTGTGTTTCCTGTTGATTCACATCTTCTGGACTTTGTCTCATCCACCAATTTACCTGTTCACTTCTTGTCTTTAGTTTACTATTCTCAAAGACTTGTATGGCAGCTGCGGTGTGTTTAACAACACTCCTATGCTTAGACTTTATCTTTTCAATATACGCATAGGTGTAAAACTGGGGGGGGGGCACGTGCCCGCTCCCAAATATTTGAGATTGACTGTACACCCAATGCAACAAGTGTAGAATGAATAATCAAATGCCCCCAATATTTTGGACAATTTTACACCAGTGAATATGTGTGTATATTATATCTTAATTACTATACTTGTGCAATAAGTATTTAACAAAGATGTACTGGAATGTTCTGTTACAGGGGTATGACATTGAGCAAGTGCTTGGAAAAGAAATTGTTCAGTTGATGTGCCTTATCACTGCTGTTACGAAGATTGGCCAATGCATCACAGAGATTGATGTCGATGAAATCAGTTTTAGTCTATCTTAAGCATTAATGCTAATGCCTGGTTTAAGATTCGAACTATCTAGACAGTTTTATGATAACGCAACGTTTTTACAATCACGCCGTTATAACCATTCCTTAAGTTAAAATTAAAATCTTAATGTATGTGTTTTGGTAAGATCAGTTAATTATAAACCCAGAAATCAATTTCTTTTAGGTGTAACAATATAGGTTCATGTCCATAGTTGCCAAAGATCGAACACTTCTACTGCAAAGTTAGCAGAACTGAAAGACCTGTGGTAACTGGATGGCCAAGCCAAATGACATTTATAATGTTTTATTAGAGAATTTGTTAGACAAGGCATTTGTCGTTAAGTTCTTTTAACGAGATTAAGTTTTGATTTGTTGCTTTGTAACTTAATTGAATACCAGAGATCTGTTGTTATTAGTGACCAGTTTTTGAACTTAATTAAATACTCGATTGCCAATGTGTTTTGAGTTGTGCTACATGTAAAACAGGTTTATTAATAAATCACATGAGAAAGTAATTTGCCAGTTAGTTTTTGGCTTTTGTGGCAGCACTGTCTTTTGGCTTCGCTGATCTTGAAAACTGAACAACCATGGGTTTACCATTGAGCATAAAGCCATTGCTATCCTCGAGTGCAGCCTTTGCTTTTTCCTCGTTTGGTAGCGTAATGAAGGCTTGGCCTTTCATCCGACCTTCCTTCATCAGTTGTATATAATACATTATCTTCTCTTCTTCAACATCCCAGTCGACGTATCGGCCATAAATGTAATGCAGGTCACCTTCAGTTACGTGCTTGGTCAAGTTCTTGATGTACAGTCTCGACGTTGGATCACCTGACTCGTATTTCTTGAATACAGACATATTTTTCATCTCTTTCTCTGACAGCCGACCTGCTTTGAGCTCTGCTGAAGAGATAAAATCTTGTTTTCCAAACTCCATATTGTCTTTATTATCAGTTACTGGTTTCGGCTTGTGCTCTGGAGCTATCTTTCCAAATCCACCGATCTCTACAGTCGTCTGTGAATCAGATTTCTCTGCACTTTTGTTTCCACTGTTCGAAACATCCACGTCTACATCTGGTTTTGAGGCTTGGCCGATTTCGATAGGTTGCACATTGGGTGCGAAAGCTCGAGCAGAGATGTTGTCTGTGGGCAACTTGAACTCTATCTTCTTCGGAGCAACGTGTTCGGTCTGATCAAACACTTCTGTCGGGTTCTGAGCGGCTGCGCTTGGCCTTGGCATAATCCCAGCGATTGCTTGCATCTGTGCATCCATTTGCAGCTGCAGTTTCAGTTTTTTCTTGATCGACTTCTTCTTGCTTGGTTTGTGAACTCGTTTGGCCGACACTTTCAGCTTCTTTGCCTCATCTTCGCTTTCTATTTCTGACTCTTCTGAGCTGGAGTATTCCATGTCCTCGGTCGGTTGTGGAGGTGCAACTTGATCCGGGGGAAGCGGTGGCGGCAGGTCATCTGGCACCGGGGGCATACACGTTGGCAGCCCAAACGGAGCTGGCAGATTCATCTTGTTCATTAGATGCAGGACCTGGACGTAGAATTTTGGCACCGTAGCAAGCGCACTGGCAATGTTCATCAGAATCGTAATGGTTGGAGCTGGGTACATGTACTGTAGTTTCGGGTTGAACGGGTATTCAAAGTTCCACGCCGACGACAGACTGTTTATCCGTTCTGTCACTTGTCGCTTCCTCTCTTTTTCTGTATTCTTCTCTGCGTCTTTTCCCTTGGGTTCTTCGGCAGGTTTCTCTGTTGCTGGTGGTGGTTTTTGCTTCACTGGTTCGAGCTCGGAAGGGTGATATTTTGCAAAGTTTTTGGCAGAAAACTGCACAATCAACTTTGTATTCAGAATCTCCAGTTGGTGGAGTCGTCTCAGAGCGGCCGAAGCCATCTCCTGGTTTTCAAATGTGGCGAACGCTGTATTCTTCATTCTGCCTTTATTTCCCATGTATCGCACATGTGACGCACTAAAGTGCTGGAGAAGACTGGTGCAGTCAGCGTCATCCAGATCCAGAGGAAGGTGCCGCACGATCAACGTCCTACACCCATCCACCATCTCGGTGTTTGTCTCGCACCTGACGAATGTAATGCTGTATCTTTCAGTCTGAAAACACAAAAAATGCTGACATTAGACGTGAACTAATCTAGTTTAGAGACTCCTACAGTGTCGTTATATGTTGTAATGCACACGGCACAATTTGATGGTTGTTTCTAAACAAGACCACATTTCAAACGAAGTCCATCACACTAACATTATTTCAATAACTAATGTTAATGAAAATTTCTGGTGATAGTACATTGTGATAGAATTCTCGGTTACAAATATTTGTTGGTTTAGCACATTATCCCTTATTTCCTGGCATTAGGCAAATATTTCATATCTTATAATCATGTAAAAAACCAGTCAGATATGTTAGCTCTTCGCATTCAGTTCATGTTAAAGATGTCTACCTATGCCCAACCAAAAACAACATTTGCATCATTTGGCTAAACTTCGCGCTAAATTAAAGCCCCTTTCGATTGAAATATTAACTAGTTTTCTTGATAGTTTTTAAACTTCTGCTGTTGTATTTGGTCGCACCAATTTCCACCCGTTACACATTTATTTTTTAAACTGAATATCTCAGTTGCAGAGAAGTAAGCTTAAATTTTATAATCTGTCACTGGTCTGGTTAGGCGTTATCAGGCAAGAGTGTGTTAAGTGTTTACGGCTATTAGTGGGTCTCCATCCAGGCCTTCTGGACCTTCCTATCTGTAGCCCTGCAGAAAATGACTAACACTAGAGTGTGAAGTGCGAGCTTATGAAATATTTGTTAGGACCAACTGACGACTGTGTAATGCGCAGTTAATCATTACAGATTAAAGTGGCGTAGTAAAAATGCGGTGTCGTATATGCATAACCACGCCTGTAATACCTATTATCGCTCACTACTGATGCTACTTAATGTTTCGCAAATTTCTTAACTATAGACCATATTCGCAATGTCCATGATCTAAACCTGGTAAAAGCTGGCTTAACACATCAGAAACAAAAAACAAACCTCTGCCTGGAATGTCGAAAACGTGTAGTGTTTAGCCTCTGTGCAAGGATTCTATATTAGATTGGTTACTCGTGAAAATAACGTGTACTTCCGGTTGGAGGGTGCGATCGTGGTGACATCTGGCGTCGCGGGTGTACGGGTCTCAGGAGAGGTAAACAAGTTTACAGACGCGATGTGGTTTTCAACTATTAATTGCACGAATTCTAGGAAGAAGAATCCCGGATTATCTTTTTTGTGTAACAGTAATCAACAATCGACACACACACGCACACACACACGCACGTCTAAAGAATAATTGATAGAGTGTGGCATGTTTGCGCACTGCAAAAGTTCTGCAAAATTAGCTTTAAAATTGAATAAAATGTCGTATAAGTTGTAAAAGACAATACAGCACATATTAAATATAATTCCTCTGCACAGGCAATTGTTTATTAATTAAAAAATAATTATTCGTCGATTTTCTTCGCAGAAAGCGCATTGCATTTGCTATCTAAACACGAAGTTCTACGCCTTTGTCGCTGGAGGCGCCACGCTCCATGGACGAGATATCTTGTCCAACGGCCTTACATAAGGAGTTTCCAGTCCTTTGTATAGAGTCCTTGGCCTCTGTGTAAACAGTATTCCCGTGTCCATAGATAGCAGTGACAGTGCTCGAGCACGTTATTTAGCGCTACGTTTCTCTCAAACATGGTCTGAAACGCACAAGATCGAATCACATCATTTCTATTGATTTAAATAAATAACCGATCTATTTAAAGCAAAGCTTTAGTTTTTCGTATTTCATTCGCTAGACGTAATCTAACATAATTTATATTTGCCTCGACAACGCAACACCCCTTGCAAATACATGTAGCCTTAGGCACAGTATAAATAATTACACAGTACGTCGACTCGCAATGCTAACTGTTGACTAGTTTTTGGGGTGACGCCATTTTGAATCCGAGCTCTTGAATTATAGATTTAAGCTGAAATTAAGGTTATAAATAATATTGCTAATTCTAATGAAGTCCTCGATGTTGTTGTAACGATTAAAAAATATTTTATGTGATGGATTCTGGTGTATTGGCGTGTAGTCCTCAATGTTGTTGTAACGTTTAAAAATATTTGATGTGATGGGTTCCAGTGTATCGACGTGTAAGAGCTCGTGTTCAAAATGGCGGTCGGTCACACATTCTGACTGTTGCATCGGCCGGGAGTCGACATACTGTGTATTATTTATACTGTGCCTTAGGTCTAAGCAAAACCGATTCGACTGCCATCATGGTAGTCGCAAGTTGTCTACTATCACGCAAACGTAGGAAGTCTGTGGCAAAGTCTGCAACAGAAATGGAAGGTCTCACACTGATAAGCAGCGTATTGCCAAAGATCAGCCTATTACCACAGTATAAATAATTATTTCTACTGTGCTATTACTCTTAAGATCTTTGGTATTAATTTTGGCGTATTTCCTAAGATATACCCGTTTCCCCTTCACATGGGTTGCAGTGGGAGGACTGCCAAACTGAAGCTTAACGTAGTGAGTCTCAAATTTAGGTCCACTCAGGCTTTCATTCGCGAGATGGCGCGTTGTTAAAATGAGATGTAGGACGTGATGGGCGCCTTGTATGGCTGCCGTGTACAGTTAAGTTCGACTCCTGTAATAACTTGTGGTCATCCGTTCATACTGATTTGTAATCATACTGCGTTATTGTCAGTTTGAAGATATTAAACGAAGATTATTATTATTATTGATCGTTGTTTCCTCGACTTGACTCGACTATGAAATATTTTAATTATTATTTTGACGGCTACGTCACAAAATGACCCACCTGATGCAATGACGTAATTTTGTGTAAACACACAACTACCGTATTTAACCTGATTTGAAGTTCAGTGCAAATTATAATCCTCTTGGTGAAATATTTTACTAATTATTTTAGCGGCTACGTCACACAATGACCCACACGATTCAATGACGTAATTTTGTGTAAACACACAACTACCGTATTTAACCTGATTTAAAGTTCAGTGCAAATTATAATCCTCTTGGTGAAATATTTTACTAATTATTTTAGCGGCTACGTCACAAAATGACCCACATGATGCAATGACGTAATTTTGTGTAACCTGATTTGAAGTTCAGTGCAAATTATGATCCTCTTTGTGCAATATTTTACTTATTATTTTAGCGGCTACGTCACAAAATGACCCACATGATGCAATGACATAATTTTGTGTAAACACAAAACTACCGTATTAACCTGATTTGAAGTTCAGTGCAAATTATATATGATCCTCTTGGTGATGCTTTCGTATAGCTGTAGAGATAATTTTGTCAGTTTTACGGTGAAAATAGAGAGATTAAGATGAGTTTATTGATGCGATGAACTACACTCACTACACTCTACTATAGTAACTAACTTCATTAATCTTGAGCGGATTAGAATTTCTTGAACTAGCTGTAAACTATACACTGCAAGTCCTCTACTAGGCCTACCGTCTTATTTGTTGACCTGGTACTAATTTATGTACTGTACTGTAGAAAATTCCCTTGTTGCCTAGCTGATCGAGTCGACGGCGACAGCGTGGCTTAATACTTACATGAATATAACAGGGCCTGAAATCGCCTGTCTTCTGACACGAATTGTGCAGCTGCCATTATCCAGTGTGCAGTTGACTTGACTTGTCTTGAATGTGCATGTGTGTAGCATGAGTTTTGAGAGATTAGCTCAAGTCAACCACACACGATATCATTATAATACTTGATATTTTACCTACCAGTTCAGTTAGGCTACAGTCTGACAGTTTGAGGAAGAGTGTGAACTTGAAATTCATGAGTAATTCAGGTGCTGGAATTATGGAATACAAGAATGCAACAGTCGTCAGCATTTTTGACCAAGAGACTACAGTCAAAGTCGACAAAAGTCGATCGTTTATTTGCCAAGTCGATCGAATCAACGAGAGGTCGACTAGTCGACAAAGTCGATCGAGTCGATCGTCAGCCGACCCAAGTCGATCGTAGCACTCGACTCGATCGATCACGTGGTATAATGCAAATCGGCATTGGCAATGATCCCAGATCAGTGACCAAAGGTCTTCAAAGTTTCCCTTAAAACCAATATACGGCCTTCCTTATCTAAAGAATAAGTGAGAAAAGATGTTCCGAACGGCTTATCGTCAAGGACTCAAGGTGTGTGAACAGATGCCGTGTGTTTGCCTGAAGTCGCCTAATCCTTTCGCGCCTGCACCAGAGTGCTCTATATTGCCTATATATAGTCTAGTGGTTATAATATATATATAGCGTGCCGGATTGTCAACCGAGAGGTTGTGGGTTCAAATCCCAGCTAGGGCAGTACTCTGACTGTAGGGACTGCTCTTCTCTTCTTCACGCCTGTGCAACGCGTTTCAGAAACTATTGTGTTCATTTCTTAAACATTCACAAAGGCTATTTCAAACAGTCAAAGCTTTGACTATAGGACTATCTGTCTCTGCCTGGCAAATAGGCCTACGAAAACTCAGTTACCACGGCGAATAATACCTCGACGAATAATAGTGATGATGAAGACAACAACGACGGCGATGATAGCGATGATGACGTTGACGGAAACTATGGCAACTACACTGAGATAGAGAACAACTGAGCTGGAACCAAGAAATGGAAAAAATACGACAGCCTGCTCAATAAAAGAACAAAAATCGAATGATATACAAAGTCCGCCAGTGCCAGTAGTAGCATTATGGAAATTTATTTCGCATAGCTTTCAACAAGAAAAAGACAGAAACCTATGTATGTATATACATATATATATATATATATATATATATATATATATATATATATATATATATATATATATCAAACAACATAATTACCGATGTACGTCTGTCTGTCTGTATGTCCCGTAACAAACACTATTGTGACGTCACTATACTGCCGCCTTGGCGACGGCTGTCTTGACGACGGCTATAGGCCTATAATATGACGTCATAATATAACGGGGAAGTAAGCTTAATTGTTATCACTGCAATAATTGTTTTATATACCGTGATTTTTCACGGGTTACAGCTAGTATATATATATATATATATATATATATATATATATATATATATATATATATATATAGATCATCTGTGGCGTGATCTTCTGTAGAGTATTGTCGTCTCTGTATATATTCTGGTCGCGTCACTGCAGGCCGTAAGGAGCCCAAAGTTCAGACGTAACTATGTAAACATAATTTTTATACAAGCAGTTATTTCCTCTAAATGTAGCACATACAGTTATTTTCTCGAAATTTGGTACATGATTATTTCCTCAAAATTTGGCACATAGATCCTCTGAATTTGGCACATAGACTACACTGCAGTTATTTCCACCAAATTTGGCACATAGAGTTATAGGCTATAATCCTCTGAATTTGGCACTATAGTTATTTCCTGTAAATTTGGCAGTCCGCCCATGTCCACCACATATCAGTTAAAAACTTAAAATTATGCTTAAGGTGACAGATTAAGGTTACCCATTAATCTTGAAAAGTGGAAAAGTAATTGGAAAGTAATGAAAAAGTAAAGCCATCTGGACATCTGGATACACACACACATCAACACACACAAACACACACATACACACACACACACACGCACGCACACACACACACACACACACACACACACCTACACACACACACACACACACACCTACACACACACACACACACACACACACACACACACACACACACACACACACACACACACACACACACACACACAACACACAACACACACACACACACACACACTTATGTGCATCTATGAAAATATAGCTATATCATGTATTCTTCTCCTGCGTTGAATAACCCAACCCTCCAAGATCGTTCACAAGGGACGATAACAAGGAAGGATAGGAAGAGTCACTCAAATGCGGACGAATGCGGACAAGGGAGACGACGGGTAATGCCCAATGCGGACTTCCGCCTCTATATTTCGTACAAATATTTCTGAACGGCAGGACTCTCTTGAGAACTATATGTATCCTATTTCCGGTCTTCTTCTTCTGCTTTACTTCCGGGTTTGTTCGCCTTAAACACCAACTTCAGTCAGACATCAGTCCTTACTGCGCTCGATTTAATCAACGTCTCTGCTGGATGCGGAAGTAGCAGTGGACCCCACCCAGTAGCACAGTGAGCCCTGCATGATCAACACAGTAATCTAGTCAGGTTTAATTATAGTTAGCTACTCCGCTGGATTGCGGACGCTTGCAAAGAGGACGAGGAGGGTAATGCCAAATGCGGGCAAGGGAAGGGAGGATCCAAAATTAATCGGGGTCCAGAGTTTAACGACATCTTATGGCAACAAAGGCCGATGACGTCGACAGAAACTATTTGGCATGTTACAGCTTGATATCTCCAATGTTCGTCATTTCTGCAGACGTCCTTTATAGACGACCCCTTCCGTTGCTTTAAAAGAAGTGACATAATCGCGCACAATATAATGTAATTATTTCGTCATTGTTTGCGCTTCACCGCTAAAAGAATGACGTAACTACATCTCCAATGTTCGTCATTTCTGAAGACGTCCTTTATAGACGACCCCGTCCGTTGCTTTTAAAGAAGTGACGTAATCGCGTATACGTAGACAATACAATGACGTAATTATTTCGTCATCGTTTGCGCTTCAC
Source organism: Allolobophora icterica (assembly GCA_963556255.1). Classification (NCBI taxonomy): domain Eukaryota; kingdom Metazoa; phylum Annelida; class Clitellata; order Crassiclitellata; family Lumbricidae; genus Allolobophora; species Allolobophora icterica. The sequence goes on from OY744613.1 coordinate 12,495,546, forward strand.
CGCTGAAAGAATGACGTCGCTATTTCGTTTTTTCACTTTAAAGAAGTGACGTAATCGCGTATACGTAGACAATACAATGACGTAATTATTTCGTCATCGTTTGCGCTTCACCGCTGAAAGAATGACGTCGCTATTTCGTCACCACTGCCGATATATCATGTCAGGAGGTCTTCGCACGATTTCATCGACGGTTTCCGACCGGCGCCGAACAGCTTTGCCAGCAGGCTGTTTCCGCTCCACACGGACCCCTTACCCGTCTGACAAAGGGGGACCGCGGCCTGGCTCGAGGACGGCCCAAGGGCGTCTGGAGAGAGAATGGGATCGATGGAGGGGTTCCCCGTGGACGGGCGTTGTCGGCCAGTATTTGTCTCCCTCTCGAGATTGAGACGGATCTGTTTCAGCATTCCGACGAGCAGGTCGTCCACTTTGTGATTCAAGATGGCCGACACCTCGATGTATTTGCAGTCGCTGGCCTGCGCCAAATTGCGTCCCTCTGTGTCAACAGAAAACACTCGTCCTGCAGCAGAGGCCATAGAGCTGAGAAGAGCCCAGCCATAAATAGATACCGAATACGTTTTCTGATAGATTCTTGAAAAGCAATAACCACGGACTTAGGTAGATATATGCATGCAGTAAAAACGCTACACTGTAGCTGTTCAGACCTTTTTAAACTGATATAAAAGCGCAATATAAATCTATGGTTCTGGTTAAAGAGTAAAAACTGAACGTGTGCGACGGTTTTTACAGCTGCGGGTTAGATTATTACATATTGTAATTTTAATAAGTAACTTCTATTGCGCCGGTGTCTAATTCACAAGGCATCAGCCAATGGCACACCGAAACCAAGTCTCAGGTAAATGTCCATAAGATCAGTCCGTAAAACAGACAGGCAGCCTATGGTGGATAAACAATCTGAAAGAGGTAAGTCTTAAGTTGAGAACTAAATGACACAAGCGACTGAGCAGAACGCACAGACACAGTGAGAGAGTTATAAAACTAGGTCCAGCAACTGAAAAAGCTCGTTCACCAAGAACAGTTCTTGAGGTATGACCAGACAAAGATAATCAGATGACATAATATGTCTAATCCCTTATAAATCCAGATGCTTCAACGTTCTTGTAGGCCTACTGTTTGAAACAGTCTTTTTCCAACTCTCATAGGCCTACCAAACATATTCTTTGGCTTTGCTAGGATGTTTTATAGGCCTATAACGACTGGCGTCAAAGTGGAAATGTAGGTAAATATGTATGCATACATGCTTTATTGTATGTTTGTGCGTATGTATGTATGAATGAATGTATGCATGAATGTATTTATATATGTACATATGAATCAATGTATCATGTACGTCTGTGTATGTATGTATTTACGTATGTATGCCTGTATGTGTGTGCAATGCATACGTATGTATGCATTTGTATATTTGTTTGTATGCATGCACGTATACGTGCTTAAATATGTATGTACTTACGCATGCATACACATATGTATCTATCTAAGGAATTCATCTAGCGCCTTTTCAAGTCCTCTCAACGTCATCGGCAAACATACATACACACGCATATACACACTCTCTCTCTCTCTCTCTCTCACACTCTCTCACTCACTCACTCACTCACTCTCTCTCTCTCTCTCTCTCTCTCTCTCTCTCTCTCTCTCTCTCTCTCTCTCTCTCTCTCTCTCTCTCTCTCTCTCTCTCTCTCTCTCTCTCACACACACACACACACACACACACACACACACACACACACACACACACACAGACTGACCATCTTTGGATATCATTCGCGATCGTTCTAAGTCGCTCTTGTTAGCGACCAGAATGATCGGTCTGTTCTTGTTCCTCTTCTTGTCGTCGCGAATGTCCCTCATGACGTCAGCTGCCTTCTGATAGGACCGTCGGTCGGTGATGGCGTAGACGATGATGTAACCGTCGACCGTGTAGTCCTGCCACACATCCGGTTCCTGCGGTCACGTGATAAAAACGAAGCGTAACAGTAGTAAAAATAGGCCAAAGAAACTGCAAGATTTACATTACAATAACATGCATTTACACTGTAATAGTCGTAAAAATTACATTTTTAAAAACTGTAGTTGTAATCAATCAATCAATCAATCAATCAATCAATCAATCAATCAATAACTTTATTGTGTCAACTGACAATCAGAAACAAAACATATTTACACGTAACAAAGAATAATGCATCCGAGGACACTGAGTAGGACCAAAATAGTCCTCAATTAAATAGGCCTACTCAGTATTAATAATCCGTTAAATATGACAAGGAAAACAAATAGGATGCGGTATAAGGAGCAATTCATTCAAATTTCTATGATAAAAATTATATTTTATATTTATTTAGACGGAGGAACATTTGCCAGGAGAGACAAAGGGCGCCCCCTAAGGGACCAAAGTCCCACTGGACGGGGATACCCAAGCTAGGACATGTTCAAGATATGTTGATGGTTCCTAAAAGAGAACAAGAAAAGAAAATGAAAGTTTTACACCTCTTATGTGTGTTGACTGAGGTTGATTGGGATAAAGATGCGTTTCTTACCCTTAACTATACTTAACTAATCTTAACTATCAAGTAGAGTTGGAGACTCGGGCGCTGGGTGCTCCCACCCCCTTCCTCAACCTGCAGACCTCGATGAATTTTTACTGTACTAGATTATGCCGCTGCACTAGGATAGGTTGTTAAGAGGAATTCTTTCAAAAGTATCTTAAACTGTCGCCTATTTTGTGCTGTCTGGATATGTAGTGGAATAGAATTCCATATCTGTGGTCCCAGTGCTTTAATATTGAAAGCTCTAAGATTCGTGCGAATTTTTATGGGTCTATATAAAGATGCTCCCCTTGTGTGATAATTATGAGTCATCGATGCTTTAGCAAAATAGTTAGCATAAGACATCGGCAGCATAGCATGCTCGAAGCGATAGAATAATTCTGCTATTTGATAGTTTCTGATCTGATTGATGTTTAACAGCTTCAGCTTATTAAAGATAATGTGAGATGAGTCTCTGGATTTCACTCCAGCAATCATTTTTATGGCTTTTCTCTGTAACGTGTTCAGTTTATGTAGGCGAGACGGATAATTGGATGCCCATATGAAGTTACAGTAGGACAAGTAAGGGTATATTAACGTATAATATAAACTTTTTCTGATATCTTGAGGGAGTAAATAAGCTATTCTTGACAGTATACCCGTGTTCTTAGCAATTTTCAACGAAATATAGTCTAAGTGAGCTTTCCAATTAAGGTGTTGGTCAATAAAAACTCCCAGGAATTTATTATTCTCCACTTGAGTAATCGGGTGGTTATTAAGAAGGAATAGCCAATTTACTGGTTTGATTTTCCTATGTGAATTGAAAATGATTAAGTTTGTTTTGTCAGTATTAAGTGTGAGTTTGTTCGCATGAAACCAGTCATTCACCTTCCTTAACTCTTGATTCACTGTTTCCATGAGACTTTCATACGAGGAATTTGAGTATACTAAGCTCGTATCATCAGCGAACAGTATACAATAAAGGGCAGAGGAAACAGAGGCTAGATCATTAATATATATTAAGAAGAGGATTGGCCCAAAATTGGACCCTTGGGGAACTCCGAAGGCAATGTTACCCAAACCCGAAATCGCACACTTACATTCAACACTTTGCTTACGATTATCTAAATAACTCTGAAACCATTTTAACTGTATTCCCCTGATCCCACAGTGGCTTAGTTTTTTTAGTAGTATTTTATGATTTACGGTGTCGAAGGCCTTGGCAAGGTCCAAAACACCCCCACAGAATATTCATTATTATCGATAGATTTAGATATTATTTCTTCCATATCCAAGAGTGCCATGAAGGTCGAGTGACCCGCTTGAAAGCCATGTTGGGATGGATGTATCATGTTAGTTTTTTGAATATACAAGATTAGGTAACCTCTTCCAAAGAGTTGGACCGACCACAACGAAATCAACAACCCCAGTTTGTATCCAACCCCGGACTTCTGGTAACCGCGGGAGCTCGTACTCCCAATCCCCGTTGGTAGAGGCCACTGATTGCACATTACATTACATTCTCATTAGTGTAAAAATTGCTCCCAGCGGGTGCTAAAGATAAAATGTTTTCTTACGGGGCCTACGCCTCCAAACAGAAACGCAATCTGCTGGAATTGAAAGGAGAACCTTAAGACTCGAAAAACAGGAAGACATCTCTTTTAATGACCATCCTAATCGGATGACGTGGAAATTGATTTCTACGGACAGGATATAGAAGGATCTTCGGTTGAGGCAAACACACACACCTACACACACACGCACACATATCTACACACACAAACACACACACACATACATGGGCGTACAGGGTTTTACGCCACACCAGGGGCCCTCCTGCCAAACAAAGGGCTTACGGGATTTTGAGCCACGCCAGAGGCCCAGCAGGTCAACAACAACAACACAAGCACCTACACATACCTACACACACACACACACACACACACACACACACACACACACACACACACACACACACACACACACACGCACACGCACACGCACACGCACACGCACACGCACACGCACACGCACACGCACACGCACACGCACACGCACACGCACACGCACACGCACACGCACACGCACACGCACACGCACACGCACACGCACACGCACACGCACACGCACACACACACCTACACACACGCACACACACCTACACACACACACACACACACACACACACACACACACACACACACTCGAAGACAACAACCATCCGATGAGTTTTCCCTTTTGGGAATAACTGACAAGGGACAAGGAAAAAGGAAGAAGAATCGTTTCAGTTCTCTGTAGAGATGCCGGACGACCTGCTGGATAAGCACTAATCAGGTTACAGCGACTGTGAGATGTTAAAAAGGAGTTCTATAGATATTCACATACATGAACACATACGTAAATTCAATTGAATTCAATTTTATTTTGGAAACCACATTTCACACGAATTAACAAGGAATGCAGGTATGTGAGAAGTAATTATATCTGGTTACCCAGAGGAATCTAAAGGGGTCATAAAGCCCGCTTACCAGGGCCCCCTATGCGAAGTAAGAATCATGGGGACGCCCTAACAGCAAAAATTCTATTCACATATTAAACAATAAAAATTAGGGGTCAGCCGGGTAGACATTTTCCACCGAGTACCGAATCCGAGTATTTGGATGTACTATTTGCCGGATCCGGGTACGCACCGGGTACCATTTGTTCCATGTGCGAAGCTTGACGTTTTCATGTAATGAAAAATTATCGAAAAAATCTCTGTACTTGTAATAACTGACTGATACATTTTTAATTTTAGAAATTAATAATGAAATGGACCTGACATCCGTTGTGGACTTCCGGTGTTGGTGTTTTTATACTTTTCTTCTTCAAAATGAATATGCTAGATGAAGCTGAAAGCTGACATTAAAAGCCTACAAATTGTGGCATGTGAGACAAACAACTATTTGTGTGTACAGTATTTGCTGAGGCGAATAGTGCCAAAACACGGGATATTCGGCCGAGGCAAATGTCCGAGGCGATTTCCGGCTGACCCCTAATAAAAATAAGAGAAAGATGAGAAAACTCTTAACTATAAAAACTTAACTAAGGCTCCAGAGACACACCTGGCAAGAAACCCTGTATCAGAAATCAATTAAGGTTTGTTTGCGTGTCTTTACAGACGGAGATTACTTTTGAATAGCGTAATATTTGGTTGGCGTCGAATATATAAAGGAAGCAGCAGATTCCATAGATGTGCATACACGCATGTATACATGTATGCAGACACACATACACACCTATGCATATTTACATACATTATACAATACATAAATTAATAATACATACATACATACATGATACATACATACTTACATAGTACATATATACGTAACGCATAATACATACATACATAATACATAGATACATATATACATACCTATATAGTACACACATACATAATACATACATACACACATACATAGTACATGCATACATAATACATAATACATACATACATAGTATATATAGTACATGCATACATAATACATAATACATACATACATAATACATACATACATGATACATACATACATAATACATACATACATACATACAATTATACATACACATACATACACACATACATACATACACACTTACATATACCATCTGTTCAACCCATATAACACACTGGGATTAGTACTGATGGTGGTAGTTGTGGTTGTGATTATGGTGGTGGTAGTCATGATGATTGTGGTGGTGGTGGTGGTGGTGGTCGTGGTCGTGGTGGTGGTGGTGTTAGTCAGGGTGGTGGTGTTGTCTTGCTGAGCCTGCTGTTGCTGTTTTTCCATCACGCAACCTATTTCATCCGATTCTTCTTCTAATCTATTGACTTGTTTTTATTGAAAACGAATTCAATATTCGGTTCGCCCGAAAGAAAGTCCGGCTGATACATCGATTCAGTGGGGCTTATTGGGGTTTTGACCCCAACTGGAAACCTTCTGATGGACTTAGATACTAATGGTTGTTTATTAGATTTCATCGCATTGCATTGTATTGTGTTGTCGTGATATGTATTGTATTGTATTGTATTGTATTGTATTGTATGGTATTGTATGGTATTGGATTGTATTGGAATGCATTGCTACACTGTCCATTGCATTGTATTCCATTGATTTTTATTGGTTTGCATTGCACTGTTTCGCGTTGTATTGTATTGCGTTGTATTGTACTACATCGTATTGTAGGGCCTATTGCGTTGTATTTTATTGTATTTTATTATATTGTATTGTATTGCGTTGTATTGTATTATATTGTATTGTATTGCGTTGGATTTTATTATATTGTATTGTATTGCGTTGGATTTTATTATATTGTGTTGTATTGCGTTGTATTGTATTATATTGTACTGTATTGCGTTGTATTTTATTATATTGTATTGTACTGCGTTGTATTTTATTATATTGTATTCTTTAGTGTTGTATTGTCTTCTATTTTTAGGCTTGTATTATCGCTTTGGAGAATTCATGAGACGTTTCCAGTATAGCCAATACAACGCAAGTTCTGAGGTGGATGAGCAAACAAATATCGACTGCGTGCTTGCCATGAAAAACTGGCGTGATACGAACATAAGAATACTATTAAAATATGTGGCTGCAGTAATTTCGCCTTTTTAGGGCATAAAAGGCGCTATATAAACAACCAGATGCGTGCCTTTTTATAGCGCCAGTGTGCCAGAACTGACCCCGGAATACGGAAGATCAATAAACTCCATGATGGATTCTTCACCGTCCAGGAGTACTGGCACGTTCAGCTCACGCCCATCATCTATAACAACACAAAGAAAACATGGTTTTACAGGTTTCAAGTACTGGCGTCACTAGGGGAGTGCGGGGGGGGGTACGAACCGCACCGGGTTACACCTTCAGAAGGGGTGAAACCAAAATGACAAAATGACTGTCTAAAAATTTTGTGAAAAGTTTAAGCGGAAATTTATTATTTTAAAGTTAACAATAAGAGACAACAACAAGCCCAGTATACATGTACTGTATCATTATCAATTTACCTAAACCTGAAACTCTAGTCCAATTTCTATTTGAACCTTCTAATGGAGGTGATACCATGACTTACCGCACTGGGTGACACCAACCCTAGTAGTACTATTATTATTTTCCCCTGAAGCACATATAATCCATCAGGAGTCTACAAAATTATGCTGGGAGTTGTTGTTGAATGTCTGAAAAATCAGGCCTCGTCCTCCGCAACACTAGTGAACGTGCCACGAAATGTGATGGCGTTGTAGCGCTGGATGCAGATGGAAAAGTGCTGACAGAGAAAAGTGACCTCCCGCGGCTCTCCAGAAACGGAGGAGAGACGCTGGCCAACCTCACAGATGAAGCTAACCCCGGCAGAGTTGATAGGACCCAGTGTTTCAAGAGCAATAGGCAAAAAGAGATGTGACGATGGCAAACCCGAGTACCTCTCGATTTTACGTGATGAGCGATGAAAATATAGCTCAAACTAGAAGCTGGAAGACCTGAACCATTTGTCGGTGAACCATTATTTTGTCGGTGAACCATTTGTCGTGGAACCGGTCAACACAAGGGAACCAACCTAGCAGATGGCTAATCCTAGGATCACCAAACGAAGATCTTAGAAGTACAAGGGCACTTTGAGAAGACAGACGGTGTTAATTCTTGATGGCATCACTCAAATGCCCACACTAAGGCTCGAAAGCAGCACCTAAAGCCTGTCCTTTGAAATGACGTGCCCCCAATAAGATAATCGAATCACAGTCAAAGCGTTGGAAACCAGACCATAGGGAGTTGTCCCCGCCGCCGCCGCCGCCGCGGGAGTACCACTCGCATTTGCCGCAGAACCGAGATCGCTGATTAGTTCGAGTTATAGTATCCTGACGACATCCCAGTGAAAGGTCGTCCAGATATACTAATCGAAATGAAAAGGGCATTAGATTCGCGGTTCGATACCCGTAACCCCCTCTAGAGCGGCGCCTTGCATGGCTGTTTAATTAAGATCTTGTTTGTACTTTCATGTTTCAATGTAATCTTACTGCGTCTGTCGGTTTGAATTAATAAAGATTATTATTATTATTATTATTATTATTATTATTATTATTATTATTATTATTATTATTATTAAAAATTTATTATTATTATTATTATTTTTTTTGCCCTGAGGTACTTCGTTCCCTCAGGGTCTTAGAGATTAAATTAGTTGTTTTTTCCGGAACGGCTAACCCTCGTCCAAGTCCTGCTGGGCTGATACCATTGAGCCGCTAAAGGCCACCGCGTTAAATCGTTGAATGGTGACAGAGATTATTATTATTATTTTATTATTATTATTATTATTTTTTTTTTTGCCCTGAGGTACTTCATTCCCTCAAGGTCTTAGAGATTAAATAAGTTATTTTTCTGGAACGGTTATCCCTCATCATAATTATTATTATTATTATTATTATTATTATTATTATTATTATTATTATTATTATTATTATTATTATTACTACTACTACTACTACTACTACTACTACTACTACTACTACTACTACTACTACTACTACTACTACTACTACTACTACTACTACTACTACTACTACTACTACTACTACTACTATTATTACTACTACTACTACTACTAATAATAATACTAATACTAATACTAACAGTAAGCCAAGAAAATGAGGTCGCTATGGTTACCCAGCATAACAAGGCATATGGATACAGGCCTATATCTTGGCACCCTATTAGTTGATGTACATGGTCTCCAAGGAAATGGCATTACCATCAGTAGAATGAAACATTATGTGAGCCATTATACATTTTTGTCCATTTTTTATATAATCTTTCATTATATATATATATATATATATATATATATATATATATATGCATAAAACACAACATAAAAATGCATAAAGGATATAAGAATGATCCATGTTTCATTATATATGCGCCGGACGCCTATAAATATACAATGCACTGAAAACTGTTGTTGGGTTTGAAGTACCAACCAGACGGAAAATAATAGATTAGTCCCGATGTGCAAATACAACATGGCGTCGGCGGAAAGGAGAGACGCCAGGCGGTTGAGACCGGTATCCCGAAGGGAAGACTCCACTTAAAAGTCTCCCCCCGGAGAATCTATTTCGGAAGAGATCCCTTCCCGTGGAGGATCTGTTTTAGAATAAATTCGCCCTCCCCCATTCGTTGAAATAATCTCTCAACTCCGCGGAGACTTTAGTCTTTGTGAAACACAGTCACGTTTGTAGTAAAGGTAATGATAGTTTTAAGCAGGTGGATTTTCTAACTTCATTGTAAAACTATTTAGTAGTTTTAAACCGTATGTTACAATGACGACATGAAATGTGTGAGTGGAACTGAAAAGAAACGGGGAGATATCATCTCAGTCCGGGAACAGAGGCGTCTACACCATAGAAGCCTTGGAGCAAATGCTCCATCTAAGAAATGGGCGGGGGATCTTTCTGTGTGTTTGCCACCATTAACGGGGGGGAGGAAGGGGAGAGGCTAAGAATGGGGAAGGGGAAGTTGCTCCAATGACTTAGGGGGGATAGACGCCCCTGTCCGGGGAGACTATTTGGAGAGACTCTGTTTTGGGGAGTCTCTGTTTTGGGAAGACTAGGCTATGTCTTGTTTGGGGAGACTATGTTTTGGGAAAACTCTATTTTGGGAGCGACTTTGATTTGGGGAGATTGTTTTGGAGAAACGCTGTTTTGAGGAGACTATGTTTTTGGGGAGACTTTATATCGTTACACCGGTGTTATGGCTGACTGCTGTTGCGTCTCCACGATGCGCAGAGCCGAGATAAACAGCGGGAGTGTGTCAACAGGAAATCGACTGAATATTTAATAGAACAAAGGATCGTAAATTCGCGGAATCTATTTTACACTGTTTTTCCGATCCTTCACTGATACGACTCTTGTTTTGTTCCGCCAATTTCCATGTTTTTCCCTAGCCGTGGCATATATATGATATAAAACTACGCCTATATATACATATGATATATAACCGGAATGAGTAGCGATATTAAATTCCAAGCACGTGAAGCTATAGGGTGATGGGGTTTTCAGCATATCAGCTTAATTAGAACTGATTCTGTCTTCTGAACCAATTGGGCCGTTTCTATATTAAGTCACGCTATGTTATGCTGTGTTAATTTCGTGTTGATGTTTTGTTATAAGCTTATGATATTTGCACACGTAGGGTCTATATCATAAGCCGTCTCTCTCTGTTTCAACGGGATACGGAAATTTCGCCCCCGGAAGAATCGCCCCCGGAAGATTCGCCCCCGACATTTCGCCCCCGGGAAGATTCGCCCCCGCGGAAGTTTCGCCTCCGGGATCTATGATGAAAATGTAACTAAGACTAGAAGCTGGATTAGCGATGAAAATGTAACTAGAAGACTAGAAGCGGGATCTATGATGAAAATGTAACTAAGACTAGAAGCTGGATCGACGGGGGCGAAACTTCCGGGGGGCGAAATGTCGGGGGCGAATCTTCCGGGGGCGAATCTTCCTGGGGCGAATCTTCCGGGGGCGAAAAGTCCTAGAACCTCAACGAACTGATCTTCTGGATATTGACCTGATTACGGATTGGTTTTGGTGTGCCATCGGTTGATGCCTTGTGCATTAGACACCGATGGGTTGGTATTGCGGTATGCTTTGTGCCTTGTAACCGGAGGGTCGCAGGTTCGAATCTACATCAAGCCACTGCGTAGCGACTTCGGACAAGTTGATCACCTACAATTGTCCAGCGCTCGTGAATAGGCTGTGCCCTTCTCTTGGCCTTCGAGTGGCGCTTTAGAAGTCCGGAGATTACGATTACGATACGATACAAAGGAAGTTACTAATTACAATTAAAATGTAGGCTTTAGTTTAACCTAGCTTATTATAATGTAATCGTGTATGTATTTCTTCCTATAGAGACTCTGTAGCTACTCATTTTGCGCCAACTGGATGGACTGTTTCATTCCATCATGCAGTTTTAATCTTATAGATACAAGGTGTATGACACTGTATGTAGTGTTACGCCATGGTGATCATACATGTGATGTTATGATGTGAAGTGATGTCATGATATGATGTGTCAATGTGATGAGACTGTGTGATGTAATTTGATGTGGAGCGATGATGTGCTGTGATGCAACGTGATGTTATAATGTGCTAATGTGATGAGATAAAATCGATGTGACTCAATGTGATGTGAACTGATTTGACACGATGATGTTATTATTCGATCTGATGGTATGTCATGTGATGTGATGTACAATGAAATCTGGTCTGACGCATAGTAATTAAAACTGGGTTTTTTTCGGGTTTTATTTTTTCCAAAAATCTCTTTTTCTCCTTTTTTATTTTTGTAAGTAACTTTACTTATTTAGCCTATTTAATGTCTGTTATTATTTTGTTTAATTTTATTTTTACTTGACGTCCCTTACGTTGTCTCCGTACTTTCAAGGATTCAGCTAATTTACGGGTCACCATTAAATGACATTAAATTTTAACGTCTTCATTTGAGAAATAAATTGCACAGTAGGGCCTACAATAAATAAAATTTATAAAAGTTATTTCTAAGTTATCCAAAATACCAAAAGAAAAGGGTGCGGAATGGATTCACGTTAGGCTACTTTGATAAACGAGAAAGACAAAAACTCAGCATTGGCTAAATTGAAATGCATTTACTGTGAGAAAGTTTATTCGGGTGGTAAATTTGAAAAGATTTCAATATTTTTAATTTCTCAATTTCTTATTAGGCCTAAACTAAACTTAAAAAATAAAATAATTGTTGTAAATTAGGCCTAATGTTACTTATTGTTTACTAATAAAGTTGTGCTAGGCTATATGCTTATTAAATTGTGTAAGCAAGGTTTTTAATTTTAAATTACAGCACAAGATGTAACAAACTCAAATTATTTTCTTTTTCGTTTACTCGGTTTCATTCAGTTATTCATTTATTTGAAAAAACGGCATTTTTTCCGTTTTTTATTTAGTTTCTTACGTCTATAGCAACTATGGTCTGAGGTGATGTAGTGATATATGCTAAGTACTGTGACATGGTGATATGTGATGAGATGCGATGCAGTGTGATATGTGATGTTATCATGTGATAATGCGATGTAATGCATTGCAGTGAACCGAAATGCAGAGGATTTTTTTAGCGCCATTTCTACGAAAAATCCTAAGCAACGCTTGCGAACCGAATGGCCAGTTTGGTCATAACGAAATTGCGTGACAGGCTGAGCGGGTTTAGACGGTGAGGAGCGAGATGCTCTGACGTGGAGGTTGGATGATGATGTTGACCAGCAGCTTCAGCAGCTAGAATAGACAGACGAATGTCACGGCATACACAGACATCGTTGCCATGGCAACTAATGACATTGGGACCTCGTCATTTGTGGCGGTTCCAGTGTCTTGATCGTCTTGTATATGAACGCAGAGGGTTAGGGTTATCATTAGAACCACGCGGATGCTGGTGCTGCTTTGCTGCGGATGATGATGATGATGATGAGACGACGAATGATGATGATGATGATGCTGACGACGACGATCACAATTAAGATTATGATATTGATGGTGTTGGTGGTGATGGTGTAGTTGTTGCTGTTGGTGGTGGTGGTGGTGGTGGTGGTGGTGGTGGTGGTGGTGGTGGTGGTAGTAGTTGCGGTGGTAATGATGGTGGTGGTGATGGCGGTGTCGGTTGTGGGGTCGATATTGGCTGTGGTGGTGGTAGTAGTGGTGGTGTTGGTTTTGGTGGTGGTGGTGGTGGTGGTTTTAGTGGTGGTGGTGGTGGAGTTGGTGTAGTGGTGGTGGTGATGTTGGTGGTATTAGTGGTGGTGGTGTTGATTTTGGTGGTATAGGTAGTGGCGGTGATGGTGGTTGGTAGTGGTGGGGGTTTTGATGGTAGTGAAGGTGGTGGCGGTGGTGTGGGTGCTGGTGGTATTGGTGGTGGTGGTGATGGTGTGGGTGCTGGTGGTGATGTTGTTGGTATTGGTGATGGTAGTGTTGGTTTTGGTGGTATAGGTGGTGGCGGTGGTTGTGGTTGGTAGTAGTGGTGGTGTTGGTGTTGATGGTAGGCCTATATATGGTGGTGTTGGTGGTGGCGTTGATGCCTTGATGGTGGTGTTGGTGGTGTTGGCGTTGGTGGTGCTGACAACGACAATTCGGTTGATAAATGCTGATGTTGAGGATGACGATGACGATGATTTCACAATACTCGACGAGAATCGAACCCCGGACTAATCGACAAAATCTTTCACCGACTCCAACGACCATCTGGAGAGAACAGCAGGAGTTCCTCTTATTCCCTAAAGAGCTTTCATCGCGAAGCCTCTTCTTCCTGTCCAATGCCATTTGCATAACAGCCGGTGACTGCCAACCAAGGACTGCAGAGAACAGCTGGCATTCTCAATGATTACAAGGACTTAAGAGCCGAATAAGTATAGAAAGTGCGGCGCTTAAGTCTTTGCCTTTTAAACATTTGATCGCCAAATGCGAACTGACGCGTACCATTCGCATCGTTAATTGCTTACAACCGCATTCAAGTCAACGCAGGAAATGCGCTACAAAACGTACTTTGACGCGCCTCCAGTTACGTCACCCCGCGGCAAAGCTATTCAATTAGTTTCGGATTTTTGTAGCGCTGCTTTGTACTCTCGCTTCGAGTTCTATCGATAGCGTACATTTATTAAGGACAGCAGACGATGACGGGGAACCAGCGTATTGTTGGCGAGAACAGAAATTGCCGTCTGACTGGTAACTAGCGTATATGCCAAGACCGAGAAAGGATTAAGAGGTCCCTAAGACCATTCGGCTCAGACATGAAAGGGTGGCCGCAGGCAGAATAGAAATAAGTCGTTGAAAAGACTGCAGCAGCCACGCCGGTGATAATAACCTCCGCTGTGGACTGACAGTGGATAAAAAGTTAGACGCCATTAGAGAAAGCGTAATATATGAAACCTATAGGCCTATGTATGTATAATTATATAGCTCTACTTGCATACATACATACATACATACATACATACATACATACATACATACACGCAAACATACATACATACATACATACATATATACATAATATATACATACATACATATATATATACATACGTACGTATACATACGTACATTTATGCATACATGTATACGTACATACATACGTACATACAGCATACATACATACATACATACATACATACATACACGCAAACATACATACATACATACATACATATATACATAATATATACATACATACATACATACATATATACATACGTACGTATACATACGTACATTTATGCATACATGTATACGTGCATACATACGTACATACAGCATACATAAATCGTTTGTCTGTAGTATACTACACCAGCGGTTCTCAACCTTTTGAGATTCAAGGACCACTTAAAAATTTTGTGTTTCGGTCGCGGACCACCACTAAGAATTGTGCGAAAACCAAATTAATACAAAAAGAAATTTTTTGCCATAAATCCGTGTATTGTTAGTTTCCTGCTGCTATCTAGCCGATTCTGGCAATTGAAATAAAACAAAAATTTACAAAATTTAAAAAATTTGTCTGTTTGCATGTTTTATATTGTAAAAATATAAATTGTAGGCCTTGCTCGCGGACCCCCAGACAGATGGCCGTGTACCACCAGTGGTCCGCGGACCACAGGTTGAGAACCGCTGTACTGTGTGTGTACGTAAACCAGACTATCGTACCTATATATATATATATATATATATATATATATATATATATACATACATATATATATGTACAGTATTACACACACGCGTACAAACACACAGTGTCACACACATACATATAAATATATATATATATATATATATATACTCGTATATATATAAAGAGAGAGAGAGAGAGAGAAGAGAGAGACACAGGGACAGACAGAGAGACAGAGACAGAGAGAGATGGATAATAGATGCGGCTACGTGTGCCAAGTCCATTTGCAGCCATTCAGTTGGTAGCTGCAGTGTCGTTACGGCGTTGTTTTATCGAATCTGGCAGGTAGTAAAGACGCACAGAGTGACGACGAACGAACGGAAGGACGAAAGGACGGACGGACGAAAGGACAGTCAACCGGACTAACGGACGGATGGAGGGACAGGCCACCTGCACGGAATGATGCCAATCTTCTTGCTTACTTCAATCCGGGTTCCTTGTATATAGGTCCATGTAGATCCACCCGAGGCATAGATTATATATTATACGCACGCACAGACGCTTATTCCACAAGATTATCGCTGTTGCAGGCCTTAACGCCTTCCCATGGGAGTGGGTGGAAGGTGGATGAATGGAGGGATAGATGGAGGAAGGTAGACGTTGCATAAGACTCCCGTTCTTATGTAGCGCATTTAATTACCTGCTTAACGACGCCTTTGTTATGGACGAGCGCCGGTCATATGCCAAGATGGCGGCGTTAATCACGCCTAGAAGATTAACCA
>OY744613.1:12516582-12566582 GCA_963556255.1 Allolobophora icterica
ATGTAATTTTGTGTACGTGTTCGTGTGTCCGCTGTGCGTGTTGTCTTCGCCTTCGGTCGGAACTGGTTCTACCGTCGACGACCGTCGAGAGATGGCGCCCGTAACGACTATGTTCCTCATCGTCGGTCGTCCGCATCCACCATCATCATCAACAGCACCATCACCACCACCATCAGCAGCAGCAGCAGCAGCAGCAGCAGCATCTGAGGCTGTCTTCGATTCGTTCCCTCCTTCATTCCATTCGTTCGTTCGTCCGGTTTATAGTGCAAGACGCTTCTCTCTCTCTGTCTTTCTCTCTGTCTCTCTCTCTCTGTCTCTGTCTCTGTGTCTATCTGTGTGTCTATCTGTCTCTATATAAAATTATATACATTTAGATACATATATATATAATTATATGCATATATATACATAAATAGAAATATATATACATATATATACATATACATACATATATATACATAAATAGAAATATATATATATATATACATATATATACATATACATACATATATATACATAAATAGAAATATATATATATATACATATATATATACACGTGGCGACGCTTAGTTAGCGGACTAATGAAATACTGTCGACGTTGGACAGACAGAACAAACCAACCAGGAGTTGAACAACAGACCGGCAGACAGACAGACAGACAGACAGACATATAGACACGCATACTGTCATACAGGTGGGCAGACGAACACATACAGAAAAACAGACAGACAGAGTGAAGGAATACCACACAGGCAGAAGCAGACAAAAACAGAAAGACAAAGTCAGACAGACACAAACAGACAGACACAAGTAGACAGACACAGACAGACACAAACAGACAGACACAAACAGACAGACACAGACAGACACAAACAGACAGACACAAACAGACAGACACAAACAGACAGACACAAACAGACAGACACAGACAGACAGACACAAACAGACAGACACAGACAGACAAACACAAACAGACAGACACAGACACAAACATACAAAAACAAACAGACAGACACAAGTAGACAGACAGACAGACACAAGTAGACAGACACAGACAGACACAAAGAGACAGACACAAACAGACAGACACAGACAGACAAACACAAACAGACAGACAGACACAAAGAGACAGACACAAAGAGACAGACACAAAGAGACAGACACAAAGAGACAGACACAAAGAGACAGTCACAAACAGACAAACACAAACAGACAGACACAAACAAACAGACCGTGTGTTACGAACAGAGGACCAATCGATTGCGATGCGTTAGATGCAGTCACTTGGCAATCACCGGTTGCCCGCCTTGCCGTTTAGTAAACTCACCGGCTGCTGCAACTGCTGGTGTCCTAGTAGCGTCTTCTCGAAGAAGGAGGTGATGGAGTCGGTCAACTGGCATAGCAGACGCAGCAGCAGCAGCAGCCGACAGGAGCCAGGCGCCCACCGACAGGTGCGTTGCGCAATATGAGATGACCGCAATAATTCGATATATTGTGGGATGGAGCATGAGCATCATCATCCCAGTGCAATCAGCATCACCTCATCGGTACCAGCAGCTGAAACCTAATATCGGATGCAGTTCTTGTTGCTGGTGCGAGATCAGTTTATGTCAGAGGCAGCAGAAGCAAAATCATCATTGATCGAGTTTACTGTTGGAACTATTACCATTACCATTACCAACCATTACCATTACCATTACCACCTTCACCTTTACCTTTATTACCTTTATTACCTTTACCTTTACTGTTACCTTTACCGTTACCTTTACCGTTACCTTTACCGTTACCTTTACCTTTACCTTTACCTTTACCGTTACCGTTACCTTTACCATTACCGTTACCGTTACCTTTACCGTCGCCTTTACCGTTACCGTTACCGTTACCGTAACCGTTACCTTTACCGTCACCTTTACCGTCACCTTTACCGTCACCTTCACCTTTACCGTCACCTTCACCTTCACCTTCGCCTTCGCCTTCGCCTTCGCCTTCGCCTTCGCCATCGCCATCGCCATCGCCATCGCCATCGCCATCGCCATCGCCATCGCCATCGCCATCGCCATCGCCATCGCCATCGCCATCACCATCATCATCATCATCATCATCATCATCATCATCATCATAATCATCATCATCATAATTATTCATCATAATCATTACCATTATTATTGTTATTATCTGTAGAGGGCGCTGTAGAAATCTCGAGATTACAATTACGAACAGCAATGGATTCAACGGCAAATTGGTTAAACTATAAACACTCAACGTTTAGCATAACTGCATGCATACGTTCATACAATGATTCAGATTGCAAGTATACTGAATGCATAGATACCGACACACACTCACACACACATACATAGACACACACCCACAGATACATACACACACTGTCATATACACACTATAAACGTACTCCATGCAGGAGATCCCTTAAAACGCAGAACGTCGCCAACGGCTATAAAAGTGTATACAAAGACGATTTAACGGTTGCATCAGTACCGCAACTTGGACCCTTCCAGCGGCAGATGCCATTTATAGGGCGATTTGCGAACCCCTGCTGCAGTTCCGGGCAGATGTGACCCCTCTGTACCCAGTCAAGCCCCCAGGATGCGAGTTGACCGGTGTCAGTATGGTTGTAAATTTAAGAGTTTTAATTGCGTCTTATGAAAGTCTTAGGAGTGATTTTGGACCAGAGGATGAGAAATCGTCGGTCGTATGTTACCGTCGACCGCCTCTGAAGATAAATGTCCGTTCGTGGATTAAACGAACCAGAGGGAGGATTAGGAGGAAGAGATTTATGAGGACGAATATAGCAAGGAATGGGAGAGAATGAAGCGAGAGAGAAGAGGAAGGCGAGAACCTGGAAGAGAAAGGGACGTGGAAGAGGTAAACAGGAGGGAATGATTTATGGGAAAATCCAACTTTTAATATTAAGAAACAAAAAATGTTACAATTATGAATGTCTGTCTGTCTGTGTGCCTGTCTGCGTCAGTCTGCCAGAGTCTGTCTGTGTCTGTATGTGTTCATCTTCCAACGTATCTGTCTGTATCCTTGTCCATATGTCTGCATGTCTGTCTGTCCATCTGCGTGACACTGCGCCTGTTTGTTTGTCTGGTTGGCTGTTGATCTGCCAATCTGGTAGACGTTGGTGGGTCAGACAGAAGCGTAGCTAGGGGATGCAGGGGGGGGCATGTGTCCCCGGGTGCCAAGGGAAGGGGAGCAAAAATGAGGGTTAAGATAAAGAATTATACTCTTAATTTTGATGCAGTTTTAACTAATTTATCTGAAATAAATTTATAAAATTTGGCGCCCCAGATATATCTATCATCTATCCATCTATCCATCCATCTATCCATCTATCCATCTATCCATCTATCCATCTATCTATCTATCAATCAATCATCCATCTATCTAAAACATTTATATAGCGCCCCTTCAAGGAATCTATTCGGACGATAAATTGTTTATTATTTTTTTTATTTAAAAAATTAAATTTAAAAAATTAAAAATAATAATAATAATAATAATAATATTTTTTCCATTTGATGTGCTTTTGGGAATATGGTTTTGGGGCAATAGACAATAAATTTATCGATAAATCTATATCCTCATTACTTACAAAGGTATGATTTTGGCGCCCCATTGAGCACGAAGGGACACCATGTACTGTCTGTATTTTTCATATGTTATTTAATTAAAATTCAAATTGCCATTCGATGTATTTGGAAAATGTGAAATAAATAAAACAGGGAGGGGCGTCAATTTCATAGTTCGTCCTCTGGCGCAAGATATCCTATAGCAACGCCGCTGAGGTCAGATTCCGAAAATATAATTTGAATTCAATTTGATCGCCCGAGGGACCATAAATACATCGGGTAAACAGTTATATAATTTCATTTCTCAGTTTTATTTACCTTCTCAAAAAGATTTTAAATGTCACAAAAAGATTTTAAATGTCACAACAAGAATCCTATTTACCGGAGCAGCGTGTAACGACATTCCTGGGAAGCATTTTCGATACCGAATTGAAATTGTGAATTGCTTTGAATTGATATGTCACAAAAAACGCACTCAACATTTCGAATTATTTCTGAGGATTCGTCTATAGTGCAATTAAAGGAACAGCGTTTTTGTTTTGTTGCAGGCATAATGTCTTGAAATACGTGGGGCAATTGACCAACCTCTGAAACAGTTCCGCATGGTTGCTCATGCATAAAAAGCAGCGTTGCTGCTTTGCCCAAGATCTTTACAGTGTATACATATGCGACCCACGTGTCTTTTCGGGTGAAAGGCCTTTGGGGTGATAGGCCTTTGGGTGTTTGACCTTTGGAGTGAAAGACCTTTGAGGTGACAGGCCTCTGTGGTGATAGGTCTTTAGCGTGACAAGCCTTTGGGATGACAGGTCTTTGGAGTGACAGCCTTTCGGATGATGGGCTCTTGGGAATAGGGTTTTGGGGCAATAGGCCTTTGGGGTGATAAGCCTGTCTTTGGGGCTTACACATCTCTTCGCGAAGATAATTTTAATAAATCACGACTCTTGTTAGCATCAGAATAACAGTTACTATTTATTGCTCTGGCGACCTACATTTCTCGACAATTGGCAAAAAATTTCAGAAAAAAAAACAATACTTTGCGCAAAAGACCGATAAGCTTGAGCAACTAAGAGGCAAATCTATGCGAATGTTTTTAAGGTAAGGAGGTTAACCGGTGAGGGATGATGGACCGAGATGACGTTGATGACGATGAATGACGTTGGTGACGATCGCTAATAAAGATAATGACGATCACGAAGAGTGACGGTGGTGGTGGTGGTAATGATGACTGCTGCTGATGCCGATGATCTTAAAATATAGTGGTTGTTATGCCAGTGAAGAAGGAGGCGGAGACTTCTGCCGTGCGCATGCGTGCTTCTTTCCAAGCATCTGCTTATAAGGCCTATTTAGGCCAAACTATCACCAGTGACGACATGACTTAAGACAACGACTACGCTGACGATTATCATGACTAAGACAATGACAACAACTATGACAACGACAATGATGACGACTATGACAATGACGAAAATGATGACGAATATGACAATGATGACGACTATGATAATGATTATGATGGCGATGACGACGACAGTGGTAACAACAATGATGACGACTATGTCAACGACAATGATGACGATGTCAACGACAATAATGACAACAATGATGACGATGTCAACGACAATAATGACAACAATGACAACGACAATGATGACGGCTATGATGACAACGACGACGACAATGACACCGCCGCCGATTACGACGAAAACAAAACAAAATCAAATTCGGCGGTCGTCATGAGCGTGACCGGCGATCCCCGGTCGTCACGACTCGAGCGCCAGTTGTGCTCTGAAGAGAGCCTTCGCAGTGTTGTTCTTCGCATCATTCACAAAATCCGTCGGCGTTCGTCCATCTTTGTTGGTGACGTTCAGCTTACCTCCGCGCGACAGCAGGAGGTGCAGGATGTCGAAGTGCTGCACAACACTCGCTGCTTTATGTAGCGCCGTGTTGCCGGCCAGATCCGGTTTGTTGATGTCGGCCTCATGGTTGATGAGGACACGAACTGCGTCCGCCATGTTGGCCTTGACGGCCTTCTGAAGGGCCGTCTCGCCGTAGATCTCGTCCGCCTCGTTCACCTTCGCACCGCGCTGTAACAGCTCGAAACACAGCTTACCTGCAACGTAATAAAGTCGTTTATATAGCACTCTTTTGTGGGCAATGACGTGTATATATGATGGATCTCCGTTGAATAAAGTACGCATGCATGTACAGTCTTTGTCAAATGTGCCTGTGTCTGGTTGTATTGTATTGTATGGTACATTGGTATTGTATCTAAATACACATGTATGAACCCATGGATGTACGTATGTACGTATGTACGTATGTACGTATGTACGTATGTACGTATGTACGTATGTATGTATGTATGTATGTATGTATGTATGTATGTATGTATGTATGCATGTTGTATATATGCTTGCATGTACGTTCCTTCAACAGCGGATTCAGGGCCAGTGCATCTGTATATATTGTATGTATCTATATGTATAGACATGTATGTACGTATGTGTACACACACATATATATATATATATATATATATATACATATATATGTACACACACACACTGATTATATCAGTGCTACAGCTGAGGATAGGGCAAGATAGGGGACATGGAGGACTTCGAGCGGAGTGAAGGGAAGACCCTTGTGGCGGATATTTATGTGTTTAAATTCTTCTTCGTCTCCGACGGAACAGCTCTTTGGATATTTTCTGTCCTTGGGTGATACATCAAACCTAATGGAAGGATATGTCACACTACATGGGAGGAACCACCCAAAACTCACCGGATTTACACGAATCCACGACCTAGCCTCAGCACGGATGGGGAGGGGCAGTTGCTAATAAATTATAAATCTATGACTAATACTTACAATCACACGAAGTTACTAATGAACTTAAAATGAAGTTATTAATTACAATCACAGTCACCTGTGAGGTCGTGGGCAGCGGCGACGTGTAGGGCAGTCTGTCCAGTGGAATCGAAGATGTTGGGCTGTGCGCCGTTTTCTAGGAGGGTCAGGGCGTTCTCCGTTCGACCGAGGCGGGCGGCCACGTGGAGCGGAGTACCCCCTCGACTTTGTCGGTTCCAGTCGGGGTGATTGAGGTTGACAGCTGCCCCCTTCGATATGAGGGTCTTAATCAAATCCAAACTGTTTCTGCCTAAAAAGTAAATCCACTGAGTGCTTAAAGGAAGTTATACTTGCAATTGTAAAGGCAAATTTAGATAGCGCCACTCAAAGAAGGACTCAGGCACTTAAGTTCTGACAGTTCTGACCAACAGAGAACTTTAAAACAAAGCACTGATCGATGGGATTATTATTACAGCCGAACATTTATAAGGCGCCAAGCCCCGCAGGTACTACGCATTAGAATGCAAGTAGTACGAGTCCGACAGATTTTTTGCATGTGACGCCCCTAGCGAATGCAAAGAATCATGCTATCATTACTAAAAAAAGTGCTCTTAGCGAATGGAAAAAAGATTGCATCGTGTAGCACTGCACTGGTGGCGCCTCTACCGAATTTATTGGACATTACAGACAGTACCTGGAACTTTTACAGCAAATCCATATACTGTAGTCCGTTTTAAACGAAATTAGGGCTTTGTATGGTGCAATGTCAAGAGGATTCAAGGTGGAACTCCCCCACTATATTCCACTGTATCTCCATACGTTTCTCACCTGTTCAGAGGTCTTTCCAATGCTGTTTCAGACTCTCCTGCTCATAATTCGCCTCTGAGTAGGTCTCTTGAAGAGGCGCTATATAAATATCCAGAAAAATTCATGTCCCATTGGTTCAGATATCTGCTACTTCAGATACATTTCCCCACAGATTCTACTGTTGCTCAAAGACGTTCGTCTTGCTCGCTCACACTATCTCGCATTGCAGATATCTTTGCCCTACATCCTATCCTCCTCGTAGGCTCCTCCCCACTGCCACCAACCGGAAATCACAACCCCACGAGGGACGCGGTTGACGGTTAATTATAGCGCTTGGCATGTAATTTGGAGGGTACTGGATTCCAGCATCCCCTGAGATGGTTACTGAACTTATCGAGTAGGAACCAAGAGCAAGTCCTAACTCAAAATTGCTCAGCGCCAACCATTGATGCTCCGTCATTAGGTAGTGGCGTTTAAAAATTCGTAATAAAAATTAATAAGAATAATACTAATTGCCTCTCAGTTGCGATCTAACAATTTAATGCAGTCGTCCTTTGAATAATACTTTCTATACTTGCCAGAACTTGACGAATCTTACCAACCCAGACAGTAACAGTTCTCTGGAGTTATTTTAAGTCCCGAGGGATCATCTGTACTTTGGGCAAATAATAATATTAATAAAATATTAATAATATTCTGGTTATTTTATTACTTACGTTTGACAGCCATGTGTAGCGGTGAATGTCCGAAGTTGTCGAGCACATTTGGTTCAGCCCCGTTATCGATGAGGACCACAACGTTCTCCACAGACCCTGAGATGGCCGCCTTGTGTAGGGCGGTCTGTTGACCCGAGTCTGGCTCACTGGGCCTCGCACCAACCCTGATCAGGGCACTAATCGTGTCCTGCTGCCCTGGAACCCCAGCAGCGAGATGGAGAGCAGTCTGGTTCTGATACCGCCTATCCCTGTCATTGACCTTGACCCCGTTCTCCAGAAGGACTGTCAGGACGTCCGTGAACTTGGCCAGCAGCTTTCCTGGTCGTGTTTGTGGCGGATGAGAGGTAAAGTTGATCACGAGTTCGTGTAGGGCTGTGAAGTACTTGGGTGCATCGGAGCACAACTGTTTGACGTCAAGACCCTGATCGATGAGGGCATTCACCTTGATGCCATCGAAATCCTGGAGAGCCGTCTGGAATGCAGGATTCAGGTCCCTCTGCATGGTCGTGGACAGCGATGCCGTATCAACCAAAGAGGACGCCGATACTGTATCAGACGATGAAGACAGCGATATAGTATCTTCAGACATATTTGGATCGATGGAAAGTTAGATCAAGCTTGATCAACGGATTATAATCATGCGTGAAACGGTGATTTTATGGATCGGAAATGATTGTATCTACGGAATGGATGTAGGATATCTCAGAAAGGTTAAAAGCAGGTGTAGTCCTTAGCATAAATCAAAATCTCTCGGCACCACACAAAAGAGGCTTCACCGGTGTCTCGTGTACAGACGTTTGACGGAAGCGCAGGTGGTGCATAGAGCATACACCTAGGCAAAGTGCAGGACGATTTGTCTCTGAAGAGTGCATGAACGTTCTCACAGAGTCTGAAAAGAAGAACAGTCACTGAATTATTCACAAGCGCAGTCACCCGCTTTTCGCCCGTTCCCCCACTTCCAAGTTCCAAAGCGTTCATACAGTAACCCTGTGAATTCCATATTACGCCATCTTTTATACCTTGACAAGCCTACAAAATTGCAAGCATATACGTGTGCATGGGTGCGTGCAATTCTACTGAAATATGCATGTATATATATATATGTATATATACATGGAATGTGTGTATATATGCATATACATTACCAAGACGGAAAGTCAGCTGTTTCATAGACAAAATGATTTCCACATCAACACAATATTACCGCTGATAATCAAAAATTTGTTCTGGACATTTTAAAAATCTTGACACGCATCGAAACTCGCTGAAAACTGTTGACAGACTATACTACTGTAATCGCCAAGTCATCGTTTCGCATGGGAAAACAACCAGCCAAGAGACTTAGTCTGGCCAGATATCTATGCGGCATTCTTTTCAGTACACTTAACTGGGTTACAATTCGGTCTTGCTATCACCGGAGCTCATTCCGTATACAAAAACAAACACACCTACCATCCCTGCAGGCTACGCATACAATTCATGAAAACAGGTTTCAAACGAAGACTTAATGGTCCAAGTCACCCAGATAGGCCTACGACCTTCCCAAAACAAAATGCAGCTGCCTATATACATACCATTGGCCTAGGCCCATACACACAGACACAGACACAGACACAGACACAGACACAGACACAGACACACACACACACACACACACACACACACACACACACACAACACACACACACACACACACACACACACACACACACACACACACACACACACACACACACACACACACACACACACACACACACACACACACACACACACACACACACACACACACACACACACACACACACACACACACACACACACACACACACACACACACACACACACACACACACACACACACACACACACACACACACACACACACACACACACACACACACACACACACACACACACACACACACACACACACGCTAACGGATCTGTTGCCAATTACATCTGCCAAAATTAAACTGCCCTAGTCATCGACATGACCTAGTTTCCCACTTGGCAAAACAACCGTGAACATGATAAGCTAACAGTAGCTCATATCTATGCAGATAACAATGGCATCCGATAACAATTGAACAAACTGTAGAGTATTGTAGTGGCCTACTTTGGAGTGTTTAATTAATCCAGAACCTCTGTACACTTATAACACATTATTGTAAGTTTGTAACTGACATAGTGAATGAAACAGACAGACAGACAGACGGACGGACGGACAGAGACAAACAGACACAAGGACGGACAGGCACAGACAGACAGACAGGCAGGCAGACAGAAGGACAAACAGATAGGCAGGCAGACAGAAGGACAAACAAATAGGCAGGCAGACAGAAGGACAAACAGATAGGCAGGCAGACAGAAGGACAAACAGATAGGCAGGCAGACAGAAGGACAAACAGATAGGCAGGCAGACAGAAGGACAAACAGATAGGCAGGCAGACAGAAGGACAAACAGATAGGCAGGCAGACAGAAGGACAAACAGATAGGCAGGGAGTCAGACATACAGGCTGATAGGACAGACAGGCAGGTAGGCATGCAGAAAGACTGACCGACACAGACAGACAACATTTAACTTTTATATATTAAAGATTCTGTGTTAGTTATACTTACAAATACACGATGTAGCCTTATTAGCATATTGCAGCTGGAGTGCTTAATTATACACGAACGAGCAACAGGTGATAAGCGTGGACAGCCTTATCACTCTATGTCAAAACAACATTCCATTCTTACAGTACAACTGCAGTTACCTAAGTCGATTTAATAACTTCTCTTTCTTTTACACATGACCTTCAAGTTATGTCGTATTTCCAGGGGCGTCTACTCCATAGAAACTTTGGAGCAAATGCTCCATCCAAAATATAGGGGGGGGATATTTGTAAGTGTATGTGCCATCATTATGGGGGGGGGGGAGAAAGGGGAAGAGGGAAGAGGAGGGATGGGAGGGGAAGTTGCTCCAATGACTTCGGGGAGGATAGACGCCCCTGCGTATTTCCATTTCTTTTCTTTTGTCGTTTCTTTTCTTTTGTCGTTTTGAGTTTTGCTTCGTTTATTTTATTTTTTTAAATTAGTATTTCCGCTGATATAACAATTTAGACTCTCTTCAACTTATGAAAATCGAACTGTTAACACTTCCTCTATCTTATACAGAATACCATTATACCACTGAACATCTACTGTCGAATTCTAGTTGCACGAAAAGTGCAGCTAGGATTCGACATATAATATTCGTTGCTTAACAATGTTTTCCGGCTTAACAATGGCTTCTAAGGCCGTTGACACCGAAGTTATACTTACCTCGCCTTAAATGCAAACTAAAAATAAAAGGAAGACAATTATAGTTATTCAAACAACTCTGCTAGACAAAGTCGTTCAACGAAGACTCCGATGGTTTGGACATCTATAGAGAATGCCAGTAGACTGAATCCCACACAATGCACTATATGCAAGATTCGAAGGAAAAAGAAACAAAGGCAGACCAAGACTAACATAACATAACATAACATAAGTTTATTGTTCCCAATAATGACAACGACAACATCATGATTATGCAACCACACAGTAGTACACGCCGTACACACAAAGAAGTAACCAAGCTGAAGCTAGTTAAACTGACTATGTAAAGAAAACATATTATCTCTACAACATTTAATACAAGGGCAGCATGCACCAGTGGGCTCGAGATTTGTCGGGAACAACAGGCACCCAGAAGGGAATAATCCCGCTGAAAGGGTGCCTATATGTATTTGCAAGTAATAGTTGACGGTTAAACAATTATTCCAAATACGATATGGGAACTTCCGCTAATCTATCACTAACCTTTAGGTATAAACATGAAATGTTACTTAACTATAAACTACAACACGTGCTCCCGTGTGTGTGCACGCAATAGATGTTTAAATTGCATGAAGCAGGGAAGGGGGCGGATGAGCTGAGGCAAGCTATTCCATAGCAGAGGGCCCTGATACTTTATAGAGAATTTCCGAGTATTCGTTCTGGCATAAATACATCTGTAGTCCTCATTTCTTCTTGTAATAGTATTGCGCTGAGTAGGACAGAAGAAGGAAGTGAAGGAGGGAGGCAATAGATTATTATGATACTTAAACATAAATTCGCAGGTCTGCATAAATCTAATTTGAGTAATCGTTAATAATGACAGTTGAGAGAATAACGGACGAGTATGTGCGTTAATAGGAGATTTAGTTATAACCCTTATGGCTTTTTTCTGTGCTAATTTTAGTACATTTAAGTGTGTGTCGTATGTGGAGGTCCAGATGACATTGCCGTATGTTAAGTAAGGATATATAAGTGTGTAGTATAAGGTAGACAGTATGTGTAGTGGAAGTATGTAGGAAATACGTTTAATTATGCCAATGTTTTTGGAAATTTTTTTATTTACTACGCTGGATAGATAACATAAATGAGGACATATCATCACTTGGACTAACAATAAGGTGGGATAGACTTTACAAATGACCGAGGACAATGGAGAACATTTATTCGTAGGCCTACCCATCGCCGCCAAATGGCTGGCGTCAGGTCAGGAACTGATGATGATGATGATGATGATGATGATGATGATGATGATGATGATGATGATGATGATGATGATGATGATGAAGAGTCGTGAAAAATGCATCCATAAATACGAGTCTGTGGATTGAATGGAATGCAGTAATAGGTCAGTGCGCGCATACGCCAGCCCTCTGGCGGTTGCAGCTGCTACTGGTTGGGTCCAAGGCGCATCTGGTATAGATGAGTCACAGTATCCCACGCATTCAGCAGCTTTTAACGATCTTTGCTCTTGTCAATCAATGAAATAGGCCTAACCGTTAAATCAGCTACAATAACATCGTCGGATTTTTCACAAACCAATACCTTTATCGGAGCTCTGTAATCCATTCGTAAATATATCCAAAACTTCGACGCATAAGACGTAAAATAATCTGCGTAAATATTTCCTCAAATGGTATCCTTTTAGCGATCACAAGCCCACTAGATCCGGTGATTGCGAAGATAGCAGGAAGAAGCTTCGGTCGCCTGTTATTCAAATTACGTCACCGCAGTAGGCGGTTCTTCGCATCTATCGGCAGCTGCAGTCGCCATATTGGATAGGGCTCCGTTAACTTGGTAGCTGGCCTAAGTAATCTTTCCTGCAAGAGCTCATTAGGTATAAACCAAATCGATGTCCCACTGCTAAAGAAGCGTGCATTTATCACAAGCTAAAGTATTTCTTAGATTTAAATTATCGACGAGCTTAATAAACGTTTGAAAGACGAGAGGCAAATCGATCATGGATTATAGATAATATGCAGAGAAAACGACTGATAGCTTTCACAGTGCATTGAGGGGCATGCATGTCATCTAACATAGACATATATAGTTACATGTATATTAGGTTTTGGCAAAACATGTTTCTTGGCCTTCATCTACTTCGTCGTAAACATTCGAGGCAGTACGACGTAACAGTGGTGCATGACAATTAAGTCTATTTGCTTAGGTAACTATCTATTTAATTTAAACAGGCATAGGCCTACATATAAGTTGGCCTACGAAAATGCGCTGCTCCGCATCACTGAGGTTAGCGGCAACAATATGGCGTAATTTGGGTTTAGAATTAACTCAAGATGGCCGCGAGAGTTATTGTTGACGTTTCTGCTATTATACATCAGCGTTCTGTGACATCGCTGAAAGTCGGAGGGCATTTGTTGCGGTTGGCTTAAAGAACGTCGCGATGGCGAGCCAACTTTTGCCGAAACTATCAAAATACATGTACGTCCTTTTCAAAAGTCTTTGAATTTAAATTCACAACTCTAAATATAATAGAATATAAATTCGTAACACTAAAATAATGAAACTGCATCGCAGATCTGCAGTATTTAGGATGCATGGTGAGCGATAATACAGCGGACAGCATTCGCATTCGCCTAAATAATCGATCCATAACAAAATTATTGAAGTTAGAAACTCTGAAAGAATGCTAAGCCGCATAAGCATGTCGGATGGCATATTGTTGATGTAGTGGTTCAAATCTGTCCGTGGTTCAAATCCAAACTCCCAGCCAAAGCACCTTCGCAAACTCTTCACCATCCAGCCCTACTCGATCCTCCTCTCTCACTCTTTCCTGCCCCCAGTCACTACTTATCTCAAGTGCTATAACCGATCCATTTACCATACTACACATCGATTCTGAACGATCTCTCTGCTGAATTCCGCAAATTAGGAGTTCCTCCACCAGCGTCGCCTTTCTCATACCAACTTTTCCCACAAACTTTTCACTCCAAATTAAGGTCCCACGTCTCCAAGAATTCCTACCCTGAACCTGGACAGTCTTCTGCCTAACAATTTCTCTCATCCTAGATGAAACCCACCTTAGCAGTTCCTCTGCATCCTTCTCTCTGGCAACCAGTCTTGGATTTCCCTGGACAACTCCTCAGATATGATGCAGCACTCATGAATAAGCTGGTGCCCAGCACTTGGCTTTAATAAATAGTGCATTAGTGATGCATTTGCCTTCCACACCGCTAATCCTACACATATCTAGGCCTTCTGGGGCGTTTTCATTACTAGTTTCATGGAAGCAATCCAAGAAACCAAAATAAATATTACCGTAATCTGATATAAATTACTTCTAGAGCTCAATTGACGCGATGTATAAGACATCAGTTTATAGTCGTAAACTTCAAGTAAAAACTGTGTCATCCTTAAAAATGCATTGCAAATGTACTATATAGTGTTTTCTCCAATTCTTGAATTTGTAAGCGCTCTTCACTAGTGGCCAGGGTTTTGGGTATATAGTGTTAGGTAGGTCTGTGGCACAACGGACAATTATAAAATTATCAACAATTATAAAAAAGTCAATCCACCCAGTTATGGGTGTACATGGTTGCATCCCCAAATATGCTACTCGTTTATGTCATGGAGGTTAATGGTCACACCTTTTTCTGATATTTTTCGAAATACTAGTATACTGTACCATGCTGTACTGGGTAAATCCAGGTCTATATGTCTTTTACAAAGCTGACTGCTGCAAAGGGTCTACAATAAATTCTTAATGATTTAACTCTAGTTTTGTAAAATCCTCTTTGTAGACCTCTATGGCAACGACGTATACCAAACTATCCGATATACTGGAAAGGAAATCCACAGCTGCGTGTCTACCTGCCTCTGTTCTGGATGAAGATGATGAAAACCCCGCAGACCACGACACCAGACTCTGTCATGTTTGAAGTACATCCTCAGTAAGCAATGTACTACTGCTCCAGTTGGAGTTAGGAAATAGTAAATTGTTTATTGATGGCATTTTGATCCTCACGGGTTGCTTATAAATGACAAAGAAGAGGAGAACAATGCCTTGACACTTTAATGACGAGAGTGTAATAACAATAATAATAATATCTTTTCTTTAATTAAGCACCTGCTAACCGCACTGCGCTGTACAGTGAACATACATATAGTAGAAATGGCAGCCACGCAGGGCGCTTCACATACATGTATACAGTAGAAGCACATGATAACAGTTTTACAGGAGTTGAATACAACTGTTTTTGACGGCAGCCACACAGGGCGCCAATCGCGGCCTAACACTCGCTCAGTGACTGGGAAACCATTGATGCAGCTCGTTGTTAAAGTGGTAAATTTCTCTTGGGTGATATTTCTTCCTCCTCCCACCTCAAAACCTTCTTCTCTCGGGGTCTCTCACGCAGGGAGCACTTTGAATGGCCTGTGCTGCGAGTTCTTTAAAAATTATCTTAAACAAGACAATACAAAAAAATTAACTAACTAAGATGACACGGCGAGGGAGAGGACTGGCCACCTGCCCTCATATGCCGAAAATTAAGTTGCTAACACTTCATACCCATGGCTGCCCCAGGGCTAGCTTAAGAGGAACTGCTCTTCTATATGATTATTTATAAAGTGCAAATTAATTATAACTAAAATAGGGCCTACATGGCAAACAGGGGCATCTACACCATAGAAACCTTGGAGCAAATGCTCCATCCAAGAAATAGGGGAAGATCTGTCAGTGTGTGCCACCATTTTAGGGGGTAAACGAAGAGGAGGGGGGAAGAAGAGGGGGGAAGAGGAAGTTGCTTCAGTGACTTAGGGGGGGATAGACGCCCCTGATGGCAAATGCACTAATGTTTCATTAAAAGATGTAAATTTAGTGTTGATAGAAACGTGAGCTATTGATGCAGTCAGGTGGAACATTTTCTTCTCTTCTAGAATGACGAAGTTGGACGTGAAGCAATACCTGGAAAAGATCTACGGAGTCTCCGTTGTTTCTGTCAACTGCGATCTTGTCAGAGGTAAGTAAGTTAGCAGAAATTGTGCTTCCATGAAGAAATCAGTTTCACATGTGTCACCTACATTTCCTTTTATTTACGGGGTCCGTAGAGTAATGGACAACACACTGGCATGAAGAGCTGATGGTACCAAGATCGAACCCGGTAGACCCCAGTAAGGTTTATTCAGCCTTCCACTCGCTAGGTGGCAGCGGTGGTTAAATGAATAGTAGGCCATGAATGGCGCCGTGTGGCTGTCGCTTAAACAGTTATATTCGATGCCTGTAAAACTGTTATCATGTGCTTCTACTGTATACATGTATGTAAGGCGCCCTGCGTGGCTGCCGTTTCTACTATATGTATGTTCACTGTACAGCGCAGTGCGGTTGCAGGCGCTTAATTAAAGAACAGATTATCAGATTATTATTATTAAAATATGTAAAACGTAACTGTACATATTTTTTCTATAGCGACCTCGACTCTGCTTGCTTTCAGTGAATTGATTGGATGAGATGTATGGGGTGTAACTTTTAAACCAGCTTTGGATAAATATGGTCTGACGGAGAATGGCTCAATTTTAAAACTGAGATGTTTGACCGAGTGCAATGCTCAAAGTAGAAGACTGATATAAGTCTATTTGTAAGTTGCATGCTATTCATGCATTGAAAAACCTAACTTATCCAAGTAGGTAAAATATTTACTTATTAGCAGAGGTAAGCCAAGTAGGCAGGCAATTATCTAATGTGTTTACAGAAAACCAGAGCTTTCCCAATTCACTTAAACCTTCCTGCACAATTCATTTTACAGCTGAGCACCAAGTTTTAACAGTACCGTTCGTCCTTATGCCATTAGCAAGAACAGTATGCGTGGTTGATGATCCGAGATTGTGAAACATGCTACCTTTGTCTATCCGCTCTTCAAGTTTTCTGATGCGGCTCAGGTGGGGGCTAGATTCTCGTCTTCTTCAGGCTGCATATCTTTCATGGCCTGTCTCTGGGGCCTTTTGGGTCTCGATTATGTTAGAGCAGTGGTGCACAACTTCTTTCAGCCAAGGGCCACTAAGTGATTTCCTAATAAACCCTTCAGATGCCAAACAAGTGTGATGACTCAGCTTAGATCAGGTGAATGCTTGTCAAAACTATGAAGATGATATGCGCAGTAAAACACATATTAAAGTTAACATAAAGAGGTATAAAGGGGATTTCTAGTACATCTAGATCACTATAATACTGAGAGTTCTTTTGAATGACCGCAGTGCACAGGTCACCTCACCTTGTGCTGTCAACTCCTGGAGCTCTAGCGATCGCCATGACACACATTCTCCATTGCTTCTCCATTGCACAGGTCACTAGACTTAATGTCAGTGCCCTCTCTTAAATAGTCGCTTTTTTGTTGGACATTGTGGGCCAGATGAGGACTCATTGTGGCCCGGTTGTTGCCTGTGGGCCGGATGTTGTGCATCATTGTGTTACAGGATTGTACATCAGAACACAGCTTTGCTTAGCAGCAGTCAGTGACTGAAGCCTGAACTGCGTTGCAATAATGGTGCGTTTATGATAGCAATTTCCTGATTAGAGAGGTATTAGTTGACGAAAACAACCATCACTTGCATGTTATTAGCTACATTTATAGTTTATTTATATCTGTTTTGTAGTAGAAATATTGCCCGTGCAGAAAAATCCGCTGACTGGGTTTTCCAATGTTTTTGCAGTTATGACTGCACTCTGGACACCATTTGTGTCCAGCCATTTAAAATGTTTAACTAGTCTTGTCTTTCTTCTTGATCGCCAGCCTTGTCGCTGTGGTCAAAATCTGTTATATTCATCAACTATGTAAAATATAAATTATGTTGTTCAGCTAATGTTTTGAGGGCTCTTGAAAAGCTGTTTATGATGAAGGTGTGATTTCAGAACTTAAAACAGAAATCGACAGTAATGAGTGTCATGAGTCCTGTATTCTGCCCTTAGATAGTCGAGATCACTAGTTATTTCTTATATTTTTCTTTATTTGCTTGCTGTAACATGTTGCGGTGTGTCAGCATGCGATGAAAATAAACGAATAATCAATCAATCAATCAATGAGGTTGGATGTCATCATTGGTGATGACTTTAGAATAAAGAAAACCCTATTTTGTGGGTCAAGCGGTTTATTGCAGTGCTTTCTTTCAGCCGGAACGGCTTTCCAGCACCTTTTTTCAGCTACTTAAAAATAATTTATTTATTTCAAATAATAAAAACAATAATTTAATTAATTTCAGTGCTGTGAATTGTTTTCAGTGTTTATTGAGACTCCTCCCAACTCCCAATCCCGTTTTTCTTGGGATTTTAGTCCTTCCATAATTGTTCAGTTACGGAACCTATTGTTCAGTTCGGGAACCTTTTTTCTAGAAAAAAGCACTGGTTTATTGTGTTAGCATTTCATGTGTTGCTACAAGGCTCCCTTATCACTTGAACTGATCAACTGTTTGGTGACAGAATGTTGTTGAGGAATAAAATACGAAAATAATTATACAAAATGTATATATTTCTAAAGATTTTAAGTGTTTGCCTAAGTGTTTTAAGTGTTATCATGTCATATGAACAGATAATGGTCAAATTCACCAAAAACAATGTAGAGCTGCCAAGGGTTAAATTTAATGAATTTGATTAAATTTAATATCCATGTGCCAGACCAATTTACGATGAAAAAGTTAATGTTATACAGCTGTAATGATGTTACAATCAGCATTACACGAGCTTGTCCAGTGTGTCAAAACTGTATGTAGAGTCCATTTGCAATCTCTTCGTAGTACTGGTCTAGGCTTGTTCGATCGAGTTTAAGGTGCAAGCAGCATAGAATAATAAAATTAGAAGTCATCATATTTCACTGAATTTGTAATTTGTGCCTCTTTGAAAACTCAGGCAAAGAACGCCAAGATCCGAGATTTGGTTTTTCCATTCAACCAGAAGCGGACAAAAGAATTGCCTATGTCCAAATGGTGAGACAAAAGATTGTACAGTTTGCATCCATGCTTAGATCTCTGATCTAAACTGAAGACTTCTTGAGCACTATTCACTATGTGTATGACAAGCTGTTAGTTGCATGCATACAATACATCTATACACACAGTATATACATGAAATGTATTATACATCCAAACAACACATACATACATCCATGCATACATACATACATACTGCACATACATACATACATGCATGCTTCCATGCATTCATACATACATACATACTGTACATGCATATATACTGTACATACATACATGCACGCATGCATACATACAGGTAACCATGCATGCTTATACGAAGCAGTTGTGTTGTGGCCTTGCTCATTGACCGTACCTATGGGTGGCTGACATTGACATCCTTTGCTAGAGGTAACAGACTTCGCTTGGCCGACAAAACCTGTTAAACATGTCAAACTAGTTTATTGTTACTCTGAACTATGCTGGAAAAATGTCAAATCTGAGGTTTCTAGAGTTAATTCGTAAAAATTCTAGAATTGGCTGAAACAGGTGGGAAGTGTAATGCCTTGGTTGTAAGGCCGGAGCAATTGAAGCTAGTTGCATAATTTTAGGTCCAAGTTAAGCCTTCAGCAGCAAAGGCTGAAACGTGCAGTCTGTATGTGTGTGTGTATGTATGTCTGTATACATGTGTGTCTGTATATGTGTATGTATGTATGTGTATGTGTATGTCTGTATATGTGTGTGTACATGTGTAGGTATGAGTGTGTATGTCTGTATATATGTGTGTGTGTATGTACATGTATATTATGTGTGTATATATATATATATATACACATATTATGTATATATATATATATACACATATATACATAATTATATACCGGATGGATGTGTATATTTATTATATATGTGCTAGCGTGCTTGCATGCGAACATTTCAGAGTGCATCCATGCATATGCAGTCACCTGTTATGTGTGTGTGTGTGTGTTCGTGTGTGTGTGTTTGGGGGGGGGGGGGTGGATAAATGGGTGTGCGTGTGTGTGCATACTGCAAAGTACATCAATGTTATGAGGTTGCTTGTTTCTGTATAGTGTGTTATTGGACATGAAGGGTCTTTGGGTAATGGATTCTGACAACAACACAGTCCGTAATTGATTTGGTTTTTTTCTAAGTCTGCCAAAGACATGATCAAGTTTCCGGAGCTGTTCAAAGCGAAGCAGACGGAGGAAGACAAGTCGGTCAAAGACTACAAGAAGGCCACGGTGGAAAACGAAAAGATCCGAAGAAAACAGTGGAGTCAACTAGACATGCCAGTGTGGTTTCGATAATTGACCGACTGTTATTAAACTGTCATTTAAAAAAATAATTATTAACTAGTGGTGTCGCGTGTGAGGTGTAGTCGTGGATTTTTTGGGAAGAGATTAAAAAAAACCAAGTGAAACCGTACTGATCTGAGTTCTGTGAAAATTATGTCAGATTTGACGATAGTATTTAAATACTACAAACTTGTGTATCTGAAGATTTATATAGCACCTTTTATGATTTGTGGCACTGTTTGATGGCCTATTTTGATCAAATCCAAAATTAAAGTGTAAAATGCAAAACCTAAGTCCCACAGTGAAATTTCAAGTACATGTAGCTTGCTGTTTGTTTGACAACAGTAATAATGAGTAAGTATATTTTTTATTAACCAATTGCCGCACTTTGGTGTGCATACATCTAATAAACACAGTTGGAAGTGGTGCTGGTCATGGTGGTGGTTGTCATGGTGGTGGTGGTGGTGGTGGTGGTGGGTAAATGTCCTGTCTCGATGTCAAGGCCCATTCGTACTTCAACTTGGTAGGATGGGTAGATTCTGTTGCAATTGCTGCAGCCTACAGTGTTCAAAGGACGGTGCTCCATTCAGTAGCGGCGATCTTGTTTGACAGGTGGGGGGGGACATTTTTGAACTGATCTGGTCAAAAAAGAGTTTTGAACTGATCTGGTCAAAAAAGAGGTGAAAAATTTTTTCGCGCTCATTCATGACTTCATCGCGAAAATATTTGATGACCTTTTTTGGTGTTTCTTCAAAATTTAGGGGGTCTGATGTATGGCGTGTCCCCCCACTCTGAAAGGTGGGGGTCTTGTCCCCCTCGACCCTCCCGGGATCGCCGCCCATGGCTCCATTATTTATTCTGTTTAACAACGCTGTGTCGTAACAAAAACGATTAGCGTCGGCCCCTTCGTTATCAGGCTTGAGACTGGTAATACCGAAATAGGAGCAGTCGCGAAGTTAAGGTAGACTACAGAACTTTGATTCTGGACCCAAATGGGGTCATGACATCTGACCTTTACTATCTCGTTCATATCTTTATTCAGAGCACTTATATAGTGCCTGTCAAAGATACTGTACCTACCCGGAGGCGCTGTACGTAGAATCTTCAACTGTCGAAAGCTCGTATGCAATCGCCATAAGGGGTCATACATAAAGGAAGTTTGCAACATATGACCCACTTTGGACACCCTTGTCTGGTTTGACCTGCCCTCCCCTTTGCGGACTTCCGCACGCCAACGCCAATGTACGAAAAACCAATGTTGTGACTAACGTCATAAGCTATCTTACTTAAAATCGCCTTACTTAAAATGTCAACCAGTACATGATTATTTAAATTTGAAAAGTAAGCACTGTCCTACTACACCAACTACTGCATTTTAAAACAACAAACACAAGTAATATAAATAGTAAGCAAATGTTTAACTACTTGCCTTTTAAAACGATTTTAGGCAATGACTTTTTCATCTCTCGGGGAAGTTTGAAACAAGGAGGTGTTTTAAAACCTATCAAATTTAGATGCGGACGTCTGCACTGGTCATGACCCCCTCCCCCTGTTGTCTGCATTTGAATAACCTCTCCCTTCCCCTTATTGCGGACGCCCTTTGTGAATGACCCTTAATGTCTGAAAGAAAGCCTTTTTGTGTTTTGAGTCTGCACTCGGAAGTAGGCCCCTATGACCCCAATAATTCTGCAACTTCTGGAAAACTAGTTTAAATAAAGAATTAGTTTTTGCAGTGCTTTACCGAGCTACGTGAAGGGATCTACATTAAGTATCTTGCTATACATGCATGCAGTTACGTAATGCCGCGGTTTAATTTATATAGCACCAAGTTCCGGGAAACCCAAGCCGTGCATACAATCTTAAAATGAATATCTGTTAGCAGCAGGTGTTAATGTGGCCAGAATGCTCATAGGTATCCAGACACATGCAATGTGGCCTGCAACCAGGCATTTCTTTGTAGGACTGCTGCCAGGGTTTTTAATTTGGAAGCCAAAGTGATAAACGTACTGTAGTTTAGTGTCGGAAATTATTTTACATGCATGAGCGATGAAAGCATTTTTACAGTAAAACTCAAACTAGAAGATAATCGATGAACATATTACGTAATAAAACTCGAACTAGAAGTTTGATGAGCGATAAAATATATCGTTTTAGTGCCGATATTATTGCCGTGTATCAGCAGCGGAAATCTTAATTGTTTGATAGGTGGGAGGAAACGGGACACTTGAACTGATCTGGTCAACAAGGGGTGAAAAAATTTGTTGACCTTTTTGGCATTTCTTCAAAATGTGGGGGACAACTGTATACTGTTCCCCCACTGTTAAATGTGGGGATCTTGGCCCCCTCGAGCCACCGGGATCGCCGCCTATGCCGTGAACGAGCGATGAAAACGTTTCATAATAAAACTGAAACTAGAAGTTGGATGGTCGATCGTAATCGTAATCGTAATCTCGAGACTTCTACAGCGCCCAAAAAGCGCCCAAAAAAGCTACGACGCGGGAACCAGTCGATGAAAATATAGCTCGAACTATACAAGCTTGACGATTGACGAACATATAACTGACACTAGTTGATGTATGATTAGCCTATGTCGTGATGTTTTTGTGGAATGGTAGGCCTACAAATAAATAACTGTATAAAGTTGGATTGTATTATTTATTTATTGTATTATAACGTTTGAGTGGAATTATGGAAGTGTGTTTCTCGAAGATAATTCCCGCCGATAAACTATACGTTTACCGCCAAAGGATAGGGCCTAGCCTACAAGATATGAGAATGGGTTTGAGGCAAAGTTGGTGGGGATGAACAATGTGCGATTAGAAATCATTATATCAAATCCACTAAATCAAAATCCATTAAATCCTAGAAAATAGCTTCTGTAACTGGTCGTAATTATAGTGTTATTAACACTCACAAAAACGGCTTCAAGTTCAACTTCGTGGGCTTTTGCACATGATAGGCTAAACACCACCAGAGGCTCGGACCCTCAGTCCACAAGTTCAGAAGGGCCCCCAAAATGTTCACGCCTAGGACCCCGTTTTCCGTAAACGCGCCTCTGAGATTTAAACCAGAAGAACTCCGCGGATAGAGTGCTGTGCTGCCTTACAAAAACCTGTTAGCTGTCGACACAATAGTCTCTGCTTTTATCAGTCATTGAAAGGCAGCGTTAAGTCGAAGTAGTTGGCAACAGGCGACCACAGATGGCGTTGGATCCTCTGGCCATCTGCTTAAATCCTTTGTTTTTGCCGTCGACCGAGACCCGGATGTGTGGAACCGGGCGCGTTTCTTGAACTGCTTCTCGATGCAAATAGAGGCGAGGACGGGGCTCGAGCGACGTGTTCTTTTAATGGCAACGGTCGTCAGCCTTTTGACTATGGAGCAGGAGGAGGGAGAGGAGGAGGAGGAGGAGGAAGAAGGCGACAGGGAAGTGAAGAGGAGGAGGAAGATGAGAAGGAGGAGGAAGAGAGGAAGGTGTAAATGTAAATACACGTTTTTATATAGCGACCGTATGGCCTGAATCCTGCTCATTTTCAATGAATCGATCGGGTGAGATGTGAGGAGGAGGAGGAGGAGGAGGAGGAGGAGGAGGAGGAGGAGGAGGACGACGACGACGACGAGGAGGAGGACGAGGAGGAAGGACGAGGTGAAGGAGAAGTGAATAAGGAAGAAGAAGAGGAGCTGAAAGAGGAAAGGAGGAGAGGGAATGGGAGAAGGCTGCAGAAGAGGAGGAGGAGGAGGAGGAGGAGGATGGGATGAAGTGGAGGGGGAAGAGGTGAACTGATTGGGGTTTTATATTCG
The DNA here is from genome assembly GCA_963556255.1 of Allolobophora icterica. NCBI lineage: Eukaryota > Metazoa > Annelida > Clitellata > Crassiclitellata > Lumbricidae > Allolobophora > Allolobophora icterica. The sequence continues at coordinate 12,540,926 of OY744613.1, forward strand.
TCGATGTTCTCCTTGTCAACATGTGCATGGCTTCCTTGTTCCAAAAAGGACCAAGTGCAACTGTACTCTATGCTATGTACAGCGTAAGCTTATATATAGAATATATATGTAATATATATGTATATATGTATTATACCAGGAGAGGATAGAAGGATATATAGTCTGTATATGCATGTGTATATATAATTTCCTATGTATCTTTAGCATAGCACAGCTCTCTGTATATTTAATTATAGTATAGGATAGGTTATGCATATATATATATATATATATATATATATATATATATATATATATATATACACTTAGTCTATACAGCTGTATGGGAAACCTGAGATAAATTATATATGCAAACTTTGTCTACCAATATATATTATATACACTCTTATAGAGAGGTGTACTCTTATTTATTATACTCGTCATATTTTAGAGTATGATATATATACCATCGACCTTCCATATAAGTTATAATACGTTTCTTTCTAACACGATTCTGGTATAACACGGTCAAGTACATGGACCAAATTAGTGCAGCTTTAGAAAAAGACCTCATTATGAAGGAGCTTTGTTATGGGGTGGTCTTTGATGATTATTCTTCACAAAGGCCGCGTCAGGAGGAGGTGATGGTGTAGGCCTACATTCACAATAGACCGATTATCGATTGGTGCTTTAGGCCTTATTATACTTGCCTATAGAACTCAATGGATCAGATGAGGGTGATATGTCGGGTATGATTATATCATGGTTAGGTGTGTGAGTCCAGGCAGGGGCGTCTGCACCATAGAAACCTTGGAGCAAATGCTTCATCCAAGAAATAAGGGGGGAGATCTGTCAGTGTGTGTGCCACCATTTTAGGGGGGAAGGATCGGGGAGGGGAAGAAGAGGGGGAAGGTGAAGTTCCTCCAATGACTTCGGGGGGATAGACGCCTCGGAGTCCAGGTGAAAGTATACGCCTACTCTTAACACTTCAACGACGTGCTGCATTGGTTTCCAGAGGCGCCCGCAGCGTGACTCACTGGACGCACGTGCGTCCATCCACCAATCAAATCCACGCAAGGAATAGGCTTCGCATCGATATTGTTGAAAGCAACTGAATGCCTACATAACATGCAAAACAACCTTCTTAAATTATTTTTAATCAATTGCGGAAATAAATGTTCACAGAAAACAGAATTTTATTAAACGGCAATAAGGCATATTAAGGCATTTAGATGTTATCTAAATTGAAACTTTTTGTTGTGCGCCCATTTTTTTAAAGTCGGCGGGGCCTCTGTTGGTTTCCCAATCACTTTTAGTACACTTGCGTTAAACGCGTGTGCAGTGTCGTGCACTTAAAGCCGGTTGACGCTTCCGATAAGGCTGTAGCCCAAGCATCCCAACCAGGGCTGTTAGTAGTGGTAAAATTTGAGGTGAGTATACGCTACCCATGAGCAGCGGCGTCACCAGGGCTGGTGTCACCCTAAAAAAATTGATGACCTTTTTTAGGAATTCGTATAAGAAAAATTTATGACCTTTTAGGAATTTTCAGAAAATTTCTTGACTTTTTACGATTTCGTCTCTGAAAAAGTTGACCTTGTTTTAGTTTTTTAGCGTGACAAATAGACGACAATTCGGAACCAATTTGGGAACCGTTAAACTTTAACACTTACCTCTACTAGTCCTCTGGTGACAAGAAACAGAGTGCATGTTGAGGATGACTTGAGGTTGGCTTTAAGAAACACTCAACCGCGAATTTTGAAGCTGGTTGCCCTGCAGATGTAAGCACAACCATTGCATCAAAATATTAGGTTAGAACGATTCAGACAAACGCTCCAGAAGGACAGTGCGGTCCACAGTCAGTGTTTAATTTAGACGTCATTTGGGAGGGGGAATTCCCCCCAGGATTTCCCCCCCCAGAGGCCGGCAATATTATACTGTATAGTCTGTTTTGGGGAAGAAATCCCCAGGATCCTTGTTTCCCCCCTCAGAAGAGGGGGACTAGATTAAACACTGGTCCACAGTGTCAAAGGCGGCACTGACATCGAAGAGAGTAACATAACCTTGGTCTGCTGCACTAAAGACATCAGCTATAGTAAGTGATTGATGAGTGATTCGGTGAAGTTGTACTTTCTGAAGCCGGATTGAAGAGGGACATGAGTTGATTTCAAGGTAATCTACATGCTGAAAGGATGTACATCTTTCAAGAAGGTTGGAGAGGAAGGAGATGTTGGAAATGGGGCGATCGGTGGAAGGGGTGCTTGGGTCTAGGCCCTGGCTTAAGCGATGGAAACACCACTCTTGGTTTGAACTTTTCGGGCAATGACCTCTCTGGGCTTGACCCGTCTGGATAATGACCTCTCTTGGCTTGACCTGTTTGGACAATGACCTCTCTTGGTTTGACCTTTCTGGGCAATGACCTCTCTTGATTTGACCTTTCTGGGCAATGCCCTTTTGTGTGGAGCTGGAACAGAACCATAAACCAGAGAGGAACTACTTAAGTAGAAATGGAAGAAATTCCTCAGTAAACTCCGTAATTATAACAAAACAAAACAAACAAACAAACAAACAAACAAATTAATTATAAATGGAGGACTTCGCAGGACTTCGACGAAGAGTCCTAAATGAGGCGGCGGAGAGCATCCGGTAGAAGAGACTTCCATCCGGTGAGACTGGCGGCTGTAGGAGGGAAGGGGGCGGAAAGCCCTCAGTAGATCGGGGAGTCGAGGGAATCTTCTCGATTATAAAATGCAGGTAATCGTCGGCAGGGAACGAGGGCTGTGTAGAGGAACAGGGTGCTGCGGAACAACCGAGAATATTAAGCGAGTGTGGACCATATAGACGGCGCCAGGGGCGTCTATCACCCCCTAAGCCATTGGAGCAACGTCCCTTTCCCCCTCTTCTTCCCCCTCCCTGTTCCTCCCCCCCTAAAATGGTGGCACACACACTAACAAATCTCCCCCTATTTCTTGGATGGAGCATTTGCTCCAAGGTTTCTATGGTATAGACGCCCCTGGACGGCGCGGATTGTTATTATTAGGCCTAATATTTGATATTGTTATTATTATAGTAATAATAGGCATAATAATAATAATAATAATAATAATAATAATAATAATAATAATAATAATAATAATAATAATAATAATAATAATAATAATAATAATAATAATAATAATAATAATAATAATAATACGTTGTCGTCTTATTCGTACAATTATTTCAAATTTGGTAATTAGAACGGATGCAATAGACGTTAATTATATTGATTATGTCGAAGCGATAGCGTCTTCCAACGAAGATTAGGAAAATAAGATTTCGTTCCACTTTGGAAAATTGCGCCTTCAGTGCAAGACGTCGATGCGGAGTGTAGCCTCCGTCTCTGTCTGTCTGCATCTCTGTCTGCCTGTCTGTCTGCGTGTCTTTCTGTCTGCTTCCAATCGCCTGTTCTGCCTCTAAGTGCGTGGAGGGATGGATGGATGTGCCAGAATGCCTCCCAGTCAGATGAAGATGCCGGTTACTTTTGTAATCGATCTTGCGGCGACTTATCTTTCTGTTTCTGTTTCTGTTTCTGTTTCTGTCTGCCTGTCTGCCTGTCTACCTACCTACCTACCTACCTACCTACCTACCTACCTACCTACCTACCTACCTACCTATCTATCTATCTATCTATCTATCTATCTATCTATCTATCTATCTATCTATCTATCTATCTATCTATCTATCGTCTGTCCGTCCGTCCATCCATCCATCCATCCGTCCGTCTGTCTGTTTGTCTGTCTGTCTATCTGTCTGTCTGTCTGTATTCTCCTGCTGTATAGCGTGTTTGTGGTCGAAAGTTATATCTGCCAACCTCCAACCTCCAACCAGTACGAACTGTACGATTATCTGTGCCGTGCCGTCTGTGTATCTGTCTGTCTGCTCGCCTCTATCATTCTCCCTCTCTCCATGTCGCTGTCTCTTTCTACGTGTGTCTTCTTGTTTCTTTACTAGATGCATGTGTATGTTTTGTTCTGCTTTATCCAATGGTCTGTCATGATGCCAGTCTGTCTGTCTGTCTGTCTGTCTGTCTGTCTGTCTGTTTGTCTCACCGTCTCTTTGCGTCTGTTGTTTTGTTTTGCTGTTATTAATTTTGCTTTTTATGCTTTTTCCTAATCCCTCTGAACTCTCTTCGTCTAATTCGTATTCCTAAAATAATAGCCAGAAGCTTAAATTTTCAACAAATAAATTATGAGCGACCATAAAACTTCGCCCCTTAGCAACAAAAACTGCATAGCTGTATCGGCTGGACCTCTCTGGACAATGATCTCTCTTGGCTTGACCACTCCGGGCAATGACCGCTCTTGGTTTGACCTATTGGGACAATGACCCCTCATGGTTTGACCTGTTTGGACAATGACCTCTCTTGGTTTGAACTTTTCGGGCAATGACCTCTCTTGGTTTGACCTTGGGCAATAACCTCTCTTGATTTGAACTCTCTGGGCAATGACCTCTCTTGGTTTGACCTTTCTGGGCAATGACCTCTCTTGGTTTGAACTTTTCGGGCAATGACCTCTCTTGGTTTGAACTCTTTGGGCAATGACCTCTCTTGGTTTGAACTTTTCGGGCAATGACCTCTCTTGGTTTGAACTCTTTGGGCAATGACCTCTCTTGGTTTGAACTTTTCGGGCAATGGCCTCTCTTGATTTGAACTTTTCGGGCAATGACCTCTCTTGGTTTGAACTCTTTGGGCAATGACCTCTCTTGGTTTGAACTTTTCGGGCAATGACCTCTCTTGGTTTGAACTTTTCGGGCAATGACCTCTCTTGGTTTGAACTTTTCGGGCAATGACCTCTCTTGGTTTGACCTTTCTGGGCAATGACTCTCTTGGTTTGAACTCTTTGGGCAATGACCTCTCTTGGTTTGAACTTTTCGGGCAATGACCTCTCTTGATTTGAACTTTTCGGGCAATGACCTCTCTTGGTTTGAACTCTTTGGGCAATGACCTCTCTTGGTTTGAACTTTTCGGGCAATGACCTCTCTTGGTTTGAACTTTTCGGGCAATGACCTCTCTTGGTTTGAACTTTTCGGGCAATGACCTCTCTTGGTTTGAACTCTTTGGGCAATGACCTCTCTTGGTTTGAACTTTTCGGGCAATGGCCTCTCTTGATTTGAACTTTTCGGGCAATGACCTCTCTTGGTTTGAACTTTTCGGACAATGACCTTTCTTGGTTTGAACTTTTCGGGCAATGACCTCTCTTGGTTTGACCTTTCTGGGCAATGACCTCTCTTGGTTTGAACTCTTTGGGCAATGACCTCTCTTGGTTTGAACTTTTCGGGCAATGGCCTCTCTTGATTTGAACTTTTCGGGCAATGACCTCTCTTGGTTTGAACTCTTTGGGCAATGACCTCTCTTGGTTTGAACTTTTCGGGCAATGACCTCTCTTGGTTTGAACTTTTCGGGCAATGACCTCTCTTGGTTTGAACTTTTCGGGCAATGACCTCTCTTGGTTTGACCTTTCTGGGCAATGACTCTCTTGGTTTGAACTCTTTGGGCAATGACCTCTCTTGGTTTGAACTTTTCGGGCAATGACCTCTCTTGATTTGAACTTTTCGGGCAATGACCTCTCTTGGTTTGAACTCTTTGGGCAATGACCTCTCTTGGTTTGAACTTTTCGGGCAATGACCTCTCTTGGTTTGAACTTTTCGGGCAATGACCTCTCTTGGTTTGAACTTTTCGGGCAATGACCTCTCTTGGTTTGAACTCTTTGGGCAATGACCTCTCTTGGTTTGAACTTTTCGGGCAATGGCCTCTCTTGATTTGAACTTTTCGGGCAATGACCTCTCTTGGTTTGAACTTTTCGGACAATGACCTTTCTTGGTTTGAACTTTTCGGGCAATGACCTCTCTTGGTTTGACCTTTCTGGGCAATGACCTCTCTTGGTTTGAACTCTTTGGGCAATGACCTCTCTTGGTTTGAACTTTTCGGGCAATGACCTCTCTTGGTTTGAACTCTTTGGGCAATGACCTCTCTTGGTTTGAACTCTTTGGGCAATGACCTCTCTTGGTTTGAACTCTTTGGGCAATGACCTCTCTTGGTTTGAACTTTTCGGGCAATGACGTCCCTTGGTTTGACCTTTCTGGGCAATGACCTCTCTTGGTTTGAACTCTTTGGGCAATGACCTCTCTTGGTTTGAACTTTTCGGGCAATGACCTTTCTTGGTTTGAACTTTTCGGGCAATGACCTCTCTTGGTTTGACCTCTCTGGGCAATGACCTCTCTTGATTTGAACTTTTCGGGCAATGACCTCTCTTGGTTTGAACTTTTCGGACAATGACCTCTCTTGGTTTGAACTTTTCGGGCAATGACCTCTCTTGGTTTGACCTTTCTGGGCAATGACCTCTCTTGGTTTGAACTCTTTGGGCAATGACCTCTCTTGGTTTGAACTTTTCGGGCAATGACCTTTCTTGGTTTGAACTTTTCGGGCAATGACCTCTCTTGGTTTGACCTCTCTGGGCAATGACCTCTCTTGATTTGAACTTTTCGGGCAATGACCTCTCTTGGTTTGAACTTTTCGGACAATGACCTCTCTTGGTTTGAACTTTTCGGACAATGACCTCTCTTGATTTGAACTTTTCGGGCAATGACCTCTCTTGGTTTGAACTTTTCGGGCAATGACCTCTCTTGGTTTGAACTTTTCGGGCAATGACCTCTCTTGGTTTGAACTTTTCGGGCAATGACCTTTCTTGGTTTGAACTTTTCGGGCAATGACCTCTCTTGGTTTGACCTCTCTGGGCAATGACCTCTCTTGATTTGAACTTTTCGGGCAATGACCTCTCTTGGTTTCAACTTTTCGGGCAATGACCTCTCTTGATTTGAACTTTTCGGACAATGACCTCTCTTGATTTGAACTTTTCGGGCAATGACCTCTCTTGGTTTGAACTTTTCGGGCAATGACCTCTCTTGGTTTGAACTTTTCGGGCAATGACCTCTCTTGGTTTGAACTTTTCGGGCAATGACCTCTCTTGGTTTGAACTTTTCGGGCAATGACCTCTCTTGGTTTGAACTTTTCGGGCAATGACCTCTCTTGGTTTGACCTCTCTGGGCAATGACCTGTCTTGATTTGAACTTTTCGGACAATGACCTCTCTTGGTTTGAACTTTTCGGGCAATGACCTCTCTTGATTTGAACTTTTCGGGCAATGACCTCTCTTGGTTTGAACTTTTCGGGCAATGACCTCTCTTGGTTTGAACTTTTCGGGCAATGACCTCTCTTGGTTTGAACTTTTCGGGCAATGACCTTTCTTGGTTTGAACTTTTCGGGCAATGACCTCTCTTGGTTTGACCTCTCTGGGCAATGACCTCTCTTGATTTGAACTTTTCGGGCAATGACCTCTCTTGGTTTGAACTTTTCGGACAATGACCTCTCTTGATTTGAACTTTTCGGACAATGACCTCTCTTGGTTTGAACTTTTCGGGCAATGACCTCTCTTGGTTTGACCTTTCTGGGCAATGACCTCTCTTGGTTTGAACTTTTCGGGCAATGACCTCTCTTGGTTTGAACTTTTCGGGCAATGACCTCTCTTGGTTTGAACTTTTCGGGCAATGACCTCTCTTGATTTGAACTTTTCGGGCAATGACCTCTCTTGATTTGAACTTTTCGGGCAATGACCTCTCTTGGTTTGACCTTTCTGGGCAATGACCTCTCTTGGTTTGAACTTTTCGGGCAATGACCTCTCTTGGTTTGAACATTTCGGGCAATGACCTCTCTTGGTTTGAACTTTTCGGGCAATGACCTCTCTTGGTTTGAACTTTTCGGGCAATGACCTCTCTTGGTTTGAACTCTTTGGGCAATGACCTCTCTTGGTTTGAACTTTTCGGGCAATGACCTTTCTTGGTTTGAACTTTTCGGGCAATGACCTCTCTTGGTTTGACCTCTCTGGGCAATGACCTCTCTTGATTTGAACTTTTCGGGCAATGACCTCTCTTGGTTTGAACTTTTCGGGCAATGACCTCTCTTGGTTTGACCTCTCTGGGCAATGACCTCTCTTGATTTGAACTTTTCGGGCAATGACCTCTCTTGATTTGAACTTTTCGGACAATGACCTCTCTTGGTTTGACCTCTCTGGGCAATGACCTCTCTTGATTTGAACTTTTCGGGCAATGACCTTTCTTGGTTTGAACTTTTCGGGCAATGACCTCTCTTGGTTTGACCTCTCTGGGCAATGACCTCTCTTGATTTGAACTTTTCGGGCAATGACCTCTCTTGATTTGAACTTTTCGGACAATGACCTCTCTTGGTTTGAACTTTTCGGGCAATGACCTCTCTTGGTTTGACCTTTCTGGGCAATGACCTCTCTTGGTTTGAACTTTTCGGGCAATGACCTCTCTTGGTTTGAACTTTTCGGGCAATGACCTCTCTTGGTTTGAACTTTTCGGGCAATGACCTCTCTTCGTTTGACCTTTCTGGGCAATGACCTCTCTTGGTTTGAACTCTTTGGGCAATGACCTCTCTTGGTTTGAACTTTTCGGGCAATGACCTTTCTTGGTTTGAACTTTTCGGGCAATGACCTCTCTTGGTTTGACCTCTCTGGGCAATGACCTCTCTTGGTTTGAACTTTTCGGGCAATGACCTCTCTTGATTTGAACTTTTCGGGCAATGACCTCTCTTGGTTTGAACTTTTCGGACAATGACCTCTCTTGGTTTGAACTTTTCGGGCAATGGCCTCTCTTGATTTGAACTTTTCGGGCAATGACCTCTCTTGGTTTGAACTCTTTGGGCAATGACCTTTCTTGGTTTGAACTTTTCGGGCAATGACCTCTCTTGGTTTGAACTTTTCGGGCAATGACCTCTCTTGGTTTGAACTTTTCGGGCAATGACCTCTCTTGGTTTGAACTTTTCGGGCAATGACCTCTCTTGATTTGAACTTTTCGGGCAATGACCTTTCTTGGTTTGAACTTTTCGGGCAATGACCTCTCTTGGTTTGAACTCTTTGGGCAATGACCTTTCTTGGTTTGAACTTTTCGGGCAATGACCTCTCTTGGTTTGAACTTTTCGGGCAATGACCTCTCTTGGTTTGAACTTTTCGGGCAATGGCCTCTCTTGATTTGAACTTTTCGGGCAATGACCTCTCTTGGTTTGAACTCTTTGGGCAATGACCTTTCTTGGTTTGAACTTTTCGGGCAATGACCTCTCTTGGTTTGAACTTTTCGGGCAATGACCTCTCTTGGTTTGAACTTTTCGGGCAATGACCTCTCTTGGTTTGAACTTTTCGGGCAATGACCTCTCTTGGTTTGAACTCTTTGGGCAATGACCTTTCTTGGTTTGAACTTTTCGGGCAATGACCTCTCTTGGTTTGAACTCTTTGGGCAATGACCTTTCTTGGTTTGAACTTTTCGGGCAATGACCTCTCTTGGTTTGAACTTTTCGGGCAATGACCTCTCTTGGTTTGACCTTTCTGGGCAATGACCTCTCTTGGTTTGAACTTTTCGGGCAATGACCTCTCTTGGTTTGAACTCTTTGGGCAATGACCTCTCTTGGTTTGAACTCTTTGGGCAATGACCTCTCTTGGTTTGAACTTTTCGGGCAATGACCTCTCTTGGTTTGAACTTTTCGGGCAATGACCTCTCTTGGTTTGAACTTTTCGGGCAATGACCTCTCTTGATTTGAACTTTTCGGGCAATGACCTCTCTTGATTTGAACTTTTCGGGCAATGACCTCTCTTGGTTTGACCTTTCTGGGCAATGACCTCTCTTGGTTTGAACTTTTCGGGCAATGACCTCTCTTGGTTTGAACTTTTCGGGCAATGACCTCTCTTGGTTTGAACTTTTCGGGCAATGACCTCTCTTGGTTTGAACTTTTCGGGCAATGACCTCTCTTGGTTTGAACTTTTCGGGCAATGACCTCTCTTGGTTTGAACTTTTCGGGCAATGACCTCTCTTGGTTTGAACTTTTCGGGCAATGACCTCTCTTGGTTTGACCTTTCTGGGCAATGACCTCTCTTGATTTGAACTTTTCGGGCAATGACCTCTCTTGGTTTGAACTTTTCGGGCAATGACCTCTCTTGGTTTGAACTTTTCGGGCAATGACCTCTCTTGGTTTGAACTTTTCGGGCAATGACCTCTCTTGGCTTGACCCCTCTGGACAATTAACTGCAACACTTGCAGAAACGGACGCACCAACATGGCTGTTACAGATCGTAATTGTAATTGAAAATTTATATAGCGCCACTTCACGATAGACTCATCAGAGGCGCTCCTACCCTAACACAATGAAACCACGATCGAACAGAATGGTCTGCAAGCGCTTACGGAAAAGAGGCAAAGAGAGGCTGAGAAGCTCATGTCGCAGGTTGTTAGGCAGCTTATTCCAGGAGGATGGGCCGAACACAGCACACTTCTATGCTGGACCCAGTGGACCGTGGAAGTTCGGGCCGGTTCGAAAACCAAGTCGCCTTGTATGGCAGAGCGGAGAAATCTGCGACCAGTTATTGACGACCTTGAACAATAATAATTAATGAGAACAAAGCTCCTTGATATGATTTGATTTGATTGCGCGATACCGATGATTAAGCTCTTGTTTCTCTGAATTACTCGAATCAATTGGACGTCTGGAATGGATTAAAAGTTTTGACTGCGATTATTAAACTAGATTCAGTGCTCTTTTCAGTCGGAACGCGACGGAACTTTTTTCAGCTACTAAAAATTATTTATTTAGTTTTAATAATAGTAACAATAATTTAGTTAATTTAATTCAATTTCAGTGTTGTGAACTGTTTTCAGTGTTTATTGAGATCCTCCCAACAACCAATCCCGTTTTTCTCGGGGTTTTAGCCCTTCCACAATTGTTCAGTTCCGGAACCCATTTTTCTAGAAAAAGCACTGACTAGATTAGATTAGATTAGATTGAATTAAATTAAATTAAGGTTAGAATTTGATTAGATTTTTAGATCTGATTTAGATTTTTTGAATTTAAATTGGATTTAGATTGTACTTCGAATGGTGACCCTTTCAAACGCAACCACGTGTCTTAGTGTTGAGCAGTGTTATATCGTTAACTGACATTTGTGCCGCACTTAATGAACTCTCCCCCGTCTGCTCTCTGCTTCTAACCATCAACTGTGCACCGTTCGGTGCAAACTTGCCCTAATTAGTACCAATTATAAGGTGCTCGATTATTCTTGATTTTGTACTTAGCTTATCGAGTAGTCTATCTGGCGTTGCCACTCACATCTTACCTGAAAAAGTTGCAGTCAGTTCTAAAATGCAAATGTAGATACTTGCACGTTTATTTGATTCCGCGCTTGTCATCACCGATGTCGGTCTTTGTCGGTCTTTAACTTGCCTTCTCTTTAGTTTCGACTGATAGGTCCCCTATTTCTGTCTACATGCAGAATTTCATCAATAATTTCTGAATTGTTGCATATTAATCTTGTTAAGTTTGCGTGTCGGAATTATTCCTCGTTCTGCCGCGGATTTTGTACGTCTGACAGTATTATATTCTTCGCATTATTATCTTGGATGATAAGACTGCACGAGCAGGGATGGGCACGTTCTTTTGTGCAGTCGAGTCTCGGTTCTACGGACCTTCGCACGCCATGTGCAGCAGGGAAAACTTTGTTTTGGACGCGGAGGAGCCAGGCGGGTTTTTAGAGCGACGTCGATTGTCAGTCACTGGTAGCGCTGCGATCTACCAACCAACAGGCAACGACTACCTGTTCTAAGAGGGATAGCAGGACGTGTGTCTTCTACCACCAATTAGGAACCTCTGGGCGGTGGTGCTATCGTGCGCGGCGGGCGCTACCACATTTCGTGGCTCCTCACAATCGTCGCAGCTTGGTCCGGAAACTTTGAACACGATTTTATATGTCAACTTGGGCTTGGAATCCATTTGTTGGCTTTCACCGCTTGTGACTCTCCTTGTTTTGTTCGTATTGTGTCGCTTATTGATGAGATTTCTTTCCTCGACATCGGTTAGTTTTCCTGGAGTGCCGCCATATAGATTTCTAATTGCTATTACAATTACACACTGAACAACAAACTGTCAACAACGTCCGTACAGACAGACAGACAGACAGACAGACAGACAGACAGACAGACAGACAGACAAACAAACAGACAGGCAGACAGACAGACAGACAGGCAGACAGACAAACAGGCAGACAGACAAACAGGCAGACAGACAGACAGAAAGAAGTCCATCTGTCTTATGATGTATCTAGAGTCGCTATAGTGTTTATTATGCATGTATGTATAGTTGTATACACACAGACATAATATATACATATATACATACATATTACATACATACAAAAATATACATATATATATACATGCGCACATACATTTACACGTACGTACATACATACATATCATACATACATACATGTATATACATACATGCACACATACATACATACAAGCTTGCACATGATATTTGCATCGTCACTTAATACTTACATGTATATATGTCTGCTAAACTTCTATGACCTGTTCGCCTGTTTCCTTGTCTATCCTTTTAACTACCTTTCTGTATCTGTGTCAATTTCTGTTGATCGTTTCTGCTGCAGCGGCTGTATCTCCAGCAACGCTAACGACCCAACGCATCCGTCGCTTGCGCTTCGTGGCGACGCCAAGCGGCAGAAACGATTCGCCTGTCGAACGAACAACGTCTAGTCGCCAGAGGGCGCTCTCTCTCGCTCTCAGTCGCAGACGGATCTCGGGGACCATTAGGAAGACCGTTCCGTAAGTGTCATCAAGCCACAGACCGACAAGTTTATGTCATTAACTAAATCAGTGCTCTAAATAAGTTGCTACTCGCGGAGTGGACAGGCGGGGCTGTGCCGTTCCGTCGGTCTCTGACCCTTTTGTTCCGTTGGGAGAATTGTTTTTTTCTCTCACGCCGCCTGTGATGTCGTGACGATTTCTCAGGTAAACAACTACATTGTTTAGCTTTCGCTTTGAAGTGCCGCCGGCGCTTGTTAACAGCGTTCTGCTTGAAGTCACGAGAATCGTACGATGTTGATAGATTTTCTCGACGTTACAACTCGTCTGTTTGCGCGTGACAGGTGAATTGCTAATATAGGGTGACAGTTAATGTGCTACTACAGTGTGTGACAACTGACGACAGTGTGTGACAGCTGATCTGCTACTAGTGTGTGACAGCTGAAGGCAGCGTGTGACAGTTGATCTGCCACTACAGTGTGTGACAATTGATCTGCTACTACAGCGTGACAGTTGAATATCCACTGTAGTGCGTGACAGATAAGTTGTTATTACAGATAAGTTGCTACAGTCTGAAAGCTTAATTGTTACAAATTCCTAAAGTTAGACTTACGCTTTCAGATTAAATCTGAAGCCTTTAACTGTAGTGTCATGACTTTGAACGTAGTTTTAATCAGTATTATCTGCCGACATTCGGGACTGGTCTAAATCCACCATCTATTCGTCCTTGTGTTGATAAAAACTAATATGGCGCTATTCAATGATTCCCTGGACGACGCATTCTTCGAGACTTTTGGCGCAAAGCAAGACGGGGATGCGGAGGCTGGTGTGGACGATGTCGCGACGAACAGCAGTGATGCCAACGCCAGCTTTGACGTCGCCAGTTACCTGAGGGAGCATCTTGGTCATCGTCACCGCAGCTTCGTCGAGTCAATTGTTCTGACGATTGTCTATTGTGTCATCCTTCTGACCGGAGTCACCGGGAACGTTTCCACCTGCATCGTCATCATCAAGAACAACTACCTGCACACGGCCACCAACTTCTACCTGTTCAGCCTCGCCATCTCTGACGTACTCACTCTGATACTTGGTAAGTCTACAGCCGTGTACGCGATACCCCTTTCTATTATATATATATATATATATATATATAAATATATATATATATATGTATATATATATAAATATATATATATATATATATGTATATATATATATATATGTATATATATATATATATATATATATATATATATATATATATATATATATGCGCACCGGTATATTATATATTGTAGGGCCTCATAAATCGAAAGATTGATTTACCAATCACTCAGAGCGTCAGTCGCTCATTCGCTCTAGAGCTTTCTTAATCAATCAGCCAATCAGTCAGTCATTCACCCATTCAGTCAGACAGTCAACCAGTGCGTTAAATAAGTTGCAACTGTGTGTTCCTCTCAGAGAGGACTGGCAAAGCTGAGCCGTACAAACGGTGAGTAACACAGTCAATCAATCAATCACTCCGTCAGTCAATCAGAAAATCAATCAATCAGTCAACCAATTATCCAATCAGTTATGCACTTAAAATGGCACTCAATCAGTCACTTAATCAGTCAGTCAGTCAATAAATCATTCAGCCAGTCAATCAATCAGTAAATCAATCAGTCAATCAATCAGTAAATGAAGAAATGAATCAATCAATCACCAATCACTCTTCTGTTCCCTTTCCTTACCGCATTTAACGTCATTCATTCATTTCTTGAGTGCCAATGCATAGGAGACCAGCAGCTCATGACATCAGATAACGTTACCATAACAAGACGTTGAACTGGGTTACAACGAAAACAGAACCGAATTGCTTTTCGAACGCTTCTGTGTGAATAAAAACTAAACCGGGCAACACAAACTGTAACTGTACGTCGACGAAATGTCTAAGTTTCATCATCTACCCAAACACAGTGTAATTCCTTTCAAAATCTTTCACCGTGATTCTAATGCATGTAACTATATAGAAGATTCCATTGGTATTGTCGAAGGTTTAAGGCGGTCCGTACTGTATGTTCGCATCCGGGAAATTGATATAGCACCACCTGGTGTTCTTCGAGTGTTTTTGCGTCAAGCATGTCATCACAGGCCTCCAGTCTACACTGGCCCTCCCTCTGGAGTGTTTAATTTCTTCGATATACGAGTGAATTGATCATTTTTATTTATGCTTATCTAATGTCTTCTGTTTAGGCAGTGACGTTACTTCAAATTTCGGGCCCACAGGCTACACACATAATAATAATACTAATACTAATAATAATAATAATAATAATAATAATAATAATAATAATAATAATAATAATAATAATAATAATAATAATAATAATAATAATAATAATGATCTGACCACTAACTCCTGCACGATGATAGTATCTAAGAGCCTGAGGGATTCTTTTTACCTCGGGAGAAAAAAATAATGATAATAATAATAATAACAATATTAATAATAATAGTAATAATAATAGTAATAATAACAACAATAATAATAATAATAACAAGAATAATAATAATAACACTACTTTAAACACCTTTAAAACGTTTATACCAACGATATGCATAATCGCAAATTTCGTTTAATCGTGGGTCTTTCCCAGGGCATGAAAAAACAATGCTATGATAAACGTCAGGCGAAACTAAGTCAATAATAATAATAATAATAATAATAATAATAATAATAATAATAATAATAATAATAATAATAATAATAATAATAATAATAATAATAATAATAATAATAATAATAATAATAATAATAATAATAATAATCGTTCCAGACTCTTAACAGTTTTAGTAATCTTGAAGTCCTTGAGGGATCTTTTTTTACCACGGGGCATAAAAAAATAATAATAATAATTATACCCGACACGGATGAGGTGTAGCCATTCCAGAAACATAACCCTTTTAAATTCTAAGACCTTGGGGAATGAAGTATCTCAGGGCAAATAATAATAATAATAATAATAATAATAATAATAATAATAATAATAATAATAATAATAATAATAATAATAATAATAATAATCCCGGATCTTGACCAGGACGGCCACTCCAGAGTCAACACCATTAATTAGTATCTTGCACCTGAGGGATCATAAATACCTCGGGTAAAAAAAAAAATAATAATAATAATAATGATAACAACAATTATAATAATAACAATAATAACGACAACAACACCAATAATAATAATAATAGGCTATCAAACAACATAATAACCGATGTACGTCTGTCTGTCTGTCTGTCTGTCTGTCTGTCTGTCTGTCCGTCCCGTAACAAACACTATTGTGACGTCACTATACTGCCGCCTTGGCGACGGTTGTCTTGACGACGGCTATCTGTAACATTCACCTCAATGAATGCTATACCGAACAAAACGTCATATTATAGGCTATAGGCCTATAATATGACGTTATTGTTATCACTGCAATAATAATTGTTTTTTTATATACCGTGATTTTTCACGGGTTACAGCTAGTTAATAATAATAACGAAAATTGATATGGCGTCATAACGCGGCCATGCCGCGACAAATGGGCTGGAGCGTAGCCGCGTATTGGTACATTTTCAGGCTCAGAGCGGGCCCCCTCTTTCTTAGATTTTGGCAGTAGTACCCGCAGTTGCGGGCTCCGAGGGCCAATAATGATCACTCGCAATTCCAGGGTCTAAGGGCCTGTTGCTGTCACAGACAGTTACTTTCTCTGCGTCCGCGTCAGAAGTAAGCTTATACGAACTTGATGCCAACCGCTGGCACTGCAATTATATAGCCCTCGCTTGCATTTCGAATAAGTCTCAAAGCAACTCAATTGCCCATCATGGAAAAGAAATTATTGCCAGTAATCTCCGGTTCTTTACACAGAGCAACTGCTTTGGACACACGCAGGTAACGTCGAATAGCTCCTAATCACCAATTTTATGGCTGTCATGTCCGCGCGATTAAACACACTGCAAGGCGTGCGGTAAAGGGAAGAGCTACTAATAAGCTCATCGACAATGTATCTATGTATGCATGTATGTGTATATTTATGCATTGTATGCATGTATTTATGTTAGATATGTATGTATGTATTTAGTACCTAGGTCATCTGATGTGTCAGTAACTCAGACTATTTGATCAATCAGAGAAACAAAGTAAACACGGAACTATTGTTATTGTTAACTATTGTTAAACGCGTTTCTTTTTTCCCCTATATACCTGCTCTAGACCTACACTGAAGAAAAATGCGATCGAGAAATATATTAAGAGTTACACGATGTTGCTTGCAAATATTAGGCATCGAAAATAAATTAATTTTAAGTTAATTTATGTCATATAGTTTTAAAATGTCCACATACAGGCGCCTTCGAGAAGCTGTTGGTACTGTACACATAACCCATGCAGACGATGTACAAATAAGAGGATTACAATCGCCTATATACAGACCAACAGTCCAACACATACAAACATATACACACACACAGTCACACCTACACACACCTACACACACACACACACGCACATACAGTCACACAGACACACAAGAGGCGAAAGTCTATCCATGCATCGTTTTGTGGTTTTTACTTCTTTATGGTGGGTGCAGAAATAATTAGACAATATACATGTACAATACCAGGAAATAATGTACATTACTTTTCATACTCTAGAAGCAAAATGTAGCAGGCTCAGTCACAAATTCTGTATTCTAATAAAAAAATCTAATATCAGTATAACGGTGATTTATTAAATTTTTTCATAGATACTTTGCGAAGAAACATCACGAAGTTACAAAAAAAGCAAATATTTCACGACTGCAACGTAATCTTCAGAGAACGAAAGCTTTAGTCATGTAAGGAAGAAGTATAGATGAATGATACCGCTTCTTTGGATGTCGTTACGAGAACCATGTATCACAAGGTTCCAGCACGGCAACATCGCATAAACTGGACTTTTGTTATGCCTGGTTCTCGCGAACGACTTCTTTAGAAAAAAAAAGAATGGCAAATGGCGTAATTTAGCCCACAAAGGGATGGTGACAAATCCGCTCCTCCCTCTCCCACCTTCCCTCTCCTCTGTCAGTTTTTACTTACTTATTTATGGCCTCCCTTCTGAGCTGCGCTTACTTCCTAGCTCTACAACAAGATGGATGACGTCACCAATTTATGCAACACGAAACAATAAGTAAGTGAGCTAACGTGACTTTCAATATTCGTTTAACTTAACAAATCCAGTTGACAATAACGCAACAGATTACAGAAGCATGATAATAATAGAATGGCTTAGAGGAGAGAATAAAGGGATGTGTTAATTAATAAGCATCTTTGAACAAAACACGAGGAATAAAATTACATTTATCTTTAGCTGGAAGGGTAACATTGTGAGTTCTTGTCCTTAAGTCGTAGTTATTAAGGCATCTATCAGCATTGAAATAGTTGTGTACGTAAGAATACGCCCCTGTAACTGTCATTGCTTGAATTTGCTTCAAGCTAAAATAACACTCATGTCGCAAAAAATTTGTCAGCGCATGACCAAAAAGTGGTGGTAGGCCCTACCAATTTTAAACGGGGTGGTGACTGGACACGACCGTCACAATACAAAGGTGTTAAGCCTACGTTATTGACGCTCGTTTACGCCATAAAGTCGAATTTTTGCGAGGTTGTCTGCGGAAGGTGAGAAGATGGCGAGGGCGGAGGTGTTTAGGACTCCCGACATTTCTCGGAACTGACACAAGAGTATGATTTATGTAGGGTAGAGCAGGTCCTAATGGGACGTTCACACCCCTATGAATGTCCAGCGATGAATAGAGTAGTACTAGTTAACCGTTTCCTTGATGCCCTTCCTGGCTTGGTTGAAGCGCCTGGTCGTACAGTGACAAAACTCTGCCTACTATGAGACGCAACGTAACGAAAACAATTTCTGTAGCGCAACAATACCAGAAACTATAAAATTATAGTCGACTTTGCAGAGAATCGGGCTGGTTATGGGGTTTGGTCCTTGTGTATTTAACAGCGACGTTTTAGAAGTTACTGATTAATAAATTACTCAGAAGCTCTCTAATTAGGAGCGGGAGAATCACCGAGAAAAAAGAGACCTTTGATTTCCAGGGGAAGTCGGGAAAGCCTCCTAACGTCAGCCATTTGACGGCGATGGGTGCGAACAAATGATCTCCATTGTCCTCGGTAACATAAAACGACAAGCACCTTTATATTTCGACCGTTTTTGTCGCAAAGGAAACACGCCAAGGGTATAACTTTACCCCCACAGAGTGGTGGCGACCAATTCCCTCTCCCCTCCTCTTCCCTCTCCCTTACAGTAAGTAAGCAAGCTAGCGTAAAGGCATCTATCAGCATTGCGATAGTTAAGCATGCAAGAATACACCGCCGTCAATTGTCGTTGCTTTAACTTGCTTCAAACCAAAACAAACGCTGTCATGTCGCAAAAGAAATTCCAGCACAGGGTCCAAAACGCTGGTGACTGTCACCATCTGTAGTATAGTAGGGAACTAGAGTCAGCAAAGGGAACCAGTCATAAAAGTGGTGTTGAGCGGACACCGCCATCACAATAGAAAGTTACGTATAATTATTTGGGTGGAAGCTGACCTTCGCCCATTTAACTGTTGCGCTGCACACGGCATCGAGAGCTTGGAACAACGACGGCAGGCTGCGTGCCGTGGAAATAGCGACGCTCCAATGAGGAGCAGAGAGGAGCACCACAGAGGAGCACTCCACAGAGGAGCACTCCCCATAGAGTGCTCTGACA
Source organism: Allolobophora icterica (assembly GCA_963556255.1). NCBI lineage: Eukaryota > Metazoa > Annelida > Clitellata > Crassiclitellata > Lumbricidae > Allolobophora > Allolobophora icterica. The sequence continues at coordinate 12,560,381 of OY744613.1, forward strand.
TCTTTCGCAGAAGTCCACGTGAAAATCGGCTGATTGCTAATTTCGCGATGCTTCGGGATGCGAATCCTGGCGGAGGTAAAGGTACCCCCACTGTATTTTTATGTATCTGAATATTTGTATAGCGCCTTTTTTGAGGACATTGCATCTATTCACGCTGGTCATTTAATTCTTCGTATAATTTATTTTGCCTTTATGATATGAGACTTTTGCTTCATCTGCACCCCATGCAGTCAACTTAGCTATGGTGCACGAGCACTCTGAACGTACACTGTAGGTGGGAAAATGAGATGGCGAGTGAAAGTACTGGCCACCCGCCCTCATATGCCGAGGCGAAGAAAATGAAGTCGTTAACACTTAATGCCCATGGCTGCCGCAGGGCTAGCTTAAGGGCCTGCTCTTCATTTTTTCTTTCTTCTTCTTCTTCCTCTTCTTCTTCTTCTTCTTCTTCTTCTTCTTCTTCTTCTTCTTCCTCCTCCTCCTCCTCCTCCTCCTCCTCCTTCTTCTTCTTCTTCTTCTTCTTCTTCTTCTTCTTCTTCTTCTTCTTCTTCGTCTTCTTCTTCTTCTTCTTATACATCTGTGTCACGGAGTATCTCGTTGTCTGTCTGTATGTCTGCCTCTCTATCTGTGTGTCTGTCTGTCTTTCTGTCTGTCTGTCTGTCCCTGTCGGTTTCTAAATCGCTCATTCTCTTTACGTCCGTCTGTCACGTTGCTTTCTCTGTGTCTCACGAGTACAATATCTATATTAGTATGCGCACTATATTATAACACTATCTTTTTATTACAATATTATATATATATATATTCATATTAGACAAATGAAAACGCTTATATATATGCGTGAATAAATCGATATATATATATATATATATATATATATATATATATATATATATATATATATATATATATATATATATATATATATATATATATATGCACTTTCTAATATATTCATTGTCCGTCAGCGTTGGATGACGTTAACACGGACGCTTGACGGGCATGTCTTATTTATGCAATTATAAAGTATATAAATATACATACACACATATACATATATACATACATATTTATACACATATATACATATATATAATACATACACACAAGTATACATATATACGTACTATAATATATGATAGGCCTGCTGTAAAAGAATATTAGCTATACACATAAGCCCTATATAAATAACAGATGTATTCATTCATTCATTCATTTTGATCATGTACGTACGCAAATTGATTGGCCTTCAAGTGAGCTAGAGTTCAGTCTTTCCAGCTAGCTGATACTACCAGAGGAAGTAGGACTGTGGGAGAGGTGTCAATTGTATGCCACCTTACCTCTGAACGCTGTTAAACTATCACACAACTCAACAGTGAGTCCATGGATTACTCATCCCTCAATCTGGCCTAAAGTGCAGACAGTCACTGTCTGGACCTGTGTCACTGACACATTCTGCAGCTGGTCTTAGGGGGCTGGGGGTGGTGTCAGCTGTACGTACGCAGGTGGGGTGGTGGTGGAAAAAAGTACGCTTGCGAACAGGGAGAGGTCCAATTTTCACGGATTTTTGTGTACGTTATATATGGATGGCCCCTAAGTAACTTATGAAACATAAGATAACTAATCTTACGCAACAGGCGTACTGCAATCAATCAATCAATCAATCAATCAATCTTTTATTTGATATCCAAACTGAACAGGTAAACAAATCAAACAAAAAACAGGCAATGTATGTAAGTATGTATGCATCAATGTATGCATGTACTTATGTATGTATGTATGTATGTATGTATGTATGTATGTATGTATGTATGTATGTATGTATGTATGTATGTATGTATGTATGTATGTATGTGTGTGTATGTATGTATGTATGTATGTATACGTATATATAACCTAGGTATACTCATATACATGCGTTTCATTTGCCTGTGTCATCACTTGGAGCCGAATACCTGCTCCACAAAAATCACAAATCCAGGATTAATGACGTCGTCTGCAAGATAGCCTAAAAGGAAATGACGTCTTTACACACGGAAACAGTATAACGCCTGTCTAGGCCTTCGCCCATTGTCTACACAACAGAAGGCCTAATTAAGCGCGTTTCTTAATTTAGCAGAGATTGCGCTGTTAGCCAAAGGCATTGGCACAGAAGCTACACGCAATCGATATGCAAAAACTATTTGGACTTACCGAAACAAACTAGACACACAGAGCCTCAAAACGACCAAAATTAGCCATAGAAAATAAGCCACAACTAGACAAGAGACAAAATTAGCCATACAAAATAAGCAAAAACTAGACAAAAGAGACAAACTGAGCCATACAAAATGAGCCATACAAAATGAGCCATAACTAGACATAAAAGTACAAAATTAGCTTTATAAAATAAGCAATATATAGCATTATGAAATAATCCATAACCAGACATAAAAAAGAAAACAATTAGCCGTACAAAATAAGCCATAACTAGACAAAAGAGACGAATTACCCATAGAAAATTAGCCATAACTAGACAAAGGCACAAAATTAGCCATACAAACTGATCCGTAACTAGACATAAAAAGAGCCATACAAAATAATGAGCCTAGTTAGCCACTGAAAACAAAAGGTAGGCGTGCAAAGTCGACTACTACTACTACTACTACTACTACTACTACTACTACTACTACTACTACTACTACTACTACTACTACTACTACTACTACTACTACTACTACTACTACTACTACTACTACTACTACTACTACTACTACTACTACTACTACTACTACTACTACTACTACTACTACTACTACTACTACACTTACAGCATTTTAACCAACGACGGCTATAGGCCTATAATATGACGTCATAATATAACGGGGAAGTAAGCTTAATTGTCATCACTGCAATAATTGTTTAATATACCGTGATTTTTCACCGGTTACAGCTAGTAATAATAATAATACCAATAATAACAATAATAATAATAAAATTATGCATAAAATAAAGCATAATAGGCCAAAGTAACAGTAACTTTGAAGGCGTCGCCATTTTATGACATCTTTATCTTCCAATACATACGAGTAATGTCGTTTACCAGATGATTTATTTAGCGCATGAGTGGAAGCGTATTTCTGGGCCACTCCTGGGGCAGGCGCGTGAGGTCGTCGAATCGTTTCCGCTTAGCAGCGATCCACGTAATATGAACAAATTGCCAAGAGGTCCGACGGCTTCAACAGAGGGTTCAGAGGGCAGAAATCCAGGAACCACGAAGATATGGAAATTGCCACTCCCACGCAACGGTTATGGCTATGAAGATAAACATTTGTCGTTAGACTATAATTCATCGGCAAAGATGTAGCAGTCAAATGACGTCATTCGTACACTATGATAATACCTAAGAGGTGCGACAATCGGATGACGTCATTCCTAGACTGATTATTCGGAAGACGTGAAACCATCGACCTATATTAGGTGGACAGAGCGCAAGCGATTCAAGTTGAAGCCTGGCCTGTTGCATGCAAAGATGCCTGTGACGTCATGTTTCTCTCGTGTGCGCATGCGCAGTGGGTCGGGTCACTTAACTGTCGATGGCAAATACTAAGCTTTCGCCAGCCATGACGTCAGGCAAAGAGCTCATTAGCATAATAGGCAGGCGTCAGAATCTAAAAGGCAATGTACTGGTCTACGCTCCGTCCACTTAATATAATGTCGATGCGTGAAACCATCAAATGACGTCATTGGTACGCTATGATTATGCGGAAGAGATACAACCCGAAGACTGATCACTTGGAAGAGGCGCAACAGTCAAATGACGTCATTCGTAGAATGCGATTATTCGAAAGACGTGCGACGATCAGATGACGTCATTAGTGCACTGTGATTATGCGGAAGAGGTGCACAATCAAATGACGTAAATTCGTAGACTGCGGTTAGTCGGAAGAGCTGCAACAGTCAGATGACGTCATTCGTAGGCTATGATTGATCGGTAGAGTTGCGACAATCAGAAAACGTCATAGACAGCCTCAATGTAAAATTCGTGATTATTTTCTTTTCTCACTTATTATGTCGCGTCAGGATATTACGCGAAGGGCGTGAGTTGATCGACCCTCCCCAACCGTCTCAACCCCAAGTTTCACTCCGCCGTAATAAGGCATGACATCCAGTGGTGTAATCCTAAAAAATGAAGTGGGGGAACGCCTGGAAATTGAAGTAGCAACTGTAGCAAAAGGTGCAATCTTGCAAGAATTTTGCATAGTGTGAGCGCTGCTATTTTTGAAACTGTTGAATGTAAAAAAAATAACAAAAAAATTAATAAATGTAATTATGTAAATTTATACATAGGAATTTGTTATTTGTATTACAAATAACAAATTACAAATTTTGTAACATATTGTATTCAAGTATTCAAACAGTTTCCATACCATACAGACGCTGAGACGCCATATTTAGTATAAAGTATAAAGCCAACACATCTATAAATATATCTGCGAAACTGCGAAAGGCTCCAGTAAGTAAGCAGTTGAAACTGTGAGTCTTGAAGTCTTCTTTGTTCATTTATTTCAGCAGAAATGCTGCAAAATAGTGAGGGATCGCGTTCCCTCCCTGGAAAAAAGTGCGGGAGCGGCCTTCCCCCGCGTTCCCGCCCCACTACACCACTGCTGACATCGAAACTGACCAACCTATCTGGTTGTTGCGGATTTGAATTTTTTTAGCGTTGTGTCTAAGCTACTTGAAACAACCTTTGTACAAAGCAGAGGTATGTTGGAGATTTACATTTTACTGAAATAAGAATATATATATATATATATATATATATATATATATATATATATATATATATACAGTGCTTTTTTTCTAGAAAAGAAGGTTCCGGAACGGAACAAAAGGTTCTGGAACGCAACAATTATGGGCGGGCTAAAATCACGAGAAAATGGGGTTGGGGTTGGGAGGGGTCTCAATAAACACTGAAAACAGTTCAAAAACACTTAAATTAAATTAAAATAACTAAATTCTTTTTATATTATTAAAATAAATTAATTAATTTTTAGTAGCTGAAAAAGGTGCCGGAACGCCGTTCCGGCGCGTACCGGCTGAAAAAAGCACTGTATATATATATATATATATATATATATATATATTTATATATATATTTATATATATATACCGTACGAAGTTTTCTCTTTTCTTAAAAAATGGGATGTTCTTCTAACCGTATCTCTATTAAAAATTCCGTGACTGGCGCAGAGCTCGTGGTGCCATGCGCATAGTAAGCTTCAAATTAAGGCTTTGAAATTGTGAGTTTGCGATGTCTACTAAGACAGCTCTGCTTTTAAAACTTGCCCACGGCATATCTATACAAAAAGGACCGACCGCATATGGATGCTCGATGTCCCACACTACGCGTTAGAAGGCGCTTTCAACGACTTCGATGAGTTTATCTAGAAGTTACGCTATCTAAATTCGCATTTATGATTACGCCGTGACACCTTGTCACGCTTAAAATAGTTCATTAACGTCGTCGTACAGACTTAATACGCGTTTCATTACTCGGATTTATATATAATTCGGAAGACGAAGCTAATAATACTCGCCATTGGCGGTATTATCGCTCTAAGCCCTAACAAAGGTATTATCGCACGGATTGGCGAAAGAATTAAGACGTCGGAATACATGACGTAAAGATACCGCTGTTCAATACGAAAGTAATGGAGGAAACGCATGATTATAGTGTTACCCAAAGATAGGATTTACATACACATATGTGAAATGCACCGCAAAGGAATCCGATACTCTAACGTCAGAACAAGAGGATTCAAGTTCCTACTAAGAGGATATAAGTTTCTGGCTAAAGATAGAACTGTTCGCAGAATTTTGGTTCATATACAGTGCTAATCGGTTAAGACGAAAGATGAGGTAAAAATTTCGACTTCACCGAATTTCGTCTTAACCGAATTCCCATTAACTGCGAGACAACGGTAAACGCAACATGTGACACCTATGCATGTAGATGAACACGAGCGAGCAAATGTCCAATAGATGCTTTATTTGTCACGTACTTAAGATGATTCGTGATTTTAGCCCTGTATACAGCTGAATTTTATCCCCGTGCATCGCAACTTTGATCCTAGTATGCGCGCATAAACTTCAGCAAACCCGGAAACGAACCACGGATTGGTGACAACGGATATCCTATTGGGCGCTGAAGGACCCACTGATT